>OY744528.1:14699991-14769991 GCA_963556195.1 Sepiola atlantica | reverse complement strand
AAAAATATGTTTGAATCATTTAATAATTTTCGATTGATATTTCATGTATATGTGAAATAAATCGAACTTTACTCCAACAAGATCATTAAAATATTGAGAATAATCACCTCTCGATTTTTAGGTCACGGCTTTAATCTACCAAACCTTTAGGTTTATTGGCTAAGAAATATCAGAGTTATTTCTTAGACCAGATCCAAGTAATCTTCCTTGGTCCATGCAATCTTGTACTTCCTAGTCTTTCTTTCCTGACTAGGCTTTACGCTCGGCGAACTGTAGTCATAAGATCCCTCGTTTGGTTGCAGCATCAGGCTCCCAGAAAAGTTATATCTAACTGTACATTATTTATTGCATATCTCTCTTCATTCGTTTACCCTGGCAACACGTGTACTTCAATTGTGTTGGGAACAATTAACGAGACCTTTAGCAATTACATCTGGTATTTTCACTTTCGTCGTGTATTATGTTTAGTGGGTGCTTACGTTTTCCTTTGACAACCAGTCTTCGTGAGAATACATATCTGCCTGTTTTGAAAAAAAAACCGAACACGTGGTCACTATAAAAATGTAGAACTAGAATATCAAATATTCTAGTTGTTCATGACAATATAGCGTTTCTTATTATCAAAACGCCAACATGTAGTTTGGATGATCTTTGCTCAATAAGATTTGTTAATTCAATAAAGCCATTCAAGTTTACAATTTTTCGACAATTAATAGACAGAATACGCATTTTCTGATGATGTGTGTGAAGTCTTAGAACCTCGGGTTTTGTCTAATAACTAGAACTATTTGTGTTAATAGCAGGTAAAGGCCTTTTGGTAAAGATTTCATTTAAAAATGCGTAATTTTGACAAAGAATTCTTTTTTTATTTAATAAAAAAAAAATGAAAACGAAATTTTCAGCAAAGCAACTAATTGAATTTTTAAGAGGAGTGTTGGGTCGGAAGATGATGGACGACATTAATATTGATTTATAATTATGATTTTTCTTTCTTTTATTTGGGTTAGTGAAAAAAAAAACAGGAACATAATTTTTGTCTTTTCGATGCATCCTCATATTTGTTACAGGCTTTGTCAGTTGGTCTGTCACGCTCAAATTTGATATACTATTTTCGTTGGTTTGTCACTCTCATATTTGAAATAGCATTTTCGTTGGTCTGTCACGCTCAAATTTGGAATAGTATTTTCGTTGGACTGTCACGCTCAAATTTGGAATAGTATTTTCGTTGGACTGTCACGCTCAAGTTTGAACTAGCATTTAGAGATGCATCCACACCTCTCTATAAAACGCCACGTCCGTTTATCTGTCACGCTTAAGTTCGAAAAAGCATGTTCGCCAGTCTGTCACGCTGAAATTACAAAATAGCATTTTCGTCCATCCGTCCATCATGCTGAAGTTTAAAATAGCATTTTCGTCCTTTCGTCCGTCACGCTAAAGTTCGAAATAACATTTTCGAAAGTCTGTCACGCTTAAGTTACAAAATAACATGTTCGTCCTTCCGTCCGCCACGCTAAAGTTCGAAATAGCATTTTCGTCCTTTCGTCCGTCACGCTTAAGTTACAAAATAGCATTTTCGTCCTTCCGTCCGTCACGCTTAAGTTACAAAATAGCATTTTCGTTGCTCAGCATCCCAGCTGAATGTGTACATCTTAATATCACGTCTTATTAGTTTACCGATAGAAAACATTTATTAGTTTATAGTGAAGCAAGTGTTGTGCAATCTCCAGCTGCACTTCTTCATAGCCAGCATTGTTTGGGTCCAGTATCAAGAAATTTGGAAGCACTACTGGGATAAGCGGGAAAGGAAAGGTGTCATTTCGGAATGTTCATTCTCCTAGACCTCTACCCTACCAAGGCTTGAGAGTTCAGTTTACTCTATTAATTAATACATAGTTGAAGGAAGTCAGAATGATGGACGCATCTTAGATTCTTAAATGTATCTAAAGTAAGAGACTGTCCGTTGCTCGATCATACGTTAACACCACTTTATCTTTTGTCTGTCACATTACAGTCTGAAATCGCATGAGTTTGAAATAGAATTTGTATATGCATTCATATATTTCTAAAAGACTGTCCGTCCGTCATGCTTAAGTTTGAAATAGCATTTTCATCACTAATCATGGACGTTAGATGGACGTATCTTATGAATGGATCGTTTTTCTTGCATCTATTTTTTAAAATAGCATTTTCGTTTTTCTGTCACGCTCAAATTTCAAATAGCATTTTCGTTTGTCTGTCATGCTCAAATTTCAAATAGCATTTTCGTTAGTCTGTCACGCTCAAATTTCAAATAGCATTTTCATTATTCTGTCACGCTCAAATTTCAAATAGCATTTTCATTATTCTGTCACGCTCAAATTTCAAATAGTATTTTCATTAGTCACGCTCACATTAAAAATAGCATTTTCGTTGGTCTGACACGCTCAAATTTCAAATAGTATTTTCGTTTGTCTGTCACGCTCAAATTTCAAATAGCATTTTCATTGATCACGCTCACATTTAAAATAGCATTTTCATTGGTCACACTTAAATTTTAAATAGCATTTTCGTTGGTCGGTCACGCTCAAATTTCAAATAGTATTTTCATTGGTCGCGCTTAAATTTTAAATAGCATTTTCGTTGGCCTGTCACGCTCAAGTTTTAAATAGCATTTTCGTGGTCTATCACGCTCAAGTTTGAAATAGCATTTCTATCGCTATAAATACAAATTACGAATTGATCCGTTATTTTTTTTTTCATCATTTTTATTGGAAAAATAAAAAAAAAGTTTTTGTTTTCCTGAAATCTCCATATTTTATGGCGTTGGAATTTTTATCTCGAATTTCGGTTTTTATATTTTCCAACCCTTCACGTTTTTCTTTCTTTCTCTGATTAGCCCCAACTAAATTATTACCAAACTTTTGGGTTCTTTCTTTCCGTTTCCCGTTATAAATTATGCTTACCTTTAATCTTGCCCTTCTCTCCCCCCCCCCGTATGCTGTCTCCCTGGCAACTTCCTGCACTCCTAGAATTGCCATTTTATCAATTTATACCCAGCCCCCACAGGCGTCCATTCCTCAGCAGCATCACTTCTCTCTCTCATTCTTTGTCGCATGGAGAAGGATGGTCTTGGCTAATCCCTGATCCTTGGAATACCTCCTCCCATTCATCCATACAGATACAAATGAAGGAATGCTGAGCGAACAGTGGTTGGTACTCAACCCACCTCAGGCATGATAAAGTGCTGGGGTTCACCACTTTGCAACAAGCCTAGTGCACTGTCTTGCCATCAACTCGTTTTCTTCATCATTTCCCTCCAAATCACATTTTCATCCGTTTCCATTTTTCTTTCCTTCTTCCTGAAGCTCCATTTTATTTTTACCGTTTGCTTTTTTTCTCTTCATTTTTTACACCATTTTTTTTCTTTAATTCAACCAAATCCTTTTTTCTCTTCATTTTTTACAGTATTTTTTTTTCTTTAATTCAACCAAATCCTTTTTTCTCTTCATTTTTTACAGATTTTTTTTTCTTTAATTCAACCAAATCCTTTTTTCTCTTCATTTTTTACAGATTTTTTTTTCTTTAATTCAACCAAATCCTTTTTTCTCTTCATTTTTTACAGATTTTTTTTTCTTTAATTCAACCAAATCCTTTTTTCTCTTCATTTTTTACAGTATTTGTTCTCTTTAATTCGACCAAATCCTTTTTTTCTCTTCATTTTTTACAGTATTTCTTTTCTTTAATTCAACTAAATCCTTTTTTCTCTTCATTTTTTACAGTATTTGTTCTCTTTAATTCAACCAAATCCTTTTTTTCTCTTCATTTTTTACAGATTTTTTTTCTTTAATTCAACCAAATCCTTTTTTCTCTTCATTTTTTACAGTATTTTTTTTCTTTAATTCAACCAAATCCTTTTTTTCTCTTCATTTTTTACAGATTTTTTTTTCTTTAATTCAACCAAATCCTTTTTTCTCTTCATTTTTTACAGTATTTTTTTTCTTTAATTCAACCAAATCCTTTTTTCTCTTAATTTTTTACAGATTTTTTTTTCTTTAATTCAACCAAATCCTTTTTTTCTCTTCATTTTTTACAGATTTTTTTTTCTTTAATTCAACCAAATCCTTTTTTCTCTTCATTTTTTACAGTATTTGTTCTCTTTAATTCAACCAAATCCTTTTTTTCTCTTCATTTTTTACAGATTTTTTTTCTTTAATTCAACCAAATCCTTTTTTCTCTTCATTTTTTACAGTATTTTTTTTCTTTAATTCAACCAAATCCTTTTTTCTCTTCATTTTTTACAGTATTTGTTCTCTTTAATTCAACCAAATCCTTTTTTTCTCTTCATTTTTTACAGATTTTTTTTTCTTTAATTCAACCAAATCCTTTTTTCTCTTCATTTTTTACAGTATTTGTTCTCTTTAATTCAACCAAATCCTTTTTTTCTCTTCATTTTTTACAGATTTTTTTTCTTTAATTCAACTAAATCCTTTTTTCTCTTCATTTTTTACAGTATTTTTTTTCTTTAATTCAACCAAATCCTTTTTTTCTCTTCATTTTTTACAGTATTTCTTTTCTTTAATTCAACCAAATCCTTTTTTCTCTTCATTTTTTACAGTATTTGTTCTCTTTAATTCAACCAAATCCTTTTTTTCTCTTCATTTTTTACAGATTTTTTTTCTTTAATTCAACCAAATCCTTTTTTCTCTTCATTTTTTACAGTATTTTTTTTCTTTAATTCAACCAAATCCTTTTTTCTCTTCATTTTTTACAGTATTTTTTTTCTTTAATTCAACCAAATCCTTTTTTTCTCTTCATTTTTTACAGATTTTTTTTTCTTTAATTCAACCAAATCCTTTTTTCTCTTCATTTTTTACAGTATTTTTTTTCTTTAATTCAACCAAATCCTTTTTTCTCTTAATTTTTTACAGATTTTTTTTTCTTTAATTCAACCAAATCCTTTTTTCTCTTCATTTTTTACAGTATTTGTTCTCTTTAATCCAACCAAATCCTTTTTTCTCTTCATTTTTTACAGTATTTTTTTTCTTTAATTCAACCCAATCCTTTTTTCTTGATGCACTGCAGAAGTTTATTTTCTTTTTCTATAAAGATTTATTTCTTCAATTCTTCTTCTTACCCTGTTTGTATTGTATTCCTTTATCGATTTTTTTCATTTCTTTCATTTTTGTGACTCTTCTCCCCCCCCCCCCATTATTTCATTCCCCTCTTTTTCCCCATTATTTCATTCCTCTATTTTTCCCAATTATTTCATTCCCCTCTTTCTTCCATTCTTTCATTTCTTGTACACTTTTTCAACAATTTCTTCATTTTTGGGATTCTTTGCAATTTTTTTTATTAATTAAAGTAATTATTTCTATTTATTGCTTTTTTTAATTTTTAAAATTTTATTAAAAATTTTTTTTCTCTTTTTCTTATTTTTCTTTTCTTTCTTTGTGTACATTCTTCTTTGATTCCTTTCCTTTTTTGGTTTCCATACCTATTCCATAATTTCCCCATTTTCTCTATCTTATCTGCCTCTCTTTTCTTCATCCAATTCTTGATGCTTTTAAGACTATGGATTTTTCTCAAACTTCATTTTTATTTTTCCTTCCAATTCTGGCCAATTATTAAGTCTCCTTTTTTTTTACTTTCTCATCTTATGTTCATTTCATTTTTTACTTTTGTTCACACGAAACAACGCATATTACCCCTTACACTTCAGGGGCTATTATGATGAAAGCCATATTTATAGGGGGCATTCTAAGTGGGGAGCTGGGCAGCAAGATGTTTGTTCGCATTACATTTCAATTTCTGCATGGCAGTACGATCGGGGAAACAGGGATGGATTGCCAACGGCAAACGGCCCAAAGAAAGAAGCTATCGGAGTAGAAAATCTTCCAACATCTAGGGACCTCTACAGTGAAGAGGTGGGATTTTGCTGCTAGTTTGGTGAGTCAGGGTATTTTCATTGAATGGGGTAAATTTGCAACAAGTTCATCGGAGCACATTCCGTGGAAGTACTTGTAAAATAAGCACAGGAATGCAACACTGCGGTGATGCGACAGGGGCTGGATCATGGCAGACAGTGCAGGACTTATTTGGCTAGAAATTCTTTTATCCACCCTGTCCAACAACGAGAGACTAGTGGTTGTCGCACGAGCCCAAATGTGGCAGCAATACTCCATGCATGGGCGAATAGTGGCTTTATAGAGATATAGGATATTGGCAGGTGTGAGAATTTTTCTAGCCTGGTAAAGGGAGCCTACTTTCTATAGAAGCAATCTCATGTACTTATTCTAACTCCTGTTGCCTGAGAATGATTTAAACTCCAATAACTGGTGATACCAGATCAGGCTGCCCTGTGGCTCCCTGAGACGAAATTCACCTACATTGACGTTTTTTGTTTTTCTTCTTTTTTTTTTTTTTGTAAAACTTAATTATGTTCTACAAAACCAAAAACAAAAACAACAGCCCCTCTCCCTTTCTCCCTCCCCTTTTTTATTTTATTTTTAGAACTTGAGGCATAAATCTTTTACTATAATGACTAGATTCGGCATTAAATAACCCAAAAAGGGTTGATATGCCGTAAAACAAAACTACCAAACCAAAAACGATGATTAAACATTTGAAGATATAAAGAACTTGAAGCATAAAAACTTTTACTATAATGACCAGATTCGGCATTAAATAACCCAAAAAGGGTTGATATGCCGTAAAACAAAACTACCAAACCAAAAACGATGATTAAACATTTGAAGATATAAAGAACTTGAAGCATAAAAACTTTTACTATAATGACCAGATTCGGCATTAAATAACCCAAAAAGGGTTGATATGCCGTAAAACAAAACTACCAAACCAAAAACGATGATTAAACATTTGAAGATATAAAGAACTTGAAGCATAAAAACTTTTACTATAATGACCAGATTCGGCATTAAATAACCCAAAAAGGGTTGATATGCCGTAAAACAAAACTACCAAACCAAAAACGATGATTAAACATTTGAAGATATAAAGAACTTGAAGCATAAAAACTTTTACTATAATGACCAGATTCGGCATTAAATAACCCAAGAAGGGTTGATATGCCGTAAAACAAAACTACCATACCACCTAAACTCCAATAAGCAAATCGTGACTTTCTCTTTGGCGAAACTAACTTCACAGCTACAATATCTTTTCGTAACACCAGTGAAATATATTTCAATCTTCACTCAGTTATTGATCAATCTTTCTGCATTATAAATTCCACGCTGACAGATTGTTCAAGAAATTTGATAAGTGTCTGACACAATAGAACTAATGATTAGGCTATCAAATTAAAATTTTGGTCTACCTAAATGTCCTGTTTATTTTAAACTTGGCAATGGAAGCTGGAATTTAAATATCGACATTGTCATAAAAGAATCGTTTTTCTTAGCGTTTGTAAACTGCTTATTGTGCAAGACGAATTATCGAACCGTACAACAGCCTTGACTTGACTTATTTGCATACCCCACTAAGCTTCGCCTAATGTTTGAAAACAAAAGTTCCACAACTTATCACATCTTGGGTCAGTTTTTCAGTGTCAGCAGCCGCATGGCAACTCTTATCTGCTCTTTGGTGGTCGGCCTCTTGATCTTTCTTGAATCTTTGTTTTACATAGCTGGAGTCTAGTAGCTATGAAACATGTCGAAATCACATTGATCCTTTCTTTTTTTTTACATAGCTGAAGTCTGGTAGCTATGAAACATGTCGAAATAACATTGATCCCTTCTTCTTTTTTTTTTACATAGCTTGAGTCTGGTAGCTATAAAACATGTCGAAATCACATTGATCCCTCAATTTTTTTTTTTACATAGCTGGAGTCTTGTAGCTATGAAACATGTCGAAATCACATTGATCCCTCCTTTTTTTTTTTACATAGCTGGAGACTGGTAGCTATGAAACATGTCGAAATCACATTGATCCCTCCTTTTTTTTTACATAGCTGGAGTCTGGTAGCTATAAAACATGTCGAAACCACATTGATCCCTTCTTTTTTTACATAGCTGGAGTCTGGCAGCTATAAAACATGTCGAAATCACATTGATCCCTTCTTCTTTTTTACATAGCTGGAGTCTGGTCGCTATAAAACATGTCGAAACCACATTGATCCCTTCTTCTTTTTTACATAGCTTGAGTCTGGTCGCTATAAAACATGTCAGCACCACATTGATCCCTTCTTTTTTTTTACATAGCTGGAGTCTGGTAGCTATAAAACATGTCGAAACCACATTGATCCCTTCTTCTTTTTTACATAGCTGGAGTCTGGTAGCTATGAAACATGTCGAAATCACGTTGATCCCTTCTTCTTTTTTACATAGTCGGAGTCTGGTAGCTTTGAAACATGTCGAAACCACATTGATCCCTTCTTCTTTTTTACATAGCTGGAGACTGGTAGCTATAAAACATGTCTAAATCACATTGATCCCTCCTTTTTTTTTATATAGCTGGAGTCTGGTAGCTATGAAACATGTCTAAATCACATTGATCTCTTCTTTTTTTTTACATAGCTGGAGTCTGGTAGCTATAAAACATGTCGAAACCACATTGATCCCTTCTTCTTTTTTACATAGCTGGAGTCTGGTAGCTATAAAACATGTCGAAATCACATTGATCCCTTCTTTTTTGTACATAGCTGGAGTCTGGTAGCTATGAAACATGTCGAAATCACATTGATCCCTCCTTTTTTTTTTAGATAGCTGGAGACTGGTAGCTATGAAACATGTCGAAATCATATTGATCCCTCCTTTTTTTTTACATAGCTGGAGACTGGTAGCTATAAAACATGTCGAAATCACATTGATCCCTTCTTTGTTTATATAGCTGGAGACTGGTAGCTATAAAACATGTCGAAATCACATTGATCCCTTCTTTGTTTATATAGCTGGAGACTGATAGCTATAAAACATGTCGAAATCACATTGATCCCTTCTTTTTTGTACATAGCTGGAGACTGGTAGCTATGAAACATGTCGAAATCACATTGATCCCTTCTTTTTTTTATATAGCTGGAGTCTGGTAGCTATGAAACATGTCGAAATCACATTGATCCCTCCTTTTTTTTTTTTACATAGCTGGAGTCTGGTAGCTATAAAACATGTCGAAATCACATTGATCCCTCCTTTTTTTTTTACATAGCTGGAGTCTGGTAGCTATAAAACATGTCGAAATCACATTGATCCCTCCTTTTTTTTTTACATAGCTGGAGTCTGGTAGCTATAAAACATGTCGAAATCACATTGATCCCTCCTTTTTTTTTTTACATAGCTGGAGTCTGGTAGCTATGAAACATGTCGAAATCACATTGATCCCTCCTTTTTTTTTTTACATAGCTGGAGTCTGGTAGCTATAAAACATGTCGAAATCACATTGATCCCTCCTTTTTTTTTTTACATAGCTGGAGTCTGGTAGCTATAAAACATGTCGAAATCACATTGATCCCTCCTTTTTTTTTTTACATAGCTGGAGTCTGGTAGCTATAAAACATGTCGAAATCACATTGATCCCTCCTTTTTTTTTTACATAGCTGGAGTCTGGTAGCTATGAAACATGTCGAAACCACATTGATCCCTTCTTTTTTTCGAATAACGTTCGTTGATTGATCTGTTAATATTAAGCCTCTTTTTTGATATCTGTATTTCTTCGTGTATCACGCAAAATTACTTGAAGGATAGCTATTAAACATTATTTACAACATATTGAGCTTTCTCTCATGCTATGCCAATGTAGTCCACGTTTCACTTTCATATACAGAAATAAGAAACTATTAATGAATTGTTCTGTCCTTTCTGCTGCATATCTTTTCTTTTCGACGTCCGAATGAAGAAGTTGCTATTCCTATCCTTCAGCTAATATCAGATGAGGATCCTGGAACCACTGAGCTGAGAAGCAATCTTCGTTTATTTCAACCGTTTTTTTTTCTGTTATATTTTTCTTTTTGTAGATTTACAAAGAAGAACATTATTATTGTAAACAACATGACATGTTCCCATTACAACCCAACAACTGACTCATTTCCTTGGATAAGTAGTTTATAGTGAAGTGAGGATTGCACAATGAGCCACAAAGGACCACATGATTGCTAAGCATGTCGAAGAATTCGCATGAAATTTATTCCGGAAAAAAACCCAGTTGTCACTCTTTGTCAAAAGTATGCACCTAGAGTAAATTGAGCACTACAGCATGCACCTAGAGTAAATTGACCACTACAGCATGTACCCAGAGTAAATTGACCACTAAAGCATGTACCCAGAGTAAATTGAACACTGCAGTATGTATCCAGAGTAAATTGACTACTACAGTATGTACCCAGTGTAAATTGACTACTACAGTATGTACCCAGAGTAAATTGACTACTACAGTATGTACCCAGAGTAAATTGACTACTACAGAATGTACCCAGTGTAAATTGACTACTACAGTATGTACCCAGAGTAAATTGACTACTACAGTATGTACGTAGAATAAATTGACTACTACAGTATGTACCCAGAGTAAATTGACCACTACAGCATGTACCCAGAGTAAATTGAACACCGCAGTATGTATCCAGAGTAAATTGACTACTACAGTATGTACCCAGAGTAAATTGACCACTACAGCATGTACCCAGAGTAAATTGAACACCGCAGTATGTATCCAGAGTAAATTGACTACTACAGTATGTACCCAGAGTAAATTGACTACTACAGTATGTACCCAGTGTAAATTGACTACTACAGTATGTACCCAGTGTAAATTTACTACTACAGTATGTACCCAGAGTAAATTGACTACTACAGTATGTACGTAGAGTAAATTGACTACTACAGTATGTCCATAGAATAAATTAACTACTAAACAAACGAAGCGAGCTGAGTCTTAGCAAGATTAAACAAAACAAGCCATTTTGTACCCTAATCCACAACTGAACCCAGGTCAACTTCTAGACCAGCCGCATATTTTAACTGATCTGAGGGAGATGGGCGAGAAACCTCTGTATTCTGGTGTTGCATCATCAGCGTAGATGTAAATTTTCCGGACAATATTCTCTGGAAGATCATTTATATAAAGAAGAACAGTGTTGAACCTAGAATAAAGCCCTGAGGAATACCAGCATTGATAGGAAAATAGAATGAAGAGACATTGTCCAAAGTGACTGGCAGGCTTCAATCAGAAAGAAAAGACCTAATAATGTCAAGCACCTCACCATCAATACCATAACCCTGAAGTTTTAGTTTCAAATGGCTACCATCTTAAGAAAAAAAAAATAAAATAAAATAAAAAAAATGGACGTGACTGTATTCGTTAATGCAGAATTAGTTCCCTTTGGAACAAAAAAATAATATTTTCATAAAGAGCGGCATAGTTAAAAAGAAATGAAAATTAGAATAAATTGCAAGTGAATGCACTATCGGGCAACGCCGGATAGGGACAGCTAGTTCGTGTATAAATCGATATGCTCCAGAAGCAACTGCTTAGTACATCTAAGCATATAATCACAGCGCATCTCTTATCTCATTCTGACGACGCCCTCCTCTAGTTTACCTAGCTTCATCTGTATATTTGCGGATGTGATGGTGCTTAAGTGGACAACGACATGAACCTGGGCGTGCCAAGTTCGAAACCAGTCGGTTTTTATCGTACCACTTTCATGTGGTCTCTCCTGCAAGAATACCAACAACAGAATCATGCTGATCAACCAAGTTGTACCATGCTAACTCATAAGAATTTACTTATCTGTATTTTACTTGATCAAACTTGATATACTAATACACAAAGTAAAGACATTGGCCCAACGGGTCACGGGTTCTTCAGTTCTAAAAGTATAGGTCTTTTTTTTACGATAGCAAATTCAAAACCTTAAACCTTATCATTGCAAACAATTCTTCCCCCTCGACCAGGGTTTTGGATACGACAATCCTATTATATGGATTTAAATGTCTTTTAGTAGACTGTGTCTATGACCGTGTAGAAAAAACTTAATACATCGGCTTTACCACCACAACCTTGTCGAGGCGGTTAACTATGCACTCAGCCGACACCAGCTCTATAGCCCAACATTCTTGCCCCCGCTCTAAATTCTGAAAACTCCTTGTAGAAAATAGTACTCCATTAGAAAACACAATTAACTGACAAAAACTACATATATTACAAGCCTTGCACATCAAAATAAGAAAAAAGCCATACATTCACAAAATTAAATTCAATAATAGTGATAACAAACTAAAATGTCTATAATACTATACTATAACCATCGCAAGGTTTCCGTCAAAAACTACTGATAAACATAATATACTTTCTTTATGTGATAACCAGCCCTGAAGATGGATGCAGACAGATTTGAAAGTGCTACGGCTTAAAATGAGTATGGCAGATACATCGGCCAATTTCAGCTTGAAACCTGCAAACTAATAAGGAACTTCAAATGGATCAACTCAAAAATATGGAGACATAAAATTGTTCCTGATATTTAACGAAATATGCCTAAAAGAAAAAATGCTGCGCCGATATGCACATTTCTTTTAAATTATACGTCGCATATTTTTGCAGCATAAACTTTAAAATTTCCCTTATTTTAATAAAAATTAGTAAACAATTTTCAATATTTCGAAAAGAATTTGTGTATTCTATTGCTGTTTGGGTGACTTGATGAAAGTTACTGTTAAAAGTCTGTTAGGATCGAGGGTCGTGTCCCCCCCGATTATAAACGTGTTCCGTAAAATCAAGCGATGTTGCATGCAAAGACAGAGTAATAATTAATAAACAAAATGAGGTAGTTCAAATAACGTTTATTGAACGTGTGTGTACGTGGAATGATGAAGTGTGTGATGTATGCATGTGTGTCGATGGAAAAACAGTTCTTAAAAAGGTATAAGAAGAAATGAATCCGGCGTGGGTAAAGTCTTTGAAAGCCGTACACAAAGAAAATGGGTTGAGAACTCTTACCGTTGTTTGACCACGTGTTGACGGAAGAAACGTGTGTTGGTAGTTGTTATGCCGAGACCAGTTCAAGAGAAAAGCGTGAGACGAAACGCTAGTGTATTAGCGTCGTTCTGTCGAGGCCAATTAAGTAGGAAAAAGCGAGTGAAACGGAGCGCTGGTGCCAGCGTTGTTCTGCCGAGGCTGGTTGGTGAAGAAGAGAGATAAATTCCGTTTGCACCTAGTTTTATAGTCCGAAGGGCAGATAACTCTGGTGTCGCTTTACAGCGCCACCTGTCGGTGAAAAAGCGACACCTAACGGCCAACCGGTGTTGTTATGTTTAGAAAGGAGGAGGTAACTGCTACAAGTCTTTTAAGATAAAAAAATCTTCTTACAGTGTCAACGATATTACTAATATCTTGTGAAGATTCGGTATCCGTGTCTGAATCCGAACTATACCATCTTTTAATGCTAGATTCAATTTACCACTTAAGACTAATGTACTATCTTTCAATGCTTAATTCGGTAGGTGGGGGTAGCGTAGTATCTGTTCTGGCAATTTAGACGTTTCGCATCCAAAAATGGAGGACAATAGAATGTCTGCTAATTTCCGAATTCACAAATGAGTAAGTAAACCCAAATAAATTGTTGCGGACTAATTTCAAATGTACCTTAAATAATTTTAAAGGAAATACAGTTGGGAAATTCGTCCAAAACAATTTATTTGGGTTTACTTACATATTTGTGAAGTTGGTAAAAAATTAGAAACTAGCAGACGGTTCATTGTCCGCCATTTTAGCTGCGAAACGACTAAATCGCCTCTGTTCTGCTGTAATGATACCATCGTCCCAGGCATTATCATCTCCTTTGGGTGGCAGTGTTGTATATGTTTGTTAGTCGTATATACTAGCAGATATATGCCCCCTCCTGTCACATATCTTTTCTGGTTTTAATAAAGATCTTTCAATTTAAAATGATTCTATTTTTATTTGTTCATCTTGCAAAGCAACAAAGTAATAATATTATTAATAATGATATTGGGATAATAATAGTCTATAATAGTAAGCATTATAGTTTCTGTGTCTGTCTTGCAGCAAGGCCCAACGACTGAAGTCAAGGAAAAGCTTCCTCAGCCAGGTTGAACCCCTAACAACATCTCAGGAAGAGACCAGACTACAGCTGTGAACCAGACAGCTAGAAGATGCCCCCCCCCCTCATAACGACATGGGAATCCCTGCTTCTGATGAACTCTCTCCCGGTTCAGAGGCACTTTGGCTCCACTGGAAAACACTAAACCACCTGAGAACGAGAATGGAGCGATCAAAAGTTTGCTATGAGTAGATGGGGCTACAAAACTGACTCAACCATCTGTGAATGCGGAGAGGAGGACCATACGATGCAACACTGCCTGGTCTGTTCTCTACTTCCAAACCGGTGCAGCTTGAAAGATCTTGCAGAGTACAACACTATTGCAAAGGACTGCATAAAAATGTGGGAAATTATCATATGACCACATGCTTCAAAGACACGCAAAGAAGAAGCAAGATCGCATTCAGAATCAAATATTGAATATATTTCGGATGGAGGTGCAGAAACATCTAGTTTTTTACCTGTGTTTAAAAGCTGTTGCCCTGGACTTATCTGAGTCGTCTCCCTTAGACTGATATCAGAGTTATTCTCCTTGAATTATTTTGGCCAACGTTAAACGAATGTGCTCTCATATCCGGAAGTTAAGAAAATTCGTCCTTGTATAACCGAAAGTTAGAAAGAGATCTTATTGTCTTTCACACTCAGTTGCCCGCCGGGGTGGTTATTTCATACAATAATCAGACCGGCAGAATTTTGGGTACACTGGTGTGTCTTGTTCTGTCAGGCAGAGGTATGGTCCTGTGCAGTTCTAGGAGGTCCATCCTCCCAGGCTTTACCTGCTTGTTCTTTGAGAAGGGGTTAGTTTATTGCTAATCACCCGAGGCGCTCCTATCGTAGGCGGGGAATGCGGGGGAGGGGAGTCTGCTCAGGCACTGGTCGGCCACAGTGCTCTTCCTCTAGAGCGCTGACTTTTCAAATCCCACTTCCCCGACCTTGTGTCACATCTTCCCGCCATGGGAGATAGATAAATAACGTCAAGGTCGTCGGACATGTCTGAATGGCTATCATATTTACATAACCTCTCTGAACCCTGATGCTGCACCCATCAGGTGTCTTAGCTAATGACAGTCGTCTAGACTCAAGCACCACGCATGTAAGTAATATTTACTTATACATTATTAACATGGTGTCTTTATAGATTGCATTAGTATTTTATTGTATTATGTCTGCGGTTCTACCTATTTGAATATCATTAAGTATTAGCTTACATGTTTCATATCCTTCTTTTAAAATTGTCTTGGTTAAATTATGTGTGAGAATAAATCTATATGCATGCAAATACAGCTGTTTCCTCACTGTTGTCCTTTTTCCTTCTTCGTTGTGTGTTACCCACAATAAAAAAAACACACGGTGATGGCAGCCTCGTGTATAGAGGAAAAGAGACAACAGCCAAACCCACGCGAGCTAAAAACGTAAAAAGCCAGGATT
The DNA here is from genome assembly GCA_963556195.1 of Sepiola atlantica. Taxonomy (NCBI): domain Eukaryota; kingdom Metazoa; phylum Mollusca; class Cephalopoda; order Sepiida; family Sepiolidae; genus Sepiola; species Sepiola atlantica. Next base: position 14,754,510 of record OY744528.1, on the reverse strand, counting down.
TAAAATACTCGTTAGCTTTAAAAGTTAATGGGTTGCTTCTCGGGTTGAGTGGTCACAGTGAAGCAAGGGTTGTTAAATCCCCAACTGCACAGTTGACAGAAAGCAGTTCAAGAGTAATTACCTCTGCCAAGGTGGAAGTTATGTTTTAGGTCAAGTTTGTGTACAGCCAAGCGTCTACATCGCCTGGATTTACGCCGGTATATTGGTTGTCTGGTCCTGTGCAGTTCTAGGAGGTGCACCCTCCCAGGCTTTGTCTTCTCACCCTTTGAGAGGGGGTTAGTTTATTGCTAATCGCCTGAGGCGCCCCTAGCGGGGAATGCCGACGGGGCTGCCCAGGCAATTTTTGAACAGCCAGTTTGCTCAAATTTTCGAGCGCTGGTTTTTCCCCACTTTCCCGACCTTGTGTCACATCTTACCTTGTGGGAGGAAGATAAATCGAAACAGTCTTGGTAAATATATCGATCATGGTCTAACCTACAACTGATTTAATTTTGGGACATCTAGGTCTAAGCTCAAGAGTATGAAAAAGGTGAAAGTCACACTTTGGTGATCACTTACGTTCTGTTTATTGCAGAGACTCGCTGCTTGGCCCATAGTGTAGCCAATGAAGTCCGGCATTTTGTTTCCTTGATCTTGAAAACTTTGGTCACGGTTTAAATTCTTACAAAATTTCAACTTTCGATTTTGAAAAATTTGATACAAACATCTGATGCTCTTTGAGAATAGAAACCACCATGTAAATTTCAGCTTTTGAGTTATCAACATTTCCGTGTCATAACTTCGAGAATACTTCATACAGTATGGAGAAGGTGCAGATAAGACTTTGACCCATCCTTACGTTGTCAGGCGGATGTATGCAGTCTCACAACTGACTTATATTCTTGTTAGGTACTAGAAATAGTTTATAACAGACAAAGTTTTGGCATTAAATGAACCAAATAAGAGTTGATCAATGGCGGATTTAAATGAACATCGGTTTCGACTATTCAGATTGTGAGGTCCATCCTATTCTTCCACCTTCACGACAAAAGCATAATACTGTTTAAAGAAAATCGAGTTGCACAGGAATAATGATGATGATGATGATGATGAGGATGATGATGATGATGATGACGACGACGACGACAGCGGATTAATAATCTGCTGTCACAATTTCATAGTGTTATTGTTAAAAAAAAAACTTCGATGATAATCAGCTTAAGATATTTATTCAGCAATGGATAATTACTGGTGGATAGTTTAGAAACTAATGTGTGTCTATGAACGACTGAGACAGTGTCACAACTATCAGAAACCCTGGCAGACTAACGCTCCTGCCATCTCGTCCTACCCTGGCAGACTAATGTTAACGCCATCCTGTCCTACACTAGCAGACTTACACTCCCCCGCCATCTTGCTCTACCCTGGAAGACTTACGCTCCCCGCAATCTCATCCTACCCTGGCAGACTGACGCTCACCCCTGCCATCTCGTCCTACCCTGGCACTGACGCTCCCTGTCATCTAATTCTAGCCTGGCAGACTGACGCCTACGCCCTAACCTGGCAGACTAATATTCATGCCATCACGTCCTACTCTGGCAGACTGATACTCTCCAAAATCTCGTCCTAACCTGGCAGACTAATGCTCATGCCATCTCACCCTACCCTGACAGACTAATGCTCACGCCATCTCGTCCTACCCTGACAGACTAATGCTCATGCCATCTCACCCTACCCTGACAGACTAATGCTCATGCCATCTCGTCCTACCCTGACAGACTAATGCTCATGCCATCTCACCTTACCTTGACAGACTAATGCTCATGCCATCTCACCCTACTCTGACAGACTAATGCTCATGACATCTCGTCCTACCCTGACAGACTAATGCTCATGCCATCTCTCCCTACCCTAACAGACTAATGCTCATGCCATCTCATCCTACCCTGACAGACTAATGCTCACGCCATCTCGTCCTACCCTGACAGACTAATGCTCATGCCATCTCACCCTACCCTGACAGACTAATGCTCACGTCACTTCGTCCTACCCTGACAGACTAATGCTCATGCCATCTCACCATACCCTGACAAACTAATGCTCATGCCATCTCGTCCTACCCTGACAGACTAATGCTCATGCCATCTCACCCTACCCTGACAGACTAATGCTCACGCCATCTCGTCCTACCCTGACAGACTAATGCTCATGCCATCTCGTCCTACCCTGACAGACTAATGCTCATGCCATCTCGTCCTACCCTGACAGACTAATGCTCATGCCATCTCACCCTACCCTGACAGACTAATGCTCACGCCATCTCGTCCTACCCTGACAGACTAATGCTCATGCCATCTCACCCTACCCTGACAGACTAATGCTCATGCCATCTCACCCTACCCTGACAGACTAATGCTCACGCCATCTCGTCCTACCCTGACAGACTAATGCTCATGCCATCTCGTCCTACCCTGACAGACTAATGCTCATGCCATCTCGTCCTACCCTGACAGACTAATGCTCATGCCATCTCACCCTACCCTGACAGACTAATGCTCATGCCATCTCGTCCTACCCTGACAGACTAATGCTCATGCTATCTCGTCCTACCCTGACAGACTAATGCTCATGCCATCTCGTCCTACCCTGACAGACTAATGCTCATGCCATCTCGTCCTACCCTGACAGACTAATGCTCATGCCATCTCACCCTACCCTGACAGACTAATGCTCATGCCATCTCGTCCTACCCTGACAGACTAATGCTCATGCCATCTCACCCTACCCTGACAGACTAATGCTCACGCCATCTCGTCCTACCCTGACAGACTAATGCTCATGCCATCTCACCCTACCCTGACAGACTAATGCTCATGCCATCTCACCCTACCCTGACAGACTAATGCTCATGCCATCTCGTCCTACCCTGACAGACTAATGCTCATGCCATCTCACCCTACCCTGACAGACTAATGCTCACGCCATCTCGTCCTACCCTGACAGACTAATGCTCATGCAATCTCACCCTACCCTGACAGACTAATGCTAACGCCATCTCGTCCTACCCTGACAGACTAATGCTCATGCCATCTCACCCTACCCTGACAGACTAATGCTCACGCCATCTCGTCCTACCCTGACAGACTAATGCTCATGCAATCTCACCCTACCCTGACAGACTAATGCTAACGCCATCTCGTCCTACCCGGACAGACTAATGCTCATGCCATCTCACCCTACCCTGACAGACTAATGCTCATGCCATCTCGTCCTACCCTGACAGACTAATGCTCATGCCATCTCACCTTACCCTGACAGACTAATGCTCATGCCATCTCACCCTACTCTGACAGACTAATGCTCATGACATCTCGTCCTACCCTGACAGACTAATGCTCATGCAATCTCTCCCTACCCTGACAGACTAATGCTCACGCCATCTCACCTTACCCTGACAGACTAATGCTAACGCCATCTCGTCCTACCCTGACAGACTAATGCTCAATCCATCTCACCCTACCCTGACAGACTAATGCTAACGCCATCTCGTCCTACCCTGACAGACTAATGCTCATGCCATCTCACCCTACCCTGACAGACTAATGCTCACGCCATCTCGTCCTACCCTGACAGACTAATGCTCATGCCATCTCACCCTACCCTGACAGACTAATGCTCATGCCATCTCGTCCTACCCTGACAGACTAATGCTCATGCCATCTCGTCCTACCCTGACAGACTAATGCCTATGCCATCTCACCCTACCCTGACAGACTAATGCTCATGCCATCTCGTCCTAACCTGACAGACTAATGCTCATGCCATCTCACCTTACCCTGACAGACTAATGCTCATGCCATCTCACCTTACCCTGACAGACTAATGCTCATGCCATCTCACCCTACTCTGACAGACTAATGCTCATGACATCTCGTCCTACCCTGACAGACTAATGCTGATGCCATCTCGTCCTACCCTGACAGACTAATGCTCACGCCATCTCGTCCTACCCTGACAGACTAATGCTCATGCCATCTCACCCTACCCTGACAGACTAATGCTCACGCCACTTCGTCCTACCCTGACAGACTAATGCTCATGCCATCTCACCATACCCTGACAGACTAATGCTCATGCCATCTCGTCCTACCCTGACAGACTAATGCTCATGCCATCTCACCCTACCCTGACAGACTAATGCTCATGCCATCTCACCATACCCTGACAGACTAATGCTCATGCCATCTCGTCCTATCCTAACAGACTAATGCTCATGCCATCTCACCTTACCCTGACAGACTAATGCTCACGCCATCTCACCTTACCCTGACAGACTAATGCTAACGCCATCTCGTCCTACCCTGACAGACTAATGCTCAATCCATCTCACCCTACCCTGACAGACTAATGCTAACGCCATCCTGTCCTACCCTGACAGACTAATGCTCATGCCATCTCACCCTACCCTGACAGACTAAAGCTCACGCCATCTCGTCCTACCCTGACAGACTAATGCTCATGCCATCTCACCCTACCCTGACAGACTAATGCTCATGCCATCTCGTCCTACCCTGACAGACTAATGCTCATGCCATCTCACCCTACCCTGACAGACTAGTGCTCACGCCATCTCGTCCTACCCTGACAGACTAATGCTCATGCCATCTCACCCTACCCTGACAGACTAATGCTCATGCCATCTCACCCTACCCTGACAGACTAATGCTCATGCCATCTCGTCCTACCCTGACAGACTAATGCTCATGCCATCTCACCCTACCCTGACAGACTAATGCTCACGCCATCTCGTCCTACCCTGACAGACTAATGCTCATGCAATCTCACCCTACCCTGACAGACTAATGCTAACGCCATCTCGTCCTACCCTGACAGACTAATGCTCACGCCATCTCGTCCTACCCTGACAGACTAATGCTCATGCAATCTCACCCTACCCTGACAGACTAATGCTAACGCCATCTCGTCCTACCCGGACAGACTAATGCTCATGCCATCTCACCCTACCCTGACAGACTAATGCTCATGCCATCTCGTCCTACCCTGTCAGACTAATGCTCATGCCATCTCACCTTACCCTGGCAGACTAATGCTCATGCCATCTCACCCTACTCTGACAGACTAATGCTCATGACATCTCGTCCTACCCTGACAGACTAATGCTCATGCAATCTCTCCCTACCCTAACAGACTAATGCTGATGCCATCTCGTCCTACCCTGACAGACTAATGCTAACGCCATCTCGTCCTACCCTGACAGACTAATGCTCATGCCATCTCACCCTACCCTGACAGACTAATGCTCACGCCACTTCGTCCTACCCTGACAGACTAATGCTCATGCCATCTCACCATACCCTGACAGACTAATGCTCATGCCATCTCGTCCTACCCTGACAGACTAATGCTCATGCCATCTCACCCTACCCTGACAGACTAATGCTCATGCCATCTCGTCCTACCCTGACAGACTAATGCTCATGCCATCTCACCTTACCCTGACAGACTAATGCTCACGCCATCTAACTTAACCCTGACAGACTAATGCTAACGCCATCTCGTCCTACCCTGACAGACTAATGCTCAATCCATCTCACCCTACCCTGACAGACTAATGCTAACGCCATCTCGTCCTACCCTGACAGACTAATGCTCATGCCATCTCACCCTACCCTGACAGACTAATGCTCATGCCATCTCGTCCTACCCTGACAGACTAATGCTCATGCCATCTCGTCCTACCCTGACAGACTAATGCCTATGCCATCTCACCCTACCCTGACAGACTAATGCTCATGCCATCTCGTCCTAACCTGACAGACTAATGCTCATGCCATCTCACCTTACCCTGACAGACTAATGCTCATGCCATCTCACCTTACCCTGACAGACTAATGCTCATGCCATCTCACCCTACTCTGACAGACTAATGCTCATGACATCTCGTCCTACCCTGACAGACTAATGCTCATGCCATCTCTCCCTACCCTAACAGACTAATGCTGATGCCATCTCGTCCTACCCTGACAGACTAATGCTCACGCCATCTCGTCCTACCCTGACAGACTAATGCTCATGCCATCTCACCCTACCCTGACAGACTAATGCTCACGCCACTTCGTCCTACCCTGACAAACTAATGCTCATGCCATCTCACCATACCCTGACAGACTAATGCTCATGCCATCTCGTCCTACCCTGACAGACTAATGCTCATGCCATCTCACCCTACCCTGACAGACTAATGCTCATGCCATCTCACCATACCCTGACAGACTAATGCTCATGCCATCTCGTCCTATCCTAACAGACTAATGCTCATGCCATCTCACCTTACCCTGACAGACTAATGCTCATGCCATCTCACGTTACCCTGACAGACTAATGCCAGCGCCATCTCGTCCTACCCTGACAGACTAATGCTCAATCCATCTCACCCTACACTGACAGACTAATGCTCACGCCATCTCGTCCTATTCTGACAGACTAATGCTCATGCCCTCTCACCCTACCCTGACAGACTAATGCTCATGACATCTCGTCCTACCCTGACAGACTAATGCTCATGCTATCTCTCCTTATCCTAACAGACTAATGCTCACGCCATCTCGTCCTACCCTGACAGACTAATGCTCATGCCATCTCGTCCTACCCTGACAGACTAATGCTCATGCCATCTCACCCTACCCTGACAGACTAATGCTCACGCCATCTCGTCCTACCCTGACAGACTAATGCTCATGCCATCTCACCCTACCCTGACAGACTAATGCTCATGCCATCTCGTCTTACCCTGACAGACTAATGCTCATGCCATCTCACCTTACCCTGACAGGCTAATGCTCATGCCATCTAACCATACCCTGACAGACTAATGCTAACACCATCTCTCCCTACCCTGACAGACTAATGCTCATGCCATCTCGTCCTACCTAGTTGATATATCCATCTCTCTTTCATACTGAATATATCTTTCTATATTTTTTATATTAATACTCTACTCAATTCTCTCTTTAAAAAATATAATTGTCTGTTGCTTTCTACCTCCCTCCCTAATATTTCTATTCTCCCCGATCCCCAATCTTCTCTTCTTCCCCTATCCCCAATCTTTCTATTTTCCCCCTATCCCCAAACTTACTATTCTCCCCTCATCCCCAATCATTCTATTCTCCCCCCTCCCCAATCTTTCTATTCTCCCTCCATCCCCAATCTTTCTATTCTCCCCTCCACCCCTAATTTTTCTATTCCCCCCCATCCCTAATTTTTCTATTCTCCCCCCAATCCCCAATCTTACTCTTCTCCCCCATCCCAATCTTTCTCTTCTCACCCCATCCCTAATCTTTCTCTTCTCCCCATCCCTAATCCTTTTCTTCTCCCCAATCCCCAATCTTTCTATTCTCTCCCCCCCATCCCCAATTTTTCTATTCTCCCCCATCCTCAATCTTTGTGTTTTCCCCCATCCCCTAATCTTTCTATTCTCATCCATCCCCAATATTTCTATTTTCCTCCCAATCCCCAATCTTTCTATTCTCTCCCCATCCCCACTCTTTCTATTCCCCCCCCCCATCCACAATCTTTCTCTCCTCATGTTTAGCTAATGTCATATTCCACATTTTTTATCACTCAAACCAGACAATCCACATAATAATGGCTTCCATTATCGGCAATGATAGTGTCACCGATGGTAGACTAATCGTGTTAACAAAAACATATGCGACATAATCTTCAAAAAAACATAACATCCTAAGAGAAAACGAAACCAATAGAAATAAAGAGCAACGAAATGATTAAATATAGTAAAAGAGAACCTAAAAAATAAAGATGCTCAAAAAAAAGATAAATATTAGCAAACCAAAAATTGTGATAACCAATAGATATGGGCATATTATTGACAGTTTTCTCCGTGGACACATTTACATATTCTTCTGATTATTGTGTCAACATTTCTTTTACTTTCGAGTCGTTCCTAGAGTTATTCCTTCAGCATTTTGTTAGATTTCCAAATAATATTCTCAAATTATCTAGAAAAAAGGATTCTCTCCTAAGAAAAAGTGCAATTAGGATTGATCCAATTTTAATAGATCTTAAAATATGTTAATTTTTACCCTTAATCGTCAGTCACTAACCTGTGTGTGAGATGGCCTGTTGTCTAATATATTAAATTAAGTCGGTTGGATTAATTTCTTTAAGGGGCTTAGTATAATATTTATAAATAAATATTAAATTATTAATACCTACAGACTCTAGCGTTTCAAGCTTATTGCTCTCATCAGTGCAGGAAAGTAACAATTCTAGACGGTCGGGAGGTGCGAACCCGGTTCACAGAGTCAGCCTAGAATCTGCAAGCAGTCGCCACATCCACTCGGCCAACGGAAACTGTCACGTAATAAAGGGAAAGTAAGATTTATATGTACTTAGAAGCGGACAAAGATAGAAGACTAGTCGAGAGTGTTCTACGAACGTATTCGGAGCTTTTCATTAGAGCCTTTTGACAGTCTATTTTTAACATCTCCGAGAGTGTCTAACTTTAATTTCTTTAAGGCGCTTAGTATAATATTTATAAGTAAATATTAAATTATTAATACCTACAGACGCTAGCGTTTCAAGCTTATTGCTCTCATCAGTGCAGGAAAGTAACAATTCTAGACGGTCGGGATATAATCAAATTACTTACTACGTTTTCAGTTTTTTACTGATATTTTATTTGCTTCGCTTCTCTTATTTTATGCAGTGTCTATCCACTCTTGTTCCTCTCATTCGATTATTAATCGTCAAAATTAATAAAATTAACTATAAAACAGAAGATTAGAATGGTTCATTATAAACAAAAGAGCATATCAACACATGTATTAATACTATTTAACCCATAGCTGGGGAGAGAAAGATGAGAGGAGAGAGAGATAGCTAACAGAAGACTAATTTTGGATGTTGTCTTTATTTTTTTTTTAAATCACTGGCTTTTCAAACTCACTTTTCCTGATTCAAACAACATAACCAGAACGTAATCGGTGACTCAACAGGTTCAATTATTATAACTATATGCATAGACACACAGTTACTATTTTTCAGAATGTTTAAGATAAGGATCGATAATTTGTATTATTTGGATTATTCGGACTTCTGTTCTCATATTAGATGATATTCTCACAACGTTTCGGCCGATGTAACCTTCGACTATCTTAAAATGTATCTTGTCGAACTCTGGAATATTTTTTTGTCGAACTCTGGAATATTTTTTTGTTGAACCCGGAAATCTGTACGGAATTTCGACCGGAACGTTTTATTGAATCCACGGAGATAGCTTTCTCTCGTTCCGTCAGCCGTGAACGGGTAGAAGTCTTAATCAATTTGTAATTGTATTCTTTGTATCGCTCACACTGAGGATTGAACCTTCAACCTCCAGAAGACTGTCTCTTAGAACTGATTATTACTTTAGCACTTCATCCGTTATGCCACGAGTTCTTGCGGACTAAGTGCGATGCTGTGAGAATAATCCAAACAATACGAATCACCCAGCTTCCAATCTGCAACCACTACAAACTCAACAGTCCTGAGTCTTTTGTTGTGATCTGTGCCGACCAGACACTAACCAGAGATGACAAATTGTTATATCGTAAGAAGAACAATACGTAAATAAGAAACCTAAGACAGGAGTTAAAAAGAATAGGAATTGTATTAAGAATACTTAATTACAATAAGTTGGTCGCCATTACCGGCTCTAGGCAGACGTGCTAAGCGGTTTGCTAAGCGGTTCTCCTTGGTAAGAGAAAAGGTGTCGACTTCATAGTGACCTGCCTAATCTATCCTGTCACTATGGGTGAATGTGAATCAGTCCACAACACAAATCGTAAGATCAAGCTATTTCACCTACGGGTAGGGAAGACTCACCAGCTAGGAGTTAAATCGTTGGGTACAGTAGACTCTGAAAGCTTGATAAAGGTAACTTATTCAAGAGAATGAAAACTAAAATAAAACTTGACTTATGTAGAGTGGGTAGTGTTCTCCACCACCACCACCACCACCACCACCCACCATCACCATCATCACCATCATCATCATTTTAATGTCCGTTTTACATGCTGGCATGTGTTTTACGGCTTTTAGAAATTGTACTGCCAGGCTAACACATCTCTGTTCAGGTCTTTATTCATCCCTCTTTCTCTCAAGTCTATCTTTATCACTTCCTCCCATGTTTTATTTGATCTTCCCCGTGTGCTGACCGTGCTACCTTTATTCAATTCAATTTATCTAATTTGGCAAAAAATAAAACAAGCACGCTTCAATTGCTATATTTGTAAAAAGGGTGGTAGAAATTTACACAGGAGACGCTACAGTAGCCAAGCACCTGTCCAGTCCAGAGATCCTGATTGAGAAAGCGTCCCTCTTCTGGTTCAATCGAAATCGGCAGTAAAATAGTTTCTTGTGGTGTCCACATAGACCTCTTTCTGATGAAGGAGTGAATAATAGGTCCTAAGATACATCATAATGACCATTGAAGAGAATGTAGGTCAAAATGAGATCAATGCGTAAACGTCAGTGCTCAATGAAGAAAAGGTTAAGTTTCTTGAATCGGCTTTCATAGGGCAGATCCCATGGACCCTGCAGCATTCGAATAGCCTGTCTTTGAACTCTCTCCAGATGATGAATATCACATATTAGATATGGAGCACAGACCTGAACACCATACTCTAACTGTGGTTTGACGAGGGTGACAAGTGGGAGAAATATTTCAGGAGTGAGTTTGCAGAAAGAACGTCGAATGAGAAAAAGTGTGTTCCTTGCTTCTACATCTACTAAACCAGGAACTCTCATCCATTCTTTCAATGTTGCCATACTATCGAAGCCCCCTGTTCTGCACACAACTCCCTATATTCTACAGATTTAATCTTCCTCTGAGCTCATCAGATCTGAGCCTGTGTTTAAGACTTGCATTGCACACCCATCGTATCATTCCCATATCATTCCCCTCCAGGACTTGATCCACGTTAAATCGAAATTATCTGTGGGGTTAATCTGATAAGCATACCTTCATACGTTGAACACTAGGTTGTCCATATCACACACACAATGAACACTAAAACATTAAAAAAAAAAAAATTCTAAACGGATTTACACGAAAATAGCTCAAATTCTGTTTATTTAGAAGGTGGAGAAAATTTAAAAATATAAAACTAAAACTTGCCTTCCCAAGAAATACCTTTAAGGCTAAATTTACATAACTGTATGTAAATGAATAATGCATAAGGATATAATAGATACATATAGATCTGCATGTTAAATGAAAAATGATAAAATTATAGAAGATAAAATGAAAACAGAAATTATAAAAATGAAATATAGTTTTAAGAATGCAATAATAAAAAAAAATACGAAATAAGTGAAAAATAGCTTTGAATAATCAATAAGAAAAAAAAATACAAAGGAAAAATTAATGAAAAAATATAATTTGGAGAAGCCCAATAAGTGGCTAAATTTACATAAAAATAGTTGAGAAAAAAAAGTGATCACTAAATCTGAACAAGCTAAGAAAATAGAAAATCTATTATACTAAATATGAGTTAATCAAAGTTCGTTTCCCCCCTAAAGCTTATCTTATACCTTCGTCAGGTATCAGGTTTGTTTGCAGACATCGATGATCATGGCTCTCCATTCTTATTTGAATATTTTGTTTCACCATGATGTTCTTTGTAAAGAGGTTACCTAGAGTGGGTTGCAATTACCTTCTATAGGGGCAGTGCTCTTACGGAGCAGGAAGTCTTAGCCATTGTACAAAAATCAGTATCATCTGCCTAACACAAAACGAAGGACTGACCAGTTTCTAAAATCCATTAGGCTGCTTAACCCTCCATCGATCACTTGCCTGCCATGATTTCACATACCCTGATCGGGAGGGGGGCGGTTAAGTGGGTACTCAAACATGCCCAATATATATATGTATATATATATATATATATATATATATATATATGTATATATCCTATGTAATTTAACACAAAATATATGCTAAAATATTTTATAGCTGTGTGATTGAAATAAAATTCCATTTGAATTCTTTCTAATTAGCCGTAATTTATAATTAACTGAAATCACTATCTTTTTGCTATCTATGTATTTCTGTCGCCCCTCTCATGTTGTTGATTAAATCACCAATATTTCTTCATGTCTTTGTGAGCATTTAGAGGAAGAGTGACTATTTTAAGCATTCCCGTCTAATTTAGATACGTACATGTGTACATACCAAACGCACACACACACACACACATATATATATATATATATTTAAATTCCCGAAACAGTTTTTCATGGTAAACAACTGATGATCCCTTAAAATAGTGTTAGAAATAAACTAATATAATAACTGTAAAAAATAAATTGACTTACATGAGTGATTTTCCACTGGAAGACTTGGGACTATAAGTTTTTTTGTTTTTTTTAATATAGTTTTAATGGTTGAGAAACTTCCGAAACTATATATATATATATATATATAAATTAGATGGCAAAATAATACATCTCTACAAAAATAATAATTCTATATAATAAGAATAATATAGAAGTAAAGAGACTTAATTTTAGTTATGCAAGAAAAATGTTTTTTAAGATTTCATAGTTCATGAATTTTCCAATGAAATTAAAGTAGAACGAACAATGATAGTGGTTGTGACTCAACGGGTCACGGTTACGTCTATTATCTATGGATATAACATATTTATATATATATATATATATATATATATATATATATATATATATATATAGTCTCGGAAGTTTCTCAACCATTAAAACTATATAAAAAAAACCCAAAAAAAACAAAAAAACTTATAGTCCCAAGTCTTCCAGTGGAAAATCACTCATGTAAGTCAATTTATTTTTTACAGTTATTATATTAGTTTGTTTCTAACACTATTTTAAGAGATCATCAGTTGTTTACCATGAAAAACTGTTTCGAGAATTTATATATATATATATATATATATATATATATATATATATATATATATAGATAGATAGATAGATAGATACATAAAATATTAACTGTCTGTGTGTGTGTCCGCCTGATATTTGTGTCTTATGTTCACCCAAACCGCATTGCTTGAAAATTGTCATGTGGACTATTGACCTCTCGGTGACGGTCATAGGCTATATATCACTTCAACGCTGGGGGTCCCCGGCCCCCTCCCACACACACACACTGAAAACTGTTTTTTCTATAGATTCAAATGAAATTTAAACCATAGGTAAATTAACAAAAATGATGTCTATTCCCAAAATTTCAGCAAATTTTGATGATATTAAGATTGTCCACGGAGGCACAACCCCTCCACTGAAAACGGTTTTCCCCATTGATTCAAATGAAATGTCTGTCCCTAAAAACGAAGACATACTAGGAAGTGTAATTTGCATGTGAACATAATGGAAGTAGTTTTGCGTCTCTGACTGCCCCTTAAAGAAGCTAATGACAATTTTCAAGCATGGTACACAATGAAATTAATCAATTTAGTAGCGTTAGTTTAAGAGTATTAACATATATCTGAATAGCTCGGTGAGTTAGATATCTAGCTGACGGTATCAAGGTTGGTTTTAAAGTAAACTCTCCCTACCATGATATTACATATGATGCTATCCCACACAACATGGGCAACACCGGGTAGCTCTGCTAGTATATATATATATATATATATATATATATATATATATATATATATATATATATATATATATATATATATATCCAGGTTAAGGTTTTAATCACAGGGTAAAAAATCCACATAATTTCTACTGGGTTTATATAATAGTGCTCAGTAGTAAATAGAGCTATTTATTGATATTAATATTTTTATTTATACAAATATGTACAAAAAAGACTCTGACAACGATGTTTGATCGGTAGCCATTAAAATCACAATCTCATCGGGCTAAGAAAACGGGTCTGTCTTTTTAGTTTACATTTGTTTTCTATGGTTGTATATATATATATATATATATATATATATATATATATATATATATATATATATATATATATATATATATATATATAGAGAGAGAGAGAGAGAGATTTAAAAAGAATACGCGGAAATCTCTCTAAGGCCCTTTCGACTATCATCTCATCAGGAGAAAATCGATAGTTTTAATTAATAATAACGTCGAAAGAAAGAGCAAAATGGGGAAATTGAGTGTGCCAAAATTAACGTTAAAGCGATTAAAATTCAATTTAATGATTTCGATTAAAAGTCGATTAAAAGGCACTACGTTAGGGGATAAAAAAAAAAAAAAAAATTGGGAAGGAGTTCAAAGTTCCCCAAAGAGATTCAGCGATCTTACAAATTCCTTCTGCCGGCACAAGGAAGGTTTTCGAATGGCAATAGAGACAGATTCCAATATTTTCAAATGGTTCTTGGAATCTGCTCGATGCAAGACCTCAAAACGGTCTATTTTATAGCCACTGGCACAGCTAGGGTTTTCAACCAAATGCTGGCCAATAGCAGACTCCAACACAAGGACCCTACCCTTCCCTGACGTATTTTTGATGGAATGTGCTGGTTTATGCGAGTCTGCATCCCCTAACGTAGTGCCTTTTAATCGACTTTTAATCGAAATCATTAAATTGAATTTTAATCGCTTTAACGTTAATTTTGGCACACTCAATTTCCCCATTTTGCTCTTTCTTTCGACGTTATTATTAATTAAAACTATCGATTTTTTCCTGACGAGATGATAGTCGAAAGGGCCTTAGAGAGATTTCCGCGTATTCTTTTTAAATCTATTTATAAATTTTGTACCTCGAAACATATATATATATATATATATATATATATACATATATGATGGACTCTCCCGTCGATTTCGACGTATGAGTGCCCGCGCGTGAATTTGTAATTGTAAGGGTTGCGCAATCCCCCAACAACCGTTCTCCTGGGTCGGCATTGCTTGATTCCAATGGCAAGTAGTAGTACAAGACGACTGGAAACAATACCGAAATAAGCAGAGAGCACATACAGCACCTGGCCATTTAGTACTGGCCAGGCTCGACGCCGCTTAACTTCGGTGATCTAACGGGAACCCGTGTGTCAACGTGATTGTGCCGTATATATATATATATACATATATATAAACACACATATACTTGACCCCAGAGGTCTTCAGGTCAGAGGTCGTCTAGATAAAGGAGCTTATTCTCTTTCTTATTTGATGGGTCATCCATTGTGCCGTGTCATTTTTGTTTTAATGGATAACGTCATCATTTAGTGACGTGGTCCGCAGAATACGGTTATCTCACCCCCGGCTTGCTGACTGAGGTTTGCGATGTGGATAACTCCTTACACTAATGGGCTGGATTTCACACACCTGAAACCGCAAGTATCAATGTCCAATCGAGTTTTTAGTGTCTATTATTACCCACAATATATATATATATATATATATATATATATATATATATATATATATATATATATTGTTCATCAAACCAAACAGCTGTTTCGCCTTACCACGGGTCTTCAGTATGGCTAAAAACAAGCAGGTGCTTTCAACTGATTCAAAACAATCGCTTTTTCAGCACTCAAGCATCGTGTAAGGAGTACAATCTCATATATATATATATATATATATATATATATATATTCACAAGTGTTAGGCAACCTGAGTGCTATATTCTTTTTTTTGCAGCGGTATAAATTCATACTAAGTGGGAGACAGTTACCTTCCTTACCAGAGAGCTCCACTCAGGAAGTATGGTAGCGAATGCACTAACACATTATCAACAGCTGTTTCATACTCTTGCAATTATCAATTGAAACTCATCCTGTAGTATGTGTTTAGGATGATATAAAGATTTTCATTTATTTGAAAATAGAAAAAATGCTTGAAATTAAAATAGATAATTTCACCATAAAACCCTGAAATAAATGCATTAACAGATCAATAAGGTAAATACAGCAAAGTGCATACTTGTTTCATAATCAATAAGATCTATTCACTGCTGTATATTCGAAAACATTTATTCCTATAATTAGTTTTTATATTTATGCTTTGTCTTGAAAAGGCTGACCCGTTTTCTCTTTTCATTATGCTTTAAAAAAAAAAAAAAAAAAAGGAAACCTTTCCGCCTTGATAGTACACACAAAACCTAAAAGCTTCACTGGCTCTACATCCAATTATCTGCCAGGCAAAGACATTTTTGTATGCATTATGAAAATGTCTCTTCTGTTTGCAAAGCTAATGAATACTTCATATACTAGCTTTTAAGGTTTTAGCGACCACACGTTTCGGTATATCTTTCCTGAACACGAGGCCGCTTTTTTTGTGTGTGTGTGTGTCGGAAGAAGGAGTAAAGGACATAGTTAAGAAAAAGTTGAATCTACATGCACGCATATTTATTCTCAGGTAAACAGTTTCTAGAAGACAAACGAGATGATCCCTTCTTATGTGCTACACAAAGGTAAAAAACTAAAGAAGGAATACATTACGGTCTCAAATACAATAAGAAAACAACATATGTTATCAGGGTCAGGGATAGAGGTTTGATTGTTTTGTGATTTTGTTTTACGGCATATCAACCTTTTTTGGGTTATTTAATACCAAATCCGGTCATTTTGGTAAAAGTTGTTATGCTTTAAGTTCTTTATATGTCCAAGTATTTATTCATCGTGTTTGGTTTCGTTGTTTTGTTTTACGGCATATCAACACTTTAAAGTCCTTTTGGCAGTAGTTTTTATGCTTAAAGTTCTTTTATATCTTTAAATATTTATTCGGGTTCAAACGTTGTACAAGCTTTTTTGTGAGAATCTTTTTAGTACAGGTGAAGTTGTTGTGTGCTTTTTGAGCTTTCTGATTGGCTTAGCACTTCGACATGTTCTGTCTGTTTACGTAAACGGCCGGAAGATGCCGAACCAAAAGTCGATTTAGTCTGGCATATCAAATAATCTAACCAATAGCAAATGCAGTTTCTTATGATGCTCAGTTACCGAGTGAGAGAAATTCTAGAGCATTTATTTAACCTACCTACCTCTGTGATGTTCTTTTGTTTTTACCTTGAGTTTTAGTTACAACTAGCATGGTTACCCGGTGTTACCCGGGAGCATGGGCAACAAAATAGACGAGTTAAAGTGCGTGTTGCATCTTTCTTTTAAAAGAGTAGACAGTGGACCTTGGGTTTACTTTCGGCAGCCTCGTAACTCTCGCTTCCCTTATTTTGTCCTTTAGTCCTCACATTTCATGAGCGATGTTTCTGACGGAGGGGGAAGAATTTCCGTTTTCTGGGTCGGAATCTATCCATCCGACACTTATCGTTGGCTAGTTTTTAACCTTGAATTGTATCTTTTCTAGATCCTTACATCAAGTAAGTGGCTTGATGCCTTGTCTGGAGCGATTTCCATTAAAAAACAGAAAAACAAACTACCTCTCTTTCTCCCTAGTCAAGAAGGATCCCCGTCTCAAACAGAGGACACAGCAGATACTCAACTTTTATCTTGGCCTGAAGGGAAAGAGGTAGTATTTTAGTTTGAGTTTTTGACCACAAGTTGATGGGGACAAATCTAAAAAAAAAAAACGCTCTAAATGTCGACTCCCTCACCCCCGACTAATTTTGTCCCTGCTGTCCCCCTCCCCCCCAAAAAGAAAGAATGAATATTCTGTCTGCAGTAATGCTGAACAATATATCAGATATGTGGTTGTGTCTTGTGTAGTTTCTGATTTTTAGCTGGACGCAGACAACTGCTCTTGATATAATAAATGAAATATGAAATGTGTAATGTTTACTTTATATTTAACTGATGTCAAACCAACCCTTGGGGAAGATATATATATATATATATAGATAGATAGATATATAGATAAATAGAGATAGATAGATAGATATAGATAGAGAGATAGATAGAAAGATAGAAAGAGATAGATAGATAGATAGATTGATTGATAGAGAGAGATAGAGATAGAAAAAGTTAGATAGAGATAGAGAGATAGATAGGGATAGATAGAGAGGGATAGAAGGGGATAGATCGAGAAAGAGAAAGAGATAGAAAGATAGAGAGAGAAAGAAAGAAATAAAGAGAAAGAGATAGAGATAGAGGGAAAGAAACAGATAGAGAGAGATAGAGAGAGAGAAAGAGAGAGAGAAAGAGAGAAAGAGATAGATAGATAGAGAGAGAGATAGAGTGAGAGAGAGGGAGAGAAAGAGATAGAGAGAAAGAGAGAAAGAGATAGAGAGATAGAAAGCGATAGAGAGAGAATGTATCTAATATTAAAGCATTTTTGGAAAAATTGAAGTGGGCCAATGGTAAAAAAAGGTTTTCCAACTACAGGTTTAGAATCATCGTCAGTTTTGTTACTTGGCTCACAAGACAGGGTGCGTTTGAGATTTTTAATCCAATATGACACATGCAGAGTTTTATACTTTTCTTTTGTCCTCACTCTCGCAATCAAGATTCGGCTGTTGGAGGTGCGCAAACAAAAATAAAAATGCCAAACTTTTCTTATCTACAGATTTTGTTTTTTTCTCAAGACCCGAATTGAATCACAGATGTGGTAACCACATGTGAGAGACAGGCAAATAACTTTTTCTTCCTTCGTTTTATACTACAGAAAGAAAAAAGCTTTTTGTTTTCAAAGAAAATAGTATTTCGAGATCTTTCGTGGCAATAGCGACATGTACGCGTGATTCTTGAAATCTTCTGAAAGCAGAATTCATTATAATGCACATTATAATGAATATTATAATGAATATTATAATGCACATACATCTGGTGAACCTTCTGCAGAAGCCAAAATATACTTCAATTTTAAAAACGAAAAAAATAATATTTAACCGAGTTCAATTTACTTTCTTTTATTTGTAAGTAATCAAAAATGAAATATCATTCCGGATTAAATATTAAAAGCGATCGTAAAACAATTTTCTTTTTTTAATACAAGCCAATATTTGCCTTATATGATGAAAAAGATTTAATTATGTACCTTGTAGCCAAAAATCTCTTAATTACAAAGGTACGAGAAGTACTAAACTGGCTCTATTTTATATAGAAGAACAACTCAATTTCCTTGACCTAAAGGATGCCATGGTTCAACTGATATAATTAAGGTATTTTTTTATTCGCTACTGGATTAAAATTCAGTTAGAATTTAATTTTTAAAACATTCTAACCATTTAAAACTATTTTCAGTTCAATATTAAAGTTGAAATAAAAAATAAAAACGAATAAAGGGTAGGATGGCTTATTTAACGTTTCAAATCCATCTTTTATTCTTTTTCATTTCAGGAATCAAAAGAAACGTCTGCTCCTTTTGGCTAAGATCAAAGTGTAGTATCTGTTCCGATGGATACTGCACCCCATAGACTGGTATTGTCTTGGCTTTCGGGTCTTGATTTACGCCGGTCAATGGGTCTGTCCTGTGCAGTTCTAGGAGGTCCACCCTCCCAGGCTTCGCCTCCCCTCTTTGGGGAGGAGTAAGTTTATTGCTTACTGCCTGAGGCGCCCTACCGGGGAATGCCGACGGGGCTGCCCAGGCAATTTTTAAACCCCACTTTCCCGACCCGACCTTGGGTCACATCTTACTTGTGGAAGTAAGATAAAACTGGCCTTGTGCCTAACTCCTGGAGAGAAGTAAATCAATACTCAAATATTACAGCTTGCTATCAGACTCAAAAACCTAAATCTACCACAATTAATTGGTGAGGTCCATATGTTGGAAAAAAAGAGAATTTTATCTGCTGGATTTGTAGTACTGATTACATATTATATGAAATTGTATGTATATATATATATATATATATATATATATATATATATATATATATATATATATATATATATATTATTTGTAGCTCCTAGAAAAACTAGTCTAGTAGAGCACTGTAAGTGTAGTATTAACACAGCCTGACGTCACTAGCTTTAAATGCATCGTTCCTTTCATTAAAGTCGAACGCTCTATGACGTCAAGCCGCTGTATAAAGTGTTAAAATTATCACCGTTTATTCGCTGTTCAACATGGCCGAGTGGTTAAGGCATCGGATTTGAGTTTCAAAACTCATAATCCGGGGTTTCGAATCGCATGATCGGTAGTGAATAGTCATATCTCTATGCTGATGAGTCCCGATTATTAAGGACGAAACGTATACGTACATAGATAATAAACAATAACAAATATTATATATATATATATATATAAAGCAAATTGAGATAAATAAAATTAGCACATTTATATCAGTTCCAAGAATTTAAACAAAAAATATTTGGCATACGATCGTTTCTAAAACGATTTGGAATATTTTGTCTTGTACTTTAGAGGATTCCAAAAAGTCTTAATTATATTTTTTTTCAATTTTCTTATTTTGTTTTTGATGGGGATGAGACATCCTACTGGATGCCAGACATCTACCGGATATTCCAGACTCTCCAGCCGAGAGATCTTTTTAAGATTCCAGCCGTCCCTTTAAGTGCAGTTGTTTGTATCTCTCTTACACTTGGTTCACCGGGTATATTCGCCAGGTATTTTTTGAAATTCTTTTTCATGAGTCCGGTTGCTCCTAGAATTACTGGAATGATTGAGATCTTCCTAAGATTCCAGTTTCTTTTCATGTTGTACATAAGGCCTTGATGTTTCGTTATATTTTCCATTTCAGCTCTGTTTAAGCCAGCATCATTCGGAACACTGACTTCAACTAGGGTTGCTACTTTCTCCCTTTTGTACCATATCACGATGTCAGGTTTAACAGTTGCGTAATGGATGGTGTATGACTTATACCAAAAAGAACAGTCGGAAATATGTTCCGATCTCCTAGCAGAACCTTACAACAACATGTGCTCGTCATTTATTTGTTTACTTTGCTTGCGATACTTTTAAACAAATTCAATTATTTATACGGAAGAGCATTTTACCTAAATGCTAGTTGGGAATATTTTCCCTTCACCAATGTGATGCCCCCAGATGTGGAACGACATATTTTAAAAATTTAAATCATATATATTTTATTTCTTATTAATATGTCACCACCCATCGAGGTTTAAAGCCATTCTAGGATAGATGGATAGACCGTCAGTTAAATGATGATAAGTATTATGAGAGGATTTAAAGTGATAAATGCATTGACTAAGATTTGATGACTTAGGAGGATGGTTTATGACACACATTTCATATTGGATTTGAAGATGACCATGTTGTAGCTCTCGGTGAATTAATCTTGTGGTAACGTGTTTCACAGATGGGAAGTTATTGGAAAGAAACTATTCATGGAAATTCAATATGATGTTAGGCACACAGTAAGAAAGCAAAGTTCTTTGTAGTTGTGGTAGTCAGACGAGTTCTTGCTGTGAATATTCTCTAAGGGGGACCAGAAATTGAAGCTGAGTCGAGCAACGATAGAGTAGTACAGATTAGTAACGGTTCTTCTGCAGAAAACAGAAGAGACCCCCTCCCACTAGATTGCAAAGTCGAATTTGAACGGTCAATACAAGAGTGTTCATCTAGCCACTCTTAAGAGCTGTGATACAGCGAAAAAGTCTGTTGATGACTATATAGGTATAATGCCCCCTCTTCGGGTTGAGCACCATCGTTAATGACATCGCCCACTATTACTTTAACATAATGCAAAGCTCTTTGTAAATAAACAAATAGACCTATCAAGTGGCGGTCATGTTTATATAAAAACATTGTAGATATTTACCAACAGCGTGGTCTGGTAGTTAGAGCTACTGACTAGCAACTAGATGGTTGTTGGTTCGATCCCTGGCTTGGGATGAGTGCTGGTCTAGCCACAATGAATAGCTGTGATACAGCAAAATAGTTTGTATGTGGATGACTAATATATATATTAGTCCTCCACAAACATACACACACACACACATATATATATTTTGTTTTGCAATATGAACATCTAAGTGAAAGATAAAACTTTTCCACCTGATGAGATCATAGTTTCTAATAACTACTGATCAATAACATCGACATGCCAGTGTAGCGGCTTGTTGTACATGTCTGTATGAATAAAATTGATTAAATTTGATAATCTCGTCTTTTATACTATTTTTGTGAGGTGGCAATAGTGAGGTGGCATTAGTGAAGTGGCTACTAATGTAGCTTGGCAATGTGGAAGTGCCAAGTTCGAATCCTGTCGGTGCCATAGCACTACTTTTATTATGGACGTCGGTAACCTTCACATGGTCCCTCCTGTCAGTACCTGATTCTAGAAAGAACTGGGGAAACAAATGATAACGCCAAAATAGGTCAAAAGATACGAAGGTGCTGCCTTGAGGCCTCTCACGAACCTCCGATCAACCCGTCAGTCAGCAAGATCTCACCCGTTCACTGGGGAGGTCCCCAGATGTCGGAGGGCTTTCTGCTCTGATAGCTTCTTTCCTCGTACTGCTAGCCTTTGGAATTCCATTCCTGCTTCTTGTTTCCCTGACCGTACTGACATGCAGACAATTAGATGCGGTGTGAACAAGCATCTCTCTGCAAAACTCCCCATATAGAATTCCCCTAACTCGCAGTTGCCCTTTACGTCTCAGTGGCCTTGTGCCTTGTTTGGGGTGAACTTTAGTAAACAAAAAAAAAAATTTAAAAAAAAAAAAAAAATATTTTTTAAATTAAAAATTAAAACAAAAAAATAAAAATATAAATAAATAAAAAAATTTTTTTTTTTAAATAAATAAATAAATAAAAATTTTGTTACTGAATTCGTCAAACTAATTTTCGGATTATAATTTGCGTTAGGCATGACGTTTTTAGTTCATGCAAATAAACAAAAGTATTTGTCAAATTTTTCGTATTGTTTTTAATGTAATTTGTTGCATTTTATTCTATTGTTTGTGGTTTTTGCTTTTTTGAATTCGATCAGTCACATCAACATAAAACTGGAAAGATTAGTAACAATATTTTTTAATAAGATATATTCCACATAGTATAAACAAAATGCGTTGAAGTTGTCCCACTCCCCACAATGAATTTTTGTAAATTAAATCCTTTTAAAACTCATTGGAGATTATCTAAGATCAAGCCACAGAGTGAATGTGGTATTTTGGTGAGAGTGTCTAGTGTAGGGTAAGCCCAAAATATTTTGAGTAAATTGGATGATCATCGAATCCCACCTCTACCCCAAAACGATTTGGGCTTCATGCCTAAAGGCAAGGAATAGACTTTATGACTTGTTTTAAAAAAAAAACAAAAAAACTTGTGGATGTATATTTTTGGTTAAATAAAATAAACAAAATGCGTTGAATTTGTAGTGCTGTGTTCTATTGTTTTACACTTTTTTTTTACACATTTTAATTAACATTTTTTTAGTTAAAACGTTCGTAATTAAATTAACTTGGGGAAAAATAAGTTGTCTGTTTTTTGTTTACATATACAAAGTTGTATTAATACTATTACTACATCGAGTTTGGGTTGGTTTTACGGCATATCAACCCTTTTCGGGTTATTGAATGCCGAATCCGGTCATTTTGATTACATTTTTTTATGCTTCAAGTTCTTTATATCTTCAAATATATTTATTCATGGTGTTTGGTTTGGTTGTTTTGTAGAACTAAATTGTTTTTAGCTTTGCAGAACATGATTGCGTTTTGCAACGCGAAAGGAAAAAAATAAGGTTTGGTCCATTTTTGGTCAGATAGCCGCTATCTTCAGACAGCCTGATCATGTAGCGCTAGCTACATCGAGTTTGGATTAATTAGTTCATACGTATTAGCAACGATACAACTGTGCTAAATAAGGGGGGGGCACAGCAGAATTATTGTATAGATTTGATTTTTATTTTTCATTAAAAGTTAAAATAGGATTATTGTTTAAAATAAAACATGCCAAAAAACATGACAAATAACTAAATAAATGAATAAAACTCCAAACAAAAAAGTTTCTAATATTTTCCAATACCTTGTATTTTCTTTTTTAGATGGCCTTCATATAAGTTTTTTGAACTCACCTGAAAGTAAAGAAAAGAAAATTAAGTTTTTTAATAAAATCATCAACTTTAATTTTTCACGAATAAAAGAATTAACTTTTGGACACAAGAAATAGATTTTAGAATAGGAGGGGGTGGTCTTTACGTGGCTAAAACTCCAGTCGTTGTGACATGTAATAGATAAAGTAAAGTTAGACTGTGGATCTGCAGAACCAGTATAAATAAAATTTACCGATTAAAATATGTTACGCTATTAAGACTTGTACAAATGAAATGTTTATCTCAACAACAATCTGGTTGGAATATTGTATAATAGACAAAAACATTTAATCCAACTCGTATGTTTTTCTTACTGAAACAAGGAGATAGTAGGAGGAAAGTTTTTAATAAATTGCTCGATAATAATCTATATAAATAAAAGCAAATGTGTATGCAGTCATATACTGAGTTTTCATGTGAAATATAAACAAATTATAACTCGTATAGGCTTCAGAATTATTTTATTCTTCAGCTAGACTGACAGACGGTAAAGTTTTTTAACATTCAACAAGATCTAGCTCCACTTTGCTTTGTTTGTTAAAGTTTTTATATTTGAAATTTCCTAGCAAGTGAATTAAAAGAGGTGAACTCTTTTACTAAACTCCACGTTCATCAAATTTGACTACATTAATTTCCGAGGAGGGGGGGGGAACAATTGTGTTTGCAAGCAAATCTCGTCCGCCAGATAACTTTAAAGCTAACATCATAGGAGCTAATCTTAGCATAGGCTGTAAGACAAACCCCTATAATGTTTTGTAAGACAAACTCCTATAATATTTTGTAAGACAAACTCCTATGATATTTTGTAAGACAAACTCCTATAATATTTTGTAAGACAAACTCCTATGATATTTTGTAAGACAAACTCCTATAATATTTTGTAAGACAAACTCCTATAATATTTTGTAAGACAAACTCCTATGATATTTTGTAAGACAAACTCCTATAATATTTTGTAAGACAAACTCCTATAATATTTTGTAACAAAAGAATCAGCAAACAAAAGGGAAACAAAGCTTTTCTATAACCAAAATATGAGTATTTATTTAAGTGATGTACACCGTTGGGTGTAGGCTGTCGAAAGTTAAGTGTCACAGTGAAGAAAGTAATTATAAAGTAAGGAAAGGGTTGACCGCCGAAATTCTTCAAGCCGTATATCTTCCAGTGGAGGATAGCCTTGCTCGGCATCAAGTTGACTGGGGTGAGAGAGAGGACGTTTTTCTTCGTCGGTGCCTGGAAGAGCTCTCTCACTGCTGTACTTCCCAAAAGGTCTGGAAGAATTTCTTCGAATATTCAGTCGAAATCAACACGCCCTAGAGGCTGAGTGGTCCTCGTGTGACCCAAAAACCTCGTAGGGGCTGCTTTCCGCAAAAAGAAAGAAATGTCAGTGTTTATGACAGCTACAAAATAACTTATTTATTTAATGCCAATAAATTAGCAAGTGTTTATAGAGCACTGCAAAATCGTAGCCCGCTTCGTATCATGAAAGATAGTTGACATGTAGAAATACTACAATATTTATATATTTAAGAATTACAATAAACAACAAGCCGCACGTGCATGGTCCCCCTCTGTATGTGACTCAATGTGGCGACTGTAAAATGCAATAAATTTGGGCAATTTGTGGCATTTTTGACCCCATGGGGGCGCGAACCAGAATTTTTCTGAGGGCAAGGATGCTCATTTTATATCCAGAACAATTGCCTCTACATTTTGGCCAAGTTTCAGAAAAATTGAATTGATGGATCAAACGTTATGAGAGGAAAGGGTAATTTTTTGCCATTTTGGGGGCTTTTGACCCCCTGGGGGCGCGAACCAGATTTTTTCCAAGGTCAGCGATACTTATTTTCTATTAGGAACAATTGCCTCCACATTTTGGTTAAGTTTCAGAGAAATTGAATGGATGGATGAAACGTTATGGGGGCAAAAAATGTCATTTTTTGCCATTTCGAGGTCTTTTGACCCCCTGGGGGGCTAACCAGATTTTTTTTCAAAAATCGGAGTATGTCACTTTCTAACCCGATCAAAGTTACAACTTCATGCGAAATTTCAGAGAAATTCAATGGATGGTTGCGGAGAAAAATCCGTACGAACGGACGGACGGACGGATGGACATGCCTCAAAACATAAGTCCCCCGATTTTTTAAATCGAGGGACCAAATAAAAATTGAGATTTTGTTTTTTTAATACTTCTTGCTAATTATTTCTTATGTTTTATAGTGCACACATTGTTAGAAATTCTAATCAAGGTGTCTATAGAATCAAATAAACACTTATCGACTTCAATAAAGTGTGTGCAATATAAAACAATTTTTCAGGTGATTATTTAAAATGTTTCGTATAAGCAGTCGTTCAGACCATACTTAGCAATTAAAAAAATAAATTGTAGTACGTTATTACATTGTCAATAACACGGGACAACAATATCAAATGAAAATTTGCTAGTCAGAAGCAAAATTTAACAATTGAAGAGTTTGAATGCAAAACGCGATAAACGCCATTTTAAAAATCACAAAACTGTCCCTACAAAAAGTGTTGCATTTCAACACTGGACGACACCACAAAACTATGTGTTATATGATATGATGCCGAAATAATTTCTATTTGATTCCAATAAAAATCAGCTTTTATTCACAGCCTAGATTTAATATATTCGCGTTTTTATTGTTTACGGTCTTAATTTAAATGAATTGGATTTATTGCATTTTGCGTTCAGAACTCTTCAATTTAAAGTTATCTTGTTGGATTTTCAAAGTCAGGCCTGAATAGCATTTGTGTTAGAACACAAAAAGGTTACATTTTCTTCTTTTTAATACTTTTTATCGCTTGTTTCTAGCACAAAGAAAAAAAGTTATGTTTTATATTGCACACGGGCCTTATGGATATTATTATACAGGGTGGGCAAAAATAAGGGTCTTATTTTTAAAAATTCATAACTTTTTTATTTATTGATTTTTTTTTTTTTTTTTTTAAGAATAAGTAAAGGACCCCTTCCGAAGCAAGCATGAGCCGTATTAGCCCTAAGGAACGTACCCTCATTTAGAAAACATTATTTTTGCTTAAAAAACTCAAAACAGTGTAAAAAACAATACTTTAGTTTTGTGGAAGTTATTCAAATTCAAGTTATTCAAATTTAAAGATAGGACCCTTATTTTGGCCCAAACTGTATAAGTAAGTATGGAATTCATTTGTCTGATTTAGGCAGAGAGGTCATATAATGTTGGGAGAACATTTCCAAAAGTTGGTTCTAAAATTGATTATCACTGATAAACTGACATGGCGGTGAAATGCAACCGCTTCATATAGGTTTTCAATAATATTTTTTTTATTTCTTTAAAGCAAAAGTTTTCATCTGAAAATTTGGTACTTAATTAATGAACCTATTCGAACTATTTTTGTTTTAAATTCAGGAGCAAATGTTTTAGCTGTGGGTTCACGAAAAAAGACAAAAAAGATACCAAGGGAAATAAAAAAAAAATCAAATCTAAAAAGAAAATATGAAACAGAACCCCCCCCCCCCAAAACGTGAAGTAACAAGCAAAACAAAACAAAAACATATATAAAAAGGGCTTTCAGAAACTGAAGGTAATTTCAGATAAGAGCAATTTAGAAAGAATTCAAAAATCCCCAAAGAATAACAAAAGGAGATTATCTCAGCTTGCAGGAGATTTTAATTTTCTGCCCCCCCCCCACAAGAATCGTTTAAATATTGACACAAAACAATTACTAAAACTGATCATGTTAATGAATTATGAAAGACCTGATTTTCTATTTTTTGTTGGAAAAAAAAATTAACTATTTTAGAATTTAATAAAATTCAGAAAATCTTTACAGAATGTGTCAATACAGACCTATAAAGCTTTAGTATGTCAGACGCATGACTACACAAATTAACAAAATTTTCTGATTAATCATTATCCTACGGTGTTATAAATACGCATGAGTTTGAGAAAATAAAGAATAACACGTTGCTTATGTGACACGATGGAGTATTTTACTGGTTCATTATTCACTTGTTAAGTTAAATTGATTATGGAATAATTAATTAATACTTGTCAACACATTTTGGAAAACAAGTACTGCCTATTATTTTCACTTGAAACGATTTTATTTTTAAGACTAAAAGGTTATATTTTTGGTGTTTGAATGACAACCGGAGAAAAATGCACTTGAAGAAGGTTGGAGGTGACATCAGCCAAAACGTTGTGAAAATAATAACCAAGATGAGAATAGTAGCCGTAATAATTCAAAATAATATACATTTGTGATTGTTTTGAATGTGTAGTAATAATTCAAATGTTAAGAGAGAAGTGTTTGAATATTATGTTTTAGGTATGAAAATGCTAGCGTTGTAGTGTGAGAGACAGAAATTTGAAAAAAAAAAACTTTGTCAAATCCTGATCTCAGGCATTATAGTAATTGTATTGTCTACCTCACCATTATTTTATTATATCATCATCATCGTCATCATCATCATCATCATCATCATCATCATCATCATCATCATCATCATCATCATCATCATCATCATCATCATCAACAACAACCGGTTTATTTGTTGAATCAGGCCACAATTAATCCTCTGATGAGGGTGGGGCCTGGTTGTCTAGTCTCGAAATCTAAGTCTTCCTCTCCACTCCTGTCTTTGGCAAGGCTTGATAGAATCCATAGACCCTGAAGATCCACGCATCCTGGGATCTACGAAGCCCAAGACATTACCAGCAGAATTAGTGCTACTGGCACTGCCTTTCTTTTTTCCTGCTGTTTTTCGACTAGACATTGTATTTAAGGCAATTTTACGGCTGGATGCCTATCCTTTACCAACTTGAACACTTTTGGCAGTCCAAGACCTCCACCGTTTCCATCTAACTAGGGCTGATGTCGTTTCCACTTAAGCATATATAAGAGAAGAAAATATATTGTTTCAAGAGAATCATAGAATGACATCTTTTTGGGGTTCATCATTTGTAAGAACGTGTAATAACTACTGCCACTATGATTCTCTTTTCATATTTACCAAAAACGTTGAGTATTGTAAAGATTCCAAGCCATTTTCTTCATCCAACTTTACATTCATGCGAATTAGAAGCCCAGAGGGAGTGAATGAATAATGCTGTGTTAAAGACGTTTCTTTTGCTCCACAGAATCTATGGCATTTAATCTCAAGTTGAGCCGAGAATCCAATATGGCTGTTCAGTTTTGCAAAAAGGCATACATAACAGCAAGGGTTTTGGAACTCCGACATATAAAGTAACCAACTTATATAGCAACGAGGTTTGTTTTTATATATATATATATATATATATATATATATATATATATATATATATATATATGTATGATTAAAGAAGATTAAGACAACATCGGTACCGTCGGTTTCAAATCAAAACAAAGGGGACCTATAGTTGGCCTACTATGCTGGAGTCTCGTCAACCGCTGTATGTCTGTCTCCTCGTGCGAGCTGCCATTCTCCAAGGGAATATAAACAGAGGTTGAAGAGAGTCCGGCATCAGTGGACAACTAAACGTCCCCTTTGTTTGGATTTGAAACCGACGATACCGATGTTGTCTTGATCTTCTGTAATTACATATATAAATAGATATTACTCTTATTTTTGAATTTTTCTTAATAATTGAGCAAACCTTACAAACACACACACACACACACACACACACACACATATATATATATATATATATATATATATATATATATATATATATATATATATATGGGAAGAGAAGGATGAAGGTAATCCGACGTGATGGGAAAATGAAAAAGGAAAACCAAAAAATGGATGTTTTTTATGTGTACATCAACGTTTCGTCTTTATTTATAAGACTTCATCAGGATGATAATATAGAGAAAGAAATGTCATGCAAGTACAAATACATGTAGGGTAGACATATTGGGAGGAAAAATAAAATAAAATAATGGCCACTACTGGGTGGACGTCCGTACTTGTTGGAGAAATAGAAATGAATGTTGAAGAAAATGAGTGGGGAAGAAATGGAAAGATGGGGGTGAGCAAGGACTACTGTGGCTGGTGATAAGAGAAAGAGGTGGGGGATGAGCAGGGGTAAAGTGGATGGCAGAGAGGGGGTGGAGGAGAGGGAGGAAGGAGGTGTTTGACCAGATGGCTGCGGTCAAGATTGAAGGGGAAAAAGTAAGTTGGAATGTTTGTGTGTGGGGGGTGTATGCAGGGAAAAGGAGGATGAGTAGAGAAGGAGGGGTGGGCTGTGATTTTGGTGGATGGGCGAAAGTTATGGTCTTAGAGAGCGTTTTGAGAAAATGAGGGAATTTAAGAAGGGGGTATGGAAAAGTGAGGGTATGGGAAAAATAGTTGAGAGGGGGAATGGGTGAGGGGGAGAGGGAGGATTTGTTGTGATAGGGTATGAAATATTTGAAATATTTGGAAAATGATAGCAATGAGTGAGGGAGTGGAGGGGTGGAGGAGGGCGGTAATTGAACGGGTGGGTATGGAATATTTGAAATATTTGGAACATGAGAAAGTTTAGTTGGACTGCAGTGTTAAAAATGTGAGGGAAAAAACGGAAAGAGTAAGGAGAAAGTGAAGATTCAATGAGAAAAAGGAAGGGTGTGAGTAAATGGAAGAGTGTCATAAAGGTTAGAGATGAAAATAAATGTTATCTATGATCAGGCAAGAGTCTTTGTTCTGTAAGGATGATCTTGCTTATTAAGGGTGATAGGTTAAAGAAATCATTTCGTTGCTTGATAGTGGTGGAGGCGGTGATGAGAGCAGTTTCCAATAATCTTCGCCGAGATTTGTTGTGGATGTATTTAGTGATTTTGGCTGGTTCAAATTTGAACGCATGACCATGTTCTAGTGCATGGGAGAAAAGTGCACTGAGAGGGTTGTTGTTTCTTATGTCCCTTTTGTGTTCATTTAATCGTTTCTTTAATTCACGTTGTGTTTCTCCCACGTAAAATTGATGGCAGTCATTGCAAGGGACAGTATATAAGCCGGCATGGGATGTGGGTGTTTTTTGAAAATGTCTGGATGTGTTTAATGTTTGTTTTATGGATTGAGATGTGGTTTGTACTGTTGGAATGCCTAGTTTGTTAAGCGTGTTGCATATGGATGTGTTATTGGAATGCGTGGGTAGGAGACGGGGTCTATCTATGAGAGAGGTGTTAGGAGTTTGATTTTTTTTGTGTGGTGTTTCTGGAGAATATTTAGAAGGCTTTTTTCTTGGCATTTAATATAAAATGTGTGGGGTATTGCAATGTTTTTAGGGAATTAAAATGTACTTTATTTCTTCATCTATGTGTTGGGGACTACATATTCTAAGGGCGCGTAGGAAGAAGCCTATAATTATACCTATATATATATATATATATATATATATATATATAAAATAAACATTACTTATTATTTTTTCAAATTTTGAATTTTAGCTTTTCCACTGCCAACTTATCCATCTATGTAATTCCTCTGATGATAAGATTTTAATCTTTGAAAAGTCTTGGCTTAAGGAAAAAATAATAAACATGTTTTTACCGAGTACACCTTGCATTGAACAATCGAAGTTGAAATAAATTTGTAATTTGTACATGTTTATCCCTCTTTTTTCATTTATCTTTATATATATATATATATATATATATATATATATATATATATATATATATATATATATATATCACTTTATAAAGTTAAGTATGTTAATATATTCGTATGTACATGATTCACTCAAAACTAATGAACCGATCATTATAAACTTTAGAACAGCTGCTAGGCTTAAGAGTTCCAAATGTGGGCTATATTTAGTTTTAGTTTAATACAAAGTGGATAAAGAGGAGGTGGAAGCCCTTCGTCAGATACTTCAGATATTTTGTGATATTTAAAATAAAAAATAGGTGAAAAAAATTCTTTGGGAAGAATATTATTTGCAGTTTTCCTTTAGATCATCATCTTCATCAATAGTTGGTGTTTATATTACGTTTCAGACGATGTGCTTTCCACCTTTCTTCAGGTGTATTTCTCATTTATGTAAAGGGATTTTTTCAATATAAATAAATATGGTCATTTGTGTACTATATTTATTACATGGTCTTGACTTCTTCTTGCCACTGGAATCAAGCCGATTCAGAATAGGTGTGGCTAGGGATTGCACAACCCTTGCTTCAGAATTACACGTGCAGCCACCATTACAGGTGTATCAATTGTCTCTAGACTGAACAGAGGCCATGGATGATTCTTAATCAAAAAGTAAACATTAATATTAACAGTTAGGTTGGTTGATTTCCTTCCTGACAAACTAACTCCTTTTGCCGCATTTAATGCGAATAGCAATACAATGTCATGTCATGTTTACAACTTGGCACTAATAAGAACAAAATTAGAAGTTCACCCTCGGACAGCTTCGGCACATGTGCCAGACATATTTTTGTCTATCTTTGCAATTATTTCTTTCTATTGACCTATCAGGTGACATCAACAAACTTGGCACCAACCCGACAATGTCAGCAGAAACGCGTTTGATCCTGCTAGTATTGATTTACTCCTCTCCAGGAGTTAGGCACAAGGCTAGTTTTTATCTTACTCCCACAAGTAAGATGTGACACTAGGTCGGGTCGGGAAAGTGGGGTTTAAAAATTGCCTGGGCAGCCCCGTCGGCATTCCCCGGTAGGAGCGCCTCAGGCAGTAAGCAATAAACTTACTCCTCCCCAAAGAGGGGAGGCGAAGCCTGGGAGGGTGGACCTCCTAGAACTGCACAGGTATGTCCCATAGACCGGCGTAAATCAAGCCCCGAAGGCCAAGACAATACCAGTCTATGGGGTGCAGTATCCATCGGAACAGATACTACACTTTGATCCTAGCCAAAAGATCCTGCTATTAGCACAGCATCAACAGCTCTTATCCTACCAGTAGCAGCACTAAGTCTAAAATACTTTCTCACATCCCAAACACTTGTATGCATCATCATACATTGTTACAAGCCGACCCTTAATGATTCAAGATAGCAGGCGACCTTCCAATATCGTCACATTATCCACTGCAGCACCCTACTCCTGATTTACAGAGTCATATACTGTTGGCAAATACACGTATTTATTTCCCCAAATAAAAATACTCTATTATTTTACATACGATTCTGTCACCTTTTTTGTTGTCACATTCATTATGCCTATTCTATTTACCTTTATTCGTGATGACAGGAGTCATCGTACACTTGATAATCGATCTGTATCGATCTGATAATCCTACTACAAGCTACTGTGCACAATTGGTTAAACACAAATTACTATTTTACTCATATCTGGGTGGAAATAGCCCCACCCTCAAATCAAGAAATCATCAGATTTGCATATGCAAGAAACATCAACGAACACAAATAGTCAACATATATCATTTTGTAGAATTGGGTATATTCGGACTACTGTTTTCATCTTGAGTGTTTTATCACAACATTTCGGCCGATGTAACCTCCGACCTTCTTCAGGTGTACTTTGTCGAACTCGGACCCGTGGTGCAGTGGATATAGTACTAAGTAAAATTCAGTTCTAAGTGACAGTCATCTAAAGGTTGAAGGTTTAATCTTGAGTGCGGGCGATACGAAGAATTGTGAATTACTGAAGACTTCTTCCC
The DNA here is from genome assembly GCA_963556195.1 of Sepiola atlantica. Classification (NCBI taxonomy): domain Eukaryota; kingdom Metazoa; phylum Mollusca; class Cephalopoda; order Sepiida; family Sepiolidae; genus Sepiola; species Sepiola atlantica. Next base: position 14,720,965 of record OY744528.1, on the reverse strand, counting down.
AGTCATGGCAGATGGAACGAGAGCATGCTAACCCCGTTGATTTAATAAAAGGTTCCGTTCGAAATTCCATCCAGATTCTCGGGTTCGACAGAAAGATTCCCGAGTTCGCCAAAGTACACTTGAAGAAGGTCGGAAGTTACATCGGCCGAAACGTTTTGATAAAAACATTCAAGATAAGAACAGTTGTCCGAATATACCAAATTCTACAAATTATCAACCCTCATCTAAAAAATTCCAAAACATATATCATTTTAATAGTGGGGAAACGTCACTGTACATGAATGAACAACGCACGTCAAAGCTAGTTTGAATATATGTTTTGTTTATATCTTTTAAAATTAAATGCAATAATGGGAACCATTTTTTTTTGTCACATTTAAAATAAAAAATAACTGAACAAAAATCAGATTTCCTTCCTTGTATTTTCTGCAGACCACATTTCCGGAAAAGGTCTGCCATTCTTCCTTTTGTTCTGCTACTTCAAAGAACTTTCTATGAATTGTGGAACATTTTATCATGCTTCTAGAATGTTACCGATTCTCGGGATGGTCAACATCTACATGAAAACCTATCCTCATTGTGGTCGGTATATGAGCACCAGTGCAGCTGGTCTACTCTTCGGTCTACTTTAGGTATCTTTAATTCCATATAATTTAGAACTGAACTTCTTAATCTGCGAGGGTAGACTGTTCTCAATTCACGTTCTACGTACTCTGCTTTTCTTCTTTTTATTTCTGAGTTACTCAACAACCTCTCGAGCGCTGGCTTTTCAAACCCAACTTTCTCGACCCGATCTTGGGTCACATCTTACTTGTGGGAGTAAGATAAAACTGGCCTTGTGCCTAACTCCTGGGGAGGAGTAAATAAAACTCAACAACTTGGCCTTTTGGCTAAGATCAAAGTGTAGTATCTGTTCCGATGGATACTACACCCTATAGACCGGTGTTGTCTTGGCCTTCGGGCATGATTCCGCCGGTCTATGGGTCTGTCCTGTGCAGTTCTAGGAGGTCCACCCTCCCAGGCTTTGCCTCCCCTCTTTGGGGAGGAGTAAGTTTATAGCTTACTGCCTGAGGAGCCCCTACCGGGGAATGCCGACGGGGCTGCCCAGGCAATTTTTAAACCCCACTTTCCCGACCCGACCTTGGGTCACATCTTACTTGTGGGAGTAAGATAAAAACTGGCCTTGTGCCTAACTCCTGTAGAGGAGTAAATCAATACTCAACAAAGACTTGAACACACAACGTCTAGGTAGAATTCAATAAATCTTTTCACTGATACATATATCCAGTTAGTAGAAAATCAATGTGCATGCTTTGAGGCTTGTAAAATTAATATCTCTAATATAATTATTTAGCTCTTCTCATATTGCAATTATTAATCTTCACTTATAGTCCATGTTCTATTCTTAAATTGTAATTATTATTTTTACTTCTGGGATCATTCGCTTCTGAAACAAAAATGAGATTGAGTATGAATTAAGAAAGGTTCATTAGAACAGCTGAAATGAAGGGTTCAGTTCAAAGTTCCAAGCAAAAGGCACCTGAAATATTTGAATAAAAGTTTGAATCATGTAATTACCATATCAAATCCTTTCTCTTTGATAGGTTCATAAAAGTAGTTGTTGATGGGCAAAAGTACGAAGCTCATAGTATCAATGCTGTTGTGCCTCATGGATCCATTCTTGGTCCAACCCTCTTCCTGATCATAACGATCTCACAAATCACATTCTAAGATCATACGTCATCATTTATGCAGACGAACGAGACAACCATCTATGGGAACACTTCAGAGAGCAGCAAGGACACAGAACTTTCCGTTTCTCTCTCTTTAGACCATGAGCACATAATGCAATGGGGAAAACAGTGACTAGTTACTTTTAATGTGTTCAAAACCAAGCTTCTCTCTTTTCACCACCAACGCTCTTATCCCCACTTGGCCCCAATTCAAATAAATGGCTCTCGTCTTGAGTAATCCCTGTGCTTTGACAAGCTTCTGGGACTGGCCGTCACTCCTGACCCGAAATGGAAGACTTACATCAAATCCGTTGCCAAGGTAGCTGGAAAAATGGTTGGATCATTCTAGTATTCCAGAAGATATCTCACGCCTGACACAATCCTATACCAAATATGTCCTAAGATGGGGTACTGTTGCCATATTTGGTGGAAGGGGGTGCCGTTCAGAGGCTTCTTTCGTGCCTTGACAGAGTACAAAACCGATTTTGAAATCTAGTAGACAAAGTCCTCTTCTCTTCCCTACTGCCTTTTTCTCACAGAAGAGACGTTGCTAATCTTTCTCTATTCTATCGTTATTTTCATGGCAGGTGCTCGACTGAGCTCCAATCTATAGGCTTCCCTTTAAAACATTCACAACATAAACTCATCCAGCTACAACCACTTGATTAGTGGTGACTCTTTAGTGTAAAAAAAAACAGAAAAAAACACCGTTAGATAATATCTTCATAGATAGATTAAAACATATATTATACAATCAGATCTCTGCAAGAAATTATAACTTGGGGCACCGTATAGAGTAAACAGAGTTCAATCTCCCGAAAAGTAGGAGAGAGTCGCCTCATACGCTAAGCAAAGTACAACCCCGAGGAGTTGAGGGCGACTCATAGAAAAAGAATAGTTCAACCCGGAGGGTAAGGGGTTGTCTAATAGAATAAGCATAGTTCAACCCCGAGGGTAAGGGCGACTCATAGAATAAGCATAGTAAAACTTCAGGGGTAGGAGGCGACTAATGGAATAAAAATAGTTCAACCCCGAGGGTAGGGGACGCCTCATAGAATAAGCATAGTTTAACCCCGATGGTAGAATGCGCTTCATAGAACAAGTATAGTTCAACCCCGAGGGTAGAGGACGCCTAATAGAATAAGCATAGTTCTACCCCGAAGGTAGGGGGTGCCTCAAAGAATAAGCATAGTTCAACCCTGAGGGTAGGGAGGCGCCTCATAGAATAAGTATAGTTCAACCCCGAGGGTAGGGGCGCCTCACAGAATAAGCATAGTTAAACCCGTAGGGTAGGGGCGCCTCATTGAATAAGCATAGTTCAACCCCGAGGGTAGAGGGCGCCTAATAGAATAAGCATAGTTCTACCCCGAAGGTAGGGGGTGCCTCACAGAATAAGCATAGTTCAACCCTGAGGGTAGGGAGGCGCCTCATAAAATAAGTATAGTTCAACTTTGATGATAGGGGGCGCCTAATTGAATAAGCATAGTTCAACCCCGGGGGTAGGGGGCGACTCAGAGAATAAGCATAGTTCAACCCAGAGGGTAGGGGGGGGGGCGACTCAGAGAATAAGCATAGTTCAACCCAGAAGGTATGAGGCGACTCATAGAATAAGCATAGTTCAACCCGAGGGTAGGGGGCGACTTATAGAATAAGCATAGTTCAACCCTGAGGGTAGGTGGGTGCTTCATAGAGTATGCAGGATCTTACTATAGGGGATTGGATCATAGGCTACACAAGGTCCAACTATTGGGGGTGCGCTTCAAAGGCGACGCAGGGTTCAACTTCGGATCAAATGTAAGGTTCATGAAGGATACAAAAGTAAGTTATTTCTTATATCACTACAATCAACAATTTTCAGAAACTGAAAAAGTAGAGAAACTTAAAATTGGATCTGTTTTTATGTGATCTGTATTTATACTGACGTTATGAAGCAGGAAATGTTTTTAAGGTGAATCAACACATTTGGTGTTCGTACAAGTCGAGGATACGTCTTTAACAATCGGTCTGATAAAGGTTGAGCCGTTGTGGTTTTTTCTGGCCCTACTCTGACAGACCGGATTTTATTAACAGTAAGTAAAAGATTTACTGAAAAATTAATAGATAAGCTTCTGAGTAAAACAATCACATATATTGTCTTCAATTATTTGTTTTGTTTTTAAGAGGTTTTCTCCCGAAATATCAATATTTTCAACCATCACATATATTGTCTTCAATTATTTGTTTTGTTTTTAAGAGATTATCACCCGAATATATGAAAATTTTCCACCTTCACATATATTGTCTTCAATTATTTGTTTTGTTTTTAAGAGGTTTTCTCCCGAAATATCAATATTTTCAACCATCACATATATTGTCTTCAATTAGTTGTTTTGTTTTAAGAGATTATCACCCAAAATATCAAAATTTTCGACCTTCACATATATTGTCTTTAATTATTTGTTTTGTTTTTAAGAGATAATCACCCGAAATATCAAAATTTTCCAACTTCACATATATTGTCTTTAATTATTTGTTTTGTTTTTAAGAGGTTTTCTCCCGAAATATCAATATTTTCAACCATCACATATATTGTCTTCAATTAGTTGTTTTGTTTTAAGAGATTATCACCCAAAATATCAAAATTTTCCAACTTCACATATACGTCTTCAATTATTTGTTTTGTTTTTAAGAGGTTTTCTCCCGAAATATCAAAATTTTCAACCATCATATATATTTTCTTCAATTATTTGTTTTGTTTTTAAGAGATTATCACCCGAAATATCAAAATTTTCCACCTTCACATATATTGTCTTCAATTATTTGTTTTGTTTTTAAGAGATTTTCTCCCGAAATATCAATATTTTCAACCATCATATATATTGTCTTCAATTATTTGTTTTGTTTTCAAGAGATTGTCACCTGAAATATCAATATTTTCAACCATCACATATATTGTCTTCAATTATTTGTTTTGTTTTTAAGAGATTATCACCCGAAATATCAATATTTCTACCTTCACATATATTGTCTTAAATTCTTTGTTTTGTTTTTAAGAGATTATAACCCGAAATATCAATATTTTCAACCATCACATATATTGTCTTCAATTATTTGTTTTGTTTTTAAGAGATTTTCTCCCAAAATATCAATATTTTCCAGTATCACATATATTGTCTTCAATTATTTGTTTTGTTTTTAAGAGATTTTCTCCCGAAATATCAATATTTTAAACCATCATATATATTTTCTTAAATTATTTGTTCTGTTTGTAAGAGATTTTCTCCCAAAATATCAAAATTTTCCACCTTCACATATATTGTCTTCAATTATTTTTTTTTGTTCATCTTTTTCACCGCATTGCTTTAGCCTTATTTAATACATATATTTGTCTTTATTATTTTTAACATTTAGTCACGTGGGTCGAATTATTTAGGTCCCGATTGTACTGTCAACGATAATTGTTAAAAATAGTTGTCATTTCAATTACATCCCTTGAAACTTCATCGAAAATATTTTAATCGTTTTGGTAATTCATCCTTTTTATTATTAATTCATAAATTACTGTAAATATCGACAAAAGTATTGCATATATATAGACAGAAGAAAATAGGGCATTAAAATGATAAATGAATAACACCGAACAGTAATTTATCATAAACGTTTTAAAAAAGAATTATGCAAATTAGGCGTAAAGAAACCACTTTTTGAATCTTTACTCTCTATTAATATATATAATATATGTATATATATATATATATATATATATATATATATATGATGTAACTCGACGTGTCCAATATATATCTATATATATATATATATATATACATAGATATATAAATATATATATATATATAAATATATATATATGTATATATACCTATATAAATATATATATATACATATATCTACATATATACATATACATATATACATATATATACATACATATATAAATATATATATATAAAAATATATATATATATATACCTATATAAATATATATATATATACATATATCTACATATATACATATAGATATACATATATATACATATATATATTTGATGAAATCACCATATATATATATATATATATATATATATATATATATATATATATATATATATATATATATATATATATATATATAGCCTGCTGTTACTGTTTTCACGGATAAATAAAATGCCCATTGTTCTGATTGAGAAGTAATAACATAAAAAAAATAAGTGTAGGGTCAGCTTTTATATGTTCGTGATTAAGTAAATTCAGCAGGCGGTGCTCTTTTCAGAACAATTATTCAATTCGAAAATGAATATTTACAATATATTTTACATATCTTTATTCCATTAAAATCAATATATATATATATATATATATATATATATATATATATATATATATATATGATAGTTATTATTTCATGTATCCACATTAAATGTGATTAGAAGATATAATCTTTTATGCATCAATTTTCAGTATTTACTTCAACAGTGCTCGATACGTGAGTAGAGCTAGGTAGTACGCTATGAAAATATATGTACGGCAATTAAGCTACACAAAGGTTTCCGTCAGGCTAAATAGATAGATAGATAGAAAGCGAGAGAGAGAGAGAGAGAGAGAGAAAGAGAAAGAGCGAGAGAGAGAGTGCCAGAGAGAGAGAGAGAGCCAGAGAGTGTGAGAGAGAGAGAGTGGGAGAGAGAGAGAGCGGGAGAGAGAGATAGAGAGATCCAGAGAGAGATAGAGAGCGAGAGAGAGAGAGTGAGAGGGCGAGCCAGAGAGAGATAGAGAGCCAGAGAGAGAGAGAGAGAGAGAAAGAGAGAGCGAGACAGAGAGAGAGAGAGAGGGAGAGAGAGCTAGAAGGTGAGAGAGAGAGAGAGAGAGAGAGAAAGAGCGAACCAGAGAGAGAGAGAGAGAGAGAGAGAGAGAGAGCCAGAGAGAGAGAGAAAGCGATCCAGAGAGAGAGAGAGAGAGAGAGAGATCCATAGAGAGAGAGAGAGAGAGCGAAAGCCAGAGAATGAGAGAGAACGTGTCAGAGAGAGAGAGAGAGAGAGAGATCCAGAGAGAGAGATTCAGAAAGAGAAAGAGAGAGAGAGAGAAATCCAGAGAGAGAGAGAGAGAGAGAGAGAGAGAGAGAGAGAGAGAGAGAGAGAGAGAGAGCCAGAGAGAACCAAATCCATTTTAACTTTAAAAGGGCTCTTTATATTGTTTGAAAATGTTTTGCGATAGAGCTGGATTTTCCTCACATTAAAAACAGACCTTGTGTCTAAATCTGTCCTCGTGGGGAGGCACGTAAATAGAGACCAACAAACGATGCACCATAAAACAGATAGTTGAAACCAAACACCTTTACCAAGACTGTTCTTTCTGCGACTTAGGTTTTGGTTCCAACTCGTAGATTAACAAAGTGACATGCTCGTCTTCATCGAAAACTATTGATAAGCGTCCAAGACGACGATAGATAAACCATTTCTAAGCCGTTCTTCTTATTCTGGGCACGTGAAGTTAATTAAAAACAAAGGGATACAATTTCTGTACATAATATTTTGGCTCCGATAACCATTCTGTGTTTGTGTCAAGGAGTCTAACAGGGAAGACATGTGCGCTTTCAAATAAATAATCTTATTGTTAGATTAATACATGCAGCAAGAGATTCTTGCTTGAATGTTCTGGCTATCGTAATTAGCTGCCGTGTAATTCTAGAGGAGTCAAGTGATGCCAAATACCCCGCCCCCCTCTTACCTTCCCTTGCTCTTTGACACATTCGCTCCATATCACCTCTTCCCTTCGACTGGAAACCCATCACCTACTTTAACTTGCTGCCTAGGTTCGGAGAGGAATTCGGCTTACCCACTGAAATGCCACGCACATGTCAAACCTTTAGAAACCATTACAGCATGGAACACACTTAACCTTCTGTGGTCAGTGGGGGTCAAGTTGAAGATCATTAAGACACATTGTTCCGTATTGAAGGTCACTATATTAGCCCTTTCATAAAAGGGTGCCAGTATTCTGATCAGAGATTTAGAAAACCCTATAATTAAATCTTCCAAATAAGTTTAATTAAACAAAATCTATGACATTTGCCTATTGAGCAATTTCTCCCTCTCTCTAATTATATATATATATATATATATATATATATATATATATATATATATATATATAGTCTCGGAAGTTTCTCAACCATTAAAACTATATCAAAAAACAAAAAACAAAAACAAAAAAAACAAACTTATAGTCTCAAGTCTTCCAGTGGAAAATCATTCATGTAAGTCAATTTATTTTTTACAGTTATTATATTAGTTAGTTTCTAACACTATTTTAAGGGATCATCAGTTGTTTACCATGAAAAACTGTTTCGGGAATTTAATATATTATATATATATAAATATTTGAAGGGGTTAGGTAAAATAAAATTTAAAAAAAAAGAAAAAAAAATCGGTATCGATTTCTCTTTTTTTTCTTCTTTTTTGTATAATAAAAAAAATATCGCATCTTTAAACTTGCTTTAAAAGGTATTTTATTTTACCTAACCTCTTGTTCTTAAATTTAATTTGGATGCTTTAAAGAAGGTATGAACTTTTCAAATATTTACATATTCCACGTGCAAGCGTGATCTCGTACCGTTAGTGAGAAAAAAAAAACACCTCATTAACCGGTTTCGACAACTACACCGGCTGTCCAATAAGATCGAACCAACCTACAACTACACTGAAGAGGCCAATTGTATCTTGGCGAAAGTTACCCGTAATATAAACTTAAAATGAAGTTTATAAAAAAAAAAATGAAAAAAAAATCGGTATTGATTTTTCTATTTTGTTTCTTTTATTTTTTAATAATAAAAAAAAATATCGCATCTTTAAACTTGCTTTAAAAGGTATTTTATTTTACCTAACCCCTTGTTCTTATATATATATATATATATATATATATATATATATATATATATATATATATATATACCAGCAGAGCTACTCAATGTTGCCCTTGTTAGAGTGGGGGATAGCATCATATGCAACATCATGGTAAGGAGAGTTTACTTTAACAGCAACCTTGATGCTGTCGTCTAGATATCTTACTCACCAAACTATTCATATATATGTTAATACTCTTAAACTAACGCTAATAATTTAGATTAATTTCATTGTGTAACATGTTTGAAAGTTGTCATTAGCTTCTTTAAGGGGCAGCCAGAGACGCAAAGATACTTCCGTTATGTCTACATGCAAATTGTGCATGTGAATACAATTATATTGAAAGTACACTTCCTAGTATGTCTCCGTTTTTAGGGACAGACACGCAGACAGAAGTGGTCTCCTTGATTATATACGCACATAAATATTTCATTTGAATCAAAGGGAAAACAGTTTTCAGTGAAGGAGTTGTGCCCCTGGGGACCATCTTGATATTTTGGGAATAGACATCATTTTTTGTCATTTTAGTCAGTTTTCAGCGGAGGGGGGGACCCTCTTAATATTATCAAATATTGCTGAAACTTTGGGAATAGACATCATTATTGGTCATTTACCTATGGTTTTAATTTCATTTGAATCTATAGGAAAACAGTTTTCAATGGGAGGTTGTTCCCCGGGATCCCCAGCGTTGAAGTGATATTTTTCATATAGCTTATGACCGTCACCAATTTTCAAGCAATTCTGCCCAGCGGTTTGGGTGAACATAAGACACAAAGATCAGGCGGACACACACACAGAGTTACTATCATATATATATATATATATATATATATATATATATATATATATATATATATATATATATATATATATATATATATATATGAAAAGATGAAAAAAATTTTTTTAATTTTTAATTTTAATTTTAATAAAAACATATCTGTATCTTACACATGGTTATTTGAAGGCATTTTGCCTCTTTCTTTATGTTTAAAATTCTAAAGATGCTTAAAACATAGTTTTTAAAATGAACTTTCCCAAATTTATACCTACCAGCGACCATGCGCGATTTAAGTCCAATTTAAAAGAGACATTTGCACCGTTAGTCCACACAGCATCGGTCATCACTCCTAGAAGACCAGGAAGGATTATTACACAAGATTATTATCAAGATGGGTTCGACGAAAATAACCAAGAAATAAAAGAGCTAATCGAGCAAACAAGGAAAGCGCTCGCATCATATCTTAAAGACCCAAACTCAGAAGCCAAAAAGAAAAAAAACATAGAGATTTTACAGCCAAAGTACAAACAACTACAAAAGCCATTAAAAACAACTGGTGGACGAACAAATCTAAAGAGATACAACTTTATGTTGATAAAAACGACATGAAGAATTTCTTTAATGCAACCAAAATTCTCTATGGTCCTAGCACTAAAGGTTTAACACCTTTGCGAAGCAGGGGCGGCTCTCGAATTCTCAAAAATAGTGGAGAAATCTTAGCCCGGTGGAAAGAACACTTTGAAGATCTTTAGCCGACACCCAATCGTTGACGACAATGCGATACATCAAATACCGCAACGACCTGTGGACGATTCACTGAACAGAATCCCCTCTCTTGAAGAGGCCAAGATTGTCGTCCTTGCTTTGAAAAATAATAAGGCTGTCGGTATAGACAACATCCCTGCCGAAATCTATAAATATGGTGGACAACTCCTGCATTCACAACTGCATCAACTTATTGTCAAAATGTGGGTACAGGAGGAAATACCAACTGACTAAAGGGATGGCCTAATTACAACAATCTTCAAGGAGAAAGGTGAAAAAACTGACTGTGGAAATTATAGAGGTATCACACTACTATCAATAGCTGGAAAAATCCTGGATCATATCTTAACCAAGAGACTAACACCTCTTGCTGAGTTTGTCTTACCTGAGTCACAATGTGGTTTTCGACCGGCTCGTGGCACCAGTGACATGATATTCAGTCTGAGGCAGCTTCAGGAAAAATGCCGAGAGCAACAACAACCTCTATATATGGCTTTCATCGATTTAACAAAAGCCTTCGATAGTGTAAGCCGTGAGCTTCTCTAAAAAATTCTATCAAGAGCGGATTGTCCAGAGAAGTTCATCAGAATGATGAAACTTCTTCACGACGATATATCTGCAACGGTAATCGCAAATGGCTGCTCTATCGATCCATTCAAAGTAAGATCTGGGGTCAAACAGGGATGTGTAGCTGCACCAACTTTGTTCTCAAACTTTATTGCGGCTACACTGCACCTGTTAGATGGTCAACTTCCACCTGGTATATGCATAAACTACAGAATTGGTGGTGGAGTTTACAACATAGGACGTCTGAAGGCCAGAACTAAAACAAATGTTGATTCTCTTATTGAATTTCAATATGCAGATGATAATGCAGTTTGTGCTCTAACTGAAGAGGACCTACAAGCCACGATTAATGCCTTTGCCAATACATACTCAAAATTAGGATTAAACATCAACATTAAAAAACTGAGGTGTTATTCCAGCCCTCACCTCAAGATAACTGCAGAAACCCTCCTAATATCCAACTAGGCGGAGAATCGCTGCAAAACGTAGATCGCTTTGCATATTTGGGCAGCCACCTTGCCTCTAATGCCCCCATTGACGATGAAATCCAGTATCGCATTAGGTGTGCAAATGCTGCTTTCGGTAGACTTCATTCCAGAGTCTTTGATAATAAAGATTTAAGGCTGGATACCAAAATCTTAGTCTATCGGGCCATTGTCCTAACCACTCTCTTATATGCGTCGGAGACCTGGACGACATAACATCGACATATCAAAGCACTCGAAAAACTGCATCAAAGACTGTTACGAAAAATTTTAAGAATCACCTGGCAAGATCGTCGGACCAACACCAGTGTCCTGGAAGAGTCTGGTTGCTATAGTGTAGAGGCTTTGATAGTTAGGAGTCGTTTGAGATGGGCTGGTCACGTTGTAAGGATGAGCGACCAGTCCTATCCAAATAAAATATTCTACTCTGCGCTAAATGTGGGAGCTAGGAGGGTTGGAGGACCGAAGAAACGGTACAGGGACTGTTTGAAGGAGGACATGAGGAGATGCGAGATTGATCCCATAACATGGGAAGCGAGAGCACTCGAAAGAACAGAGTGGAGGAATTAAGTGGGAGGTGGTGTGGATAGGTTTGAGGGTGAACGGCGTCGTCATGCCGAAGACCTGAGAACAGCAAGAATAATACGCCGCGAAAACCAACCACGCGCACAATTACCAAACAATAACGCATGCACGAAACGTGACAGAATATGTGGATCGCGCATGGGACTCTTTTCTCACATAGGAACCCACAATTGAAGCCCTGGAAACCCGCATACTCGATTCGAGTGACGGCCATGATATATAGTATACATATATATAGTATATATATATAGTATATATATAGTATATATATATAGTATATATATAGTATATATAGTATATATATAGTATATATATATAGTATATATCTATATATAGTATATATAGTATATATATCTATAGTATATATATATAGTATATATATAGTATATATATAGTATATATATAGTATATATATATACATATATATACATATATATATATACACATATATATATATATATATTTATATATATATATATATATATATATATATGCACACCATTCCTATAAAATTAAAATCACAAAAAGTAGACGAAATAAATGTAAAGTAATAATATTTTGTAACAAGTTGCCAGTTTAGATTTAGATATTAGCCATTGTACTAAATCAAATCTATCCCCAAAACTATGAGAAATAAGTTGCTACCATTTCTATATCTTTCCTTGCAAATTAAAACCCTATTTCGAATATATCAATATCGATTTCCCAACTATTATGATCATTTCCATCAACGCGATTATGCCGTATATGAAATCTATTTTCAAGAAAGAATGAACTCTAAGCTATTTTTTTTCACTAACGTTGGAGTTAAAGCTGTACGTCCTATTTGTGATAAGGAAGTTATTTTGTACAAGAAATAAAAGGCCACTTTCTAACTATGCACGCTAACCTTGGACACAGTTAATAAAAGCAAGAAGTGCAACAGAAAGCAATCGATCTGGTAAAACGGGTGAAACAAAAACAAACCGTTTGAGAAAATCTCTTTCCAAGTTTTGCATTGACCAATAAAATTGCAAAGTGAAACAAATCATTTGCACAATCAGAATTTATTAAAGATTACATTACTGATACTGTCAGTGTTGTGTCCTGAAGTCAAAACTAGAAGCCATATGCAAAGAACTATTGTTTGTCGCATAGATAAAATTGTAATGAATATTCAAGAGCAGGCGTTAACAGCCAATGGTCATTTTCTGTGTTTTTCTATTGCTTTAGAAGAACGTACTGACACACAAGTGTTCCGTTCCATAAGAATCTGAGATTATAGAGGAATTCTTAAAGACACTTAAGTCGCAGAAGAAGTGAATGTTATTATTACGCATCGACTCTCAATTGGACAACATCTACAATCAGCAGTTCCTTTCAGCCAATCAAAGAAGCGAGTATATTCACTCGAAAACTCTCACATACTAGAAAATCTCTCACATACCATAAAAACTCTCACATACTATAAGAACTCTCACATACTATAAAAACTCTCACATACTATAAGAACTCTCACATACTATAAAAACTCTCACATACTATAAGAACTCTCACATACTATAAGAACTCTCACATACTATAAGAACTCTCACATACTATAAGAACTCTCACATACTATAAAAACTCTCACATACTATAAGAACTCTCACATACTATAAAAACTCAAACACTGTGTTTCCATACTCCCGTTTAGCCCTTTCGGAATGGAAAGGCCATAAAAAATGCAATCAAAGACACCTGAACTTCTGTGCACCCAGCGGAGAACATTTACACACTGAACACACATTTTATACACACCGAACACACATTTTATACACACTACACACATATTTTACACACACCACACACATTTTATACACACCACACACACATTTTATATATACACACCGCACTATTCCATTTACACACACGTAAACGCAGACGTAATGAACACATGTACTCAATTTCTCATAAAAACAAACCAATTTTTTTCACCAGAACGTTCTTGTGACTTTGAACTTGCTTATTCTACAAACTTTATTTCGTGCTCTTCAGTTGTCAATAAGAAGTCATTATTTTTGTATGTATAAACTGTCATTCTTTCTTTTCGGTCAAGCCTTCGTCTTTACAACACCGTCACGAGAAAAAAGATTTGTGCAGAAGTGTGATTAACAATCTAAGAAGGGCAGGATTAATTTTCGGAATTTTTTAGATGAGATAAATGATTTGTATGATTCGAATTATTATTATTCTCACTGATATTCTCACGTTTCGGCCGATGTTATCTCAAGCCTTTTAGGTGTGTCTTGTTAAATGCAGGAATCTGTACAGAATTCTAAACTGAAAGTAAAATGTAGACCTTCTCGCTTTCCTTATTTTGTCCTTAAGTCCTCACATTCCAGTTAGATGCACCATTCTTATTGACATAGTTCTCTTACAGCGTTACAAGGTGACTAAAAATGCCATCTATGGAATCGTTAATAAAATTCACAATCCTTTCTACAATCCAACCATACAAATAAACTTCCGTTTATGCCTGAATTGTCCACCAAGTTTCATTCATGAATGTCCAACAATCTTTGTTTTATTACCGTTTAATTATATGTGGGGATATTTTGGTGATCGTCTTATCAGTAGGAGGTATGATCCTGAATAGGATTTACACTCACTGGATCTTACCCCTCCCCCCTACACACATGCAGATCAGAGTAGGAAACAGGAAGTAGTTATTGTAATATAAGACGATACCTCCCCGTAAAATGCCACTCATGTAATCGCGAATAAAATTCAGTCCTCTCTGCAATCTAGCCATATTTGGAACAAATAAACTTCAGTCTATATCTAGTCATTGTTTTATCATCGTTGAGTGATATGTGTGGACACTTTAGTGATAGTCTCATCAGTAGATGGTGTGATCCGAACTCCTTTCTCAGATATTATATCTGCAGGGTCATCTACATGATAACGTCTATCGAAACAATCCTCAAACTATTCCTGTACTGAAGAGGACCATCACAGCCACAATCAGGGTAGTGCTACAGGAAAAGCGTCAGTTATTGATTACGTGACACGGCGTATCCATATGTGCTCATGATTGAATGGTGATTCAACAAAAGATATTCATAACTTACGTTGTGAATCTTTTTTAATTTATTTATTTTTTTATCATAGCTTTTTTTATTAATGTTTACATCTGTTTTAAATTTCTGCATGTCAGTAACGCCAGGAAAGCAGGGAGCAGGAAAGGAGTTCCAGAGTCCAGCAGCACGAGGAAAGAAGCTTTTGGAGTAGAAACCTCTTCGGCATTTGGGGACCTCCGCAGTGTATGGATGGGATTTGGCAGATTGCCGGGTTGGTCTAGTGAATTTACGTCGTGGGGGTACCAGAGCAGCAAGTTCATCAGAGCACAATCCATTGAAGTACTTATAAAACAGGCACAAGGATGGAACATTGCGGCGATGGGACAGAGGCTGATATTTGGTGGATAGTGAAGGACCTATCAAGTTGGCAACTCTTTTTTGGACCTTGTCTTCTTCTTCTTTCGTGTGAATCAGATGATTCTGGTGTTGGCATTAGTTTCCCCGATGTTTTTCTAGTTAGAAATCTTTCTAGAAAAGACATCGGGTACTTACGGGAAAGACCACGAGAAGGTTTCCAACATCCTTAAGTGACAGTGGTACTGTGGAACCGAATGGATTCGAACTTGGAACACCCAGGTTTTCAGTCCGTGTCGTTATCCACTTAACCACCGTCACCTCTCGGACCTTGTCTAAGAGGGAGAGACTAGCGTATGATGCACCAGCCCAGATGTGGCAAAATAATTCTATTGGTGGAAATATTTTTTTTTTGGGGGGGGGGGTGCACTGTGTATTTTCTAATTTGTTTTTGGTTGAGTCTCAACTGTCAAAATATGAATCAAAAATTGCTTTGATTTTTAAACCTTTATCTTGGCTCTTACATATTAACTATTTTACTTAATATATTATGCGGTTCTTCTAACTCCTCAATGTGGCGTTTTTATTGAACAGTGTTTCCCACTCTTGCTTTTCACTTTAGTTGAATGTCCGATAAATGAAGGGGAAAATAAAGAAATTTACCAAAATGAGTTTTGAAAAACAGATTTTTACAGTTTGTCTTTAGTTTGTTTGAAAATTTGCAAAGAATTGTCAACAGATTAACTGGACACCGTTTCGTATTTAATGAGATACTTGAATGAGTGAACACTGCCGGACTACAGGTATTCATATGAGGACAGCAGAATAAGTTTATATTTGCATTCATTTCTGCAGTTAATTTTTACCAATAAAACACGATTTCTATTGCATCGAAGTAGATTCAATTACATTTAGGCAAATAAAGTAAGTTATTACAAATAATTGTACAAAATTATCACATGTATTCCTTATCAAAGTGTACGTTTCTGGGAAAATACACTTAAGTATCGCCATCATATATATATATATATATATATATATATATATATATATATATATATATATATATATATTAATGATTTGAATCAAGAAAATATAATTTGGAAAAGTACAATTTAGTAATAAAATGTATATATATATATATATATATATATATATATATATTCTAGAGATGAAAGATGAGAATAAAAAATTGTAAAGATACAATATTTATTAGAACATCAAAAGTACAGAGCTTTATCAATTATTATTAAACGATAGTTCAATTATCTTTAATTTAATTCAACACTTAAATATATATATATATATATATATATATATATATATATATATATATATATATATATATATATATATATATATATATATGTATATATAAAATACATTGCCCGCAAAATTATATATTATTGACAGTTAATTCAAAACATCTTTTCATAAATGTTAAAGTATTGTGTGGGTGGAGAAAATTACTTTCTGAAATTGCATACGTCAGTCAGGAATAACTGAAAGAATCAGAAAGAAAAATCAAATTTAATAAATTACCCGAAGCAAAAATCTAGATATTTTATAAATTTTGTTATTAAAGCATTCTTAGCAAATAAGATAAATACACTTTTTAAATTTTATAATCAAATGTGTGGGAGGAAATTCCTTTTAAATATGTACAGATACACTTTAAATAACTAAAATCCTCGATGATTTACAGACTGACGTTCTTTTCCATCGATAAAAAAACGAGCACAATAGAGTCTCAGTGTTTAGTCTTGAAAACGGTGTTCTTGAAGAAGAGTATACTGCGTAAAGAAGTTCTGGTAGCGAGCGCCTTGTTTCCGAGTTTATTATTAAAAACGGCGTCATTGGATATTAGGATATTTTATACTATTGCTTGACGAGGGAGTGTAAGCTTGGTGATCTGTGCCGTGGGGACGTCTTTGCAAGGGCTGTTAGCGTCCTGGTATTAAGCTTCCCGAGTGGCAACGACAGGCACATCCCTTAGTAGTTGGTTTGCAAGCTGGCGTCATTGGACTGGGTTCATTAATTCTCTTAGAATTTAGAATTAATCATCTGCTAGAACCATCAGCTTCTTGAAATAAAGGTGTGTAATGAGTGAACAACACATTACTTCATATATAGAAACATATATTAAGAACACATTTACCCGAAGAGCTTGGCGAGCTGGGCGATGTAATTGTCACGAAAGCAAACACCAAACTGAAAGTGTCTCGTTTGTGATAAAACATCGAGAAGGAGGGAGGGGGAGAAATGGAGGAGACGAGAGAGAGAGTGAAAGGGAAAGAAAATAAAGTCACTGCTGTCTCCAGCTTTCAATGTATCTCGGATGACAGTCGGTCTGATCTGATTCCATCACACGCATCTCACTAAATTGATCTGACACCGACCTTTAGTTTTTTTCTAAAACATCACCGAATCTCTGGTGTGCGGACATGTTTGAAGCGCAAGGTAATTACGATTGTAACGTTAAGTCTATTTTCTATTCAACCTATTCTAATTTACGAATATACAGCCGGATGTACTTTAAGATCATTAGCAGGATCAGACCTTAATATGTCATAAAACAGACACCCAAACCAATCTCTCATATCAGAAATACGATAGTTGCCATTTTGTTCAACTAATAATAGCTCTAATATAAACAAATACATCCCTAGATCATTATTTTTTTTATAAATATGTGGTATTCCTTATCCATTGATAGATCTCTAGTAAAATGTCCATGAAGATTCGATCACTATTTATTGGGAAATTGTAAACAGACGAGGCACGAAAATGGAAAATGAAAATATTTTTTATCTTCGTAGAGTTAATTATCTTTACATAAATACATTCTCCATAAGAGGAGTTTTACCACCAAGAGAATCAGATTGAATGGTTGTATACCCAAGGGTCAGCATTGAAGTTGTTTGTCCGGGTTGATGATGTGGTCTGGTACTGTTCTATCAGACAAGTTGCTAAAGATTGGGGAGGGAAAGAGAGAGAAAAACACCTTTTTACATTTTATTACTTTATTGTGGATCTATTTCCTTATCTCTGAGTTGCTTCTAGTCATCTATGAAGAGGCATGTGAGGTTTAAGCATCTCTATTTGTTCATCAGGCGTGTCAAACTCAGGATACCTTGAGGGTTATGTGAGTCATGTCATGTTGTCATGAAGGCCACACGTGAATAATTGAAATTATTTGGAAAAATTACTGCAGAATATTTTTGTTACTTATACAATGTGTATGCACATGATTTATTGGTACTTATATCGATCTTGACCCAGTTTCCGTGAGTTTCTTGTCGGAAGCGTTCGGCTATCCTACGCAAACGCCCGAAAGTTGACGAGCCGATTTGTACCAGACGACAATTTTGATACGGTGCTGCGTCCTATGATTTTAATGTTTTGCTTGTTTTGTTTTTTTGTTGTTAGAGTTAGGGTTAGGGTTAGGGTTAGGGTTTAGAGTTAGGGTTAAACATATTTATTTGATAACAGTAATTTCGCTCTGTTTTGCTTGTTTTATTTGTTTTGTTGTTTCTTTTAGAACATTTCTTGAAAATATAACTTAAAATCATAGGACGCAGCACCGTATCAAAATTGTCGTCTGGTACACATCGGCTCGTCATATCTCGGGCGTTTGCATAGGATAGCCGAACGCTTCCGACAAGAAACTCGCGGAAACTGGGTCAAGATCGATATAAGTACCGATTTTTTTCAAAATAATTTAATAATATGCTAAAAATGACGCTATTTAATTAAAATTTTTGTAGTCTTTTGAAAATTTAATTCATGGGAGTGAGACAAAGGTAAATTTTGGCCACACCTACCTCACGGATGCAGACGTGTATTTTCACCGTTTTTCAGTGAATCGTGCACGTTTATTCAGTTTGAATTGTAAAAACTTCATTCTTGCCATAAATTGATGGAATCATAGTATATTTTATGTGGGACACAAGTCTACTTGCAATGAGCCGCATGCAGCTCACAGGCTGTGTGTTTGACATGCCTGCTTTACATATCAATCCTTCTCAAAGTTCTGAGCGGTTATTGTCGAACTTCAAATCCTTAAATATCACATGATTAAATCAATCTCTTGCATTAGACAGTCACAGCATAACGCAGTTACCTCCTCTTAGATTTCCCTTAGAGGTAACAAAGATAGATCAGGCAAAAGATAAATCTGGATCAAGCTTTAATAATCATGACTAAAAAACATATTGCTGCAAGAATTGTATTGGCATCCTTCAGACGCAATGACTATGGATCAGCGCCGTATTGGGATGTTGTATATGTTCATCTTTTTGTGTGACTGTAGAGACCAATTCTTGATTTGTATGGTCTACTACAGTCTTGACATACAAAAGCTGTTGCGCAATATGTCACTTCGGCTTGTTGGTCTGCCTGTAGGTTCGCTCTTCTCGTAGCTCTCTTCGCAGCATTTTCATCGTGGAGGGTCTTCTCACTCATGATCATTTCCTGGCGTATCTGTTTCCTCCAGGCAGGTCTGTTAGCTGCAGAGGCTTCCCATGTATTAATGTCAATTGAGTAAGCCTTCATATCTTGCTTGCAGACATCATTGAAGCGGAGATGGAGACGACCCCTTTTTCTTGGGCCTAAGGTAAGCTCACCGTAGAGAAGGTCTTTAGGGATGCGCCCATCATCCATCCTGCACACATGGCCCAGCCAGCGAAGACGTCGTTCACGCAGTAGGGAGTAGATGGGGGTGAATGCTTGCTCTTTGCAGAACATCATTGTTATTCACTTTGTCATGTGATACCAAATAATATGTAGTAATCACAAATCTTAAAAGCTTGAATAAGTAAGTGAATTTGTAGGCATGCTTAGATCTAAGTTATGAACGGTTATGGTTGTAAGTTCAAATATTTCAGTATCTCATGATTAAATCAATCTGCCACCTACTCTTGCATCAGTCAAGAGGTAAATCTGGATGACGTTTTGGTAATCATATAGCACTCAACTCAAAAAGCATATTACTGTATTTAACAAAGATAGATAAGGCAAAAGACGAATCTGGATCAAGTTTTAGTAATCATGACTCAAAAAGCATATTGCTGCAAGTAATATGTAGTAATAATAAATCTAAAAGCTTGAATAAGCAAGTGAATTTGTAGGCATGCTTACATCTAAGTTCTGAACAGTTATGGTTGTAAGTTCAAATATTTCAATATCTCATGATTAAATCAATCTGCCACTTACTCTGGCATCAGTCAAGAGGTAAATCTGGATCACGTTTTGGTAATCATATAGCACTCAACTCAAAAAGCATATTACTGTATTTAACAAAGATAGATAAGGCAAAAGACGAATCTGGATCAAGCTTTAGTAATCATGACTCAAAAAGCATATTGCTGCAAGTAATATGTAGTAATAATAAATCTAAAAGCTTGAATAAGCAAGTGAATTTGTAGGCATGCTTACATCTAAGTTCTGAACGGTTATGGTTGTAAGTTCAAATATTTCAATATCTCATGATTAAATCAATCTGCCACCTACTCTTGCATCAGTCAAAAGGTAAATCTGGATCAAGTTTTGGTAATCATATAACACTCAACCCAAAAAGCATATTACTCAATGTAATATGTAGCAATCGAAAGTGAATTTGTAGATATGCTCTTTTCAAGTCTTACAATGATACATTGTGCAGATAATTTGCTCCGGGTGTTTCTGCATATATTTGCATCCACCCCGAATATCATACATCACAGGATGAAATTTTTTTCTGAGATTATACTCTTGGATTGTCTAAGCT
>OY744528.1:14684991-14694991 GCA_963556195.1 Sepiola atlantica | reverse complement strand
AACACAGTAAATTGAAAAAATTAGCGACAGTAAATTGAAAAAATTAGCGACACAGTAAATTGAAAAAAAAATAGCGACACAGTAAATTGAAAAAATATTAGTGACACAGTAAATTGAAAAAAAAATAGCGACACAGTAAATTGAAAAAAAAATAGCGACACAGTAAATTGAAAAAAATAAGTGACACAGTGAATTGAAAATATTAGCAACACAGTAAATTGAAAAAATTAGCGACACAGTAAATTGAAAAAAAATAGCGACACAGTAAATTGAAAAAAAATTAGCGACACAGTAAATTGAAAAAAATAAGTGACACAGTAAATTCAAAAAAATAAGTGACACAGTGAATTGAAAAAAATTAGTGACACAGTAAATTGAAAAAATTAGCGACACAGTAAATTGAAAAAAAAATAGCGACACAGTGAATTGAAAAAAATTAGCGACACAGTAAATTGAAAAAAATAAGTGACACAGTAAATTGAAAAAATTAGTGACACAGTAAATTGAAAAAAAAATAGCGACACAGTAAATTGAAAAAAAAATAGCGACACAGTAAATTGAAAAAAAAATAGCGACACAGTAAATTGAAAAAAATAAGTGACACAGTAAATTGAAAAAAATAAGCGACACAGTAAATTGAAAAAAAATTAGCGACACAGGGAATTGAAAAAAAATAAGCGACACAGTAAATTGAAAAAAATAAGTGACACAGTAAATTGAAAAAATTAGCGACACAGTAAATTGAAAAAAATTAGCGACACAGTAAGTTGAAAAAAAAATTAACGACACAGTAAATTGAAAAAAATTAGCGACACAGTAAATTGAAAAAAATTAGCGACACAGTAAATTGAAAAAAAATCAACGACACAGTAAATTGAAAAAAAAAATAACGACACAGTAAATTAAAACCTAAGAAAGCTTATATCTTATTAAAAGACCACAAGAGATTTTAACAATAACCCTACTACTCGCTTAATTATTCCGACCAAATCCGAAATAGGAAGGATTAACAAAACAATAATTTATAGAATAAACAAGCAAATAAAAAAAAATCTAGAATGAAACCACTGGGTTAATACTGCCTAACAAATCACTTGGTTTAATAATATCAATAATAAATATACCTTCTAACAATTTCACATCGTACATTTCTATCAATCTACATCTGAAGAACTCTTCACCATGAAAAGGGTTACCAGTGATGCCAAATAAACCCTTATACGATATCAATGGGTACTCCTACATCCATTACCCTTGTTGTATCCACCCTGATTCACTTACGACATAGTGCTTTTTCAAAGCTTTTAACTCATCATCTTCAACTAGATCATTTTTCATATTGTCACAATTTCCGTCTTAACAATGTTCACATGCACTTGTACATTCTAGTCCATGCCTTCTGCAGGTACACCTTAGGTTATTGCATCCTTCTGAACAGTTGCAATGAATTATCTGAATCAGTGCATCTGGAGCAGGGCTTTTGTTCGAACAAGTTTGCTTTCTTTCACCTTACATCCTCCATTCAGATGGCGCCATTTCACACATTTTATCTTATCCATTCCATAATCTGGCAGTAAGTCTGCAAAGAATGAAATTTACAGGCAGAGGGCGTTGGCGGGAGTCGTTCTGACGTGACGAACGTCTTAACTCTCGCAACTTTCTTGTCGAGCATATTATATCTAATAGATGCCAGGGAGTTTTTCTCTATCCGCATTTCGTCGAGATATACACAGACATATCTAAAGAGGGAAATCCACATTAAACACTGTAGATCAGTTTTAATCAATGTTAATGACCACTGGATCATAACTAAAATTATAAACTCTTTGATTTGGCAATGGGTATTCTGGATTAACAGCGCTAAAGATTGGGATGGCGCCGAAGAGTAAAACAGTAGTAGAAAGAATGTTATGGTTAGAGAAAGCAAACGAGTTCAAGAGAAAAAGAGAATAAAAACATTCTTTCTCTCTCACTATATATATATATATATATATATATATATATATAGTCTAAAGAAGCTTTGAGTCATTTTAAACAAAAAAAAGAGAAAAAAAAGAGAGAAAATGCAGTTTAAATTCCCAGAGAAACTAACTAAATCCAAGATATTGCAGACTTATCATTCGTTGGAAAATTCATAAATAAAAAAGTTAAAAAATAATAAGTTAATAAAATAAAAAGAGGGATTAAGTATCTAACAGTGAAATAAAAACAGGAGACCTTAACTTAAGCATCTAATATTAACACAGGGATCATCAGCTGTTTACCATGTAACTGTTTCGGAGATTTAAAAACAGGACAGTTATAATATTCATGGCTCTACAATTGTGCTGATCAAACTACCATTTCCCTAATAATCAAGTGTCGAAATAATTCAGCTTAAAATTTCACTAATATATACATAAATAATAATAATAATAATAATAATAATAAAATAATAATAATATATTACCCTTAAGACTACCGTGTGATATTTGCATATCAAATAACATTAATTATAACAACAACAACAATAATAATAATAATAATAATAATAATAATAATAATAAGGAAGCATCGAAACTGGACACAAACAGACAAGAAAAGAAAAATGGGAAGAAAAACAACTACATGGACGCTTCATAAGACTCACAAGAGAAGAAACCAACGCAAATAGCTGAACATGGCTAAGAAAAGGAAACTTGAACAGAGAAACGGAATCTTTACTGATGACTGCACAGAACAATGCGATTAGGACAAACTACATTGAAGCTAAAATAGATAAAACCCAGGAAAACAATAAATGCAGACTGTGTGGACAAAGAGACGAAACAGTAAATCATATAATAAGTGAATGTAGCAAACTTGCTCAAAAAGAATACAAGAACAGACATGATTGTGTTGGGAAAGTAATACACAAGGAACTGTGCAAACAATTGAATTTCGAATATGCAGACAAATGGTACAAACATAAACCAGAAACAGTACTGGAAAACGAAAAACACAAAATCCTCTGGGATATGGATATACAAACAGATAAACTCATACAAGCAAGGAGACCTGATGTTATTATAATAGATAAAAAGGAAAAATCTTGTAAAATCGTAGACTTCGCCGTTCCAGCAGACCACAGAGTGAAGATCAAAGACACGGAAAAACGAAGTAAATACATAGAACTAGCCAGAGAACTGAAAGGAATATGGAGCATGAAGAAAGTTGGTATAATACCAATAATCGTAGGAGCACGAGGAACAATCCCAAAAAACCTGGAGAAAAGATTGGGAGAAATTGGAATCAAAGGGACTATCGAAACCATACAAAGGACGGCAATGATCAAAACAGCTGCAATCTTAAGGAAAATCCTCGAATGCGGAAACTAACACACATAAGCTACAAAGGATTACCAGGAATTTACAACGGAGAAAACAAGACCACACGAAGAACACCACAACAAGAGCCAAGGAACAGAAACTGCAAGAAACAGCACTCCATAATCCCCCCCCCCCCAATAAATTACACCGGCCTCAGCTATCACTACACAAAAATGAACCAAGAAACAGAAATTACAAGAAACACTATAAGCTCCTCCCTCTCCCCCACCCACCCCCCAAAACTTAAAAAAAATTAAAAAAATTCTTTTTTTCAAATAAGGGAAGAGAATCGGAAAAAAAAGAAAGAAAAGGAATTGAAAGGAAAAAATTAAAAAATTAAAAAAAAATTATTTAAAAAAAAAATTTTTTTTTTTAATTAATTAATTTTTTATTTATTTATTTATTTATTTTTTTCATTTATTTATTTATTTATTTTTTAATTTTTTATTTCATTTCATTTATTTATTTATTTTTTAATTAATTTAAAGAAATATTATTTTATTCATTTATTTATTTTTTTAACTGGTGCCGGCCTAGGCTGACATTAGACACAATATTTGTAGAGGGTCGAGGAGGATGAGAAGACCGAGGAGGGACAGCACAAACCAGACCTCCACTGGAAAAGTGCAGAGAGTGCTGAGACCTTGGGGAGGCTTGTTACCACCCAAATCCCAGAGAAGACCAATTGTCCTTACCGGCGAGAAATCAATGGTAAGAGACTGTTGCGATACCGCATCGTTATCGAAAAGAGGTGAGGAACACTGGAAGTCTGGGGAGACTTGTTGTCACTCAGACTCCAGGAAATACCACTGGTTGTTGTCGGTGAGCAATCACTGACGATGATCTGTGTGAGAACTCCTAGTGAGTACAAATAATAATAATACTATCCAAACACTACATCCAAGAATCATTCTGCGATATGGTAGCTAGCAATAAAATTATATATAAAACTTCATGATACTAACACACACACACACACACACCCCACACACCCCCACACACACATCGATATTTATTCGACAAACACACATAAAATTAAAAATATCATAAATATTTTCTTTCTTGTCTGAAGAATCTAAAAACGATCTTCTTCCTAAGTGGATCAGACAAAAAGACTGGGCAAAACGGATGAGAAATGACAGCCATCAGCAATTGTGGCTCGGAAATGACCCATCCCTCGACAAGTTGATAACAGTCTTCTGTTAAAAAAAAAGAGACACCAACCTCAATAAGAACCTTTCTGCTTCAGAGACACTGATGTCATTGGATCAAAGGGAAGCCACTCTTGTCTGCTAATTTTAAACCATCACAAAAACACTTGCTTTTCAAATAGTTTTACACTTTTTATTATTTCATCCAGATATCATTTTTAGAAGAAAAATACGTTTTTTTTTCTAAGGACTTTTTCTTCTGGCATTGAACTGAATGAATTTGTCAGAGTAGATGCTCTACATATAAATCCTTTTCATTTTGTTCTACAAATCAAAGATGGTTGAAGTAGATGACTGTCTTTGTTTATTCAGAAGCTATTTTCAAATGATTTTCCACGATTCTATGCCAGCCATATCTACTGTTAAATTTTGCTAGATACAATGTTGCATAGGGTTGATAGACGGAGATTTGGTTTTGTTTTGTTTTACGGCATATCAATTCTTTTCGGGTTATTACATGCCAAATCCGGTCATTTTTGTAACAGTTTTCATGTCTTAAGTTCTTTATACAGGGTGTTTCAAAAGTCTTGGGAACATAACGATTTTTAATAACTCAAAAACTATTAGGAGTTGAAAAATGAAATTGGTACCGTTGGAAAGGTTAAAGTTTCAAGTTTTGTGGGGAATCTTCAAAGTTGCTCAATATGAGCACCATTCGTCACACGGCAGACATCTAGTCGATAGTCCATTTCCTGCCAAACGCGTTCCAGCATCTTGACGTCAATGGTTCCCACAACTGCCGTTACTCGAGCCTTTAGTTCGTCAATATATCTTGGAAGGGGTGGCACATAGACTTGTTGCTTGACAAAGCCCCAAAGGAAAAAGTCACACGGGGTAAGATCTGGAGACCTAGGAGCCCAGGGCATGAGAACGTCATCACCTCGCCCAGATCTCCCAATCCATCTACCAGGCAGCCTTGTGTTAAGAAACTGCCTTACTCTAAGACTCCAGTGTGGTGGTGCACCATCTTGTTGAAAAATGAAGTCATCAGATTCTGCTTGTTCCAACTGAGCCATTAACCAGTCTTCCAGCATGTTGAGATAGGATTCACCAGTGATAGTTGCCTCTTCAAAGAAGAACGGTACATAGACACCTTTCTTGGAAATTGCACAAAACACGTTCACTTTTGGTTTCGTATATTTATTCATGGTGTTTGGTTTGGTCGTTTTGTAGAGGGAAATGTTGCTTTATTTTTAACTTTGCAGAACATGATTGAGTTTTCCAAATGGAAAGTAAAAAAAAAAACGATGAAGTATATCTTCGAAAATTAAATTGGAAAAAAAAAGTTAATAAAACTAAAATGCATTGTCTGGCGTTCTAATTGCTCATTATTATTTTTAATAATTAATACTACCATATAAACAATGCTTTCTAAAACAAGAACAACACATTTTAATAACATCAATGTTTGGTGCATTCTTGGTCAGGAAGCCGGTATCTTCAGACAGCCTGATCTGCTACAACCAGTCGATTGACGAGGAACTTAAGTACAAAGTTCATGACTTTAACAAAATTTCCACATGCACATGTGCGTGAACCATGTGCATACGTCTTATTCAGTCAGAGTAGACTTTATTCTTCAGATGGTATTGTTGGTTGGTTGTTGATTGG
The DNA here is from genome assembly GCA_963556195.1 of Sepiola atlantica. Classification (NCBI taxonomy): domain Eukaryota; kingdom Metazoa; phylum Mollusca; class Cephalopoda; order Sepiida; family Sepiolidae; genus Sepiola; species Sepiola atlantica. The sequence goes on along the minus strand of OY744528.1, from coordinate 14,688,822 downwards.
TTGGTTTTGCAGCATGTTAATTATGATGCATGACTTCAACAGCCGCTGCACACAATGGATAGAGATGCAGTCGAAGCATGGACTGAAACCAACCAGCTTAATCTGATCCACGATGCAAAGCAACCAAACTCCTTCAGCAACAGGCGATGATAAGCAGGGTACAATCCAGATATTATGATTGCCAGTCAGAACATCACCGGACTGAGTAAAAAGCTAGATCTGGATACCACTATCTAAAAGAAAACCGTCCGCTTGGCATCACAGTGAATGCTGAAACCACCCCAGCCACATTTCCATTTCGAAGGAGATTCCACTTTTAGAAAGATTGCCCATCTCCCAGTAGACAAAACTAAACCTATGACGGCTTCACCAGGTTAGTGCGCCAAGCAGCCCTGAAGAACATCCCAAGAGTCTGCCGCACTAAATACATACCTAGAATTAATACTCAAAGCAACAAACTATGAGAGCTACCAACAGTTCTATGAATCTGTCCCTTTTGCTGAAAGTACCATCGAAGTAGATAAGAGAATCATCACCTACCGGAAATAGAAATATCTGTTGGCGACTACTGATATGCCAAAAATATAGTAAAAAAGCATGTAGTCTAATCCGAAAAATCAGCAACGATCTATCAACTCCCACGCAACAGCAGTACACCAGATTTACTGAGCCGTTCTTACATGAAGGGCTCGATATCTGCATTGGTGCCCTTAAGGCTAGTAAAGCCATCGGCGTAGATGATATTTTCACAGAGATCAAGCACTTCGGACCTCTAGTACGAAAATGGATTCTTGAGCTGATGAACAACTGTATGCTGACGAGAAACATCCCAAATATCTGGAGAAAAAAAACAGAATCACCGCTCTTCTCAAACCTGGCAAAGATCCAGGACTTGCAAAGAGTTTCCACCCGTTCTCCCTACTATGCTATCTATTTGAGTTGTTTTAGTGCTTAATTCTGAACAGGTGTGCCTCAATTGCTGAACCAGCCATCATCCCAAACAAGTAGGCTCCCGGCCTGGAAAATCCTCAACTAACAAACTCCTCAATCTCACTCAGAAAGTACGGGTAACAGGAGCCGTCTTTGTTGATCTGTCTGCCGCATATGACACAATAAATCATGGTCTCCTTCTGAAAAAAGATCTTGAGGCTGACACTTACAGACTTCATCGGAGCCATCTTTAAAAAATAGGCGCTTTATGTTGCACCAACAAAGAAATGGCTTACCTCAAGCTAGTGCGTTGGCTCCATTACTGTATAACATTTACACAAATGACAAACCAATCAATTAACTCACTGAGCGTTTCATCTGTGCTGACGACGACTGTGTTACATCACCAGAGAGTACATTAGAATCAGTAGAAACAAACCTCAGCGCAACTATGAGTAGAATCACCTGCATGCAAACCCTGCAAAAACTCAAGTCTTCAAATGCCATCTCAGGAACCGGCACGCCAACCGACCCAGAAACACCAGGGCGTCTGGAATACAATGTAAGAATCACACCAACTGTATATCTTGGCGTAATCCTGGATCGAACCCTCAAATTCAAGGAACATATAAAAAAGGCAATAATGAAAGCTATCTCTATCTCTATCTATCTATCTATATATATATATATATATATATATATATATATATATATATATATCTATCTATCTAGCTATATCTATCTATCGCTCTATCTCTATATCTATCTCTATATCGATCTATCTATCTATCTCTATATATATCTATCTAGCTATATCTCTATCTATCTCTCTATTTATCTCTATATCAAACCATCTCTTTATCTATCTATATCTATCTTAATATCTATCTATCTATCTATCTATCTATCTATCTATCTATCTATCTATCTATCTATCTATCTACCTCTATATCTATCTAGCTATATCTTTAGATCTATCTCTATCTATCTATCTATCTATCTATCTATCTATCTATCTATCTATCTATCTATATCTCTATATCTATCTATCTATCTCTCTATCTATCTATCTAGCTGTCTAGCTATGTCTCTATATCTATCTATCTCTATATCTATCTATCTATCTATCTATCTATCTATCTAGCTGTCTAGCTATGTCTCTATATCTATCTATCTCTATATCTATCTATCTATCTATCTAGCTGTCTAGCTATGTCTCTATATCTATCTATCTCTATATCTATCTATCTATCTAGCTAGCTATCTCTATATCTATCCATCTATCTATCTATCTATCTATCTAGCTAGCTAGCTATTTCTATATCTATCTAGCTATCTCTAAATCTGTCTATCCATCTATCTATCTTTCTATCTATATATCTATCTATCCTTCTATCTTTCTATCTAGCTATCTCTATATCTATCTATCTAGCTATCTCTATATCTATATCTATATCTATATGTATATATATAGGTATATATCATAGAAACCATTGCCTTACCTATTTAATACGTTTGCTATATTTGATCAAGATTTGTTTTTGCTTGGAGAGTTCTACTCTAAAACTTATATAAATAATGATTACAGATTTCTAGATAGTTATTTTTAAACCAGTATCGTGTATCAATGTATGAATGTCTTTGTGGAAATTGTCTTTCTTGGTAAAAGGCACCAACAGCATTTTAATCAGATAAGTCAAAACGCCTACAGCGAGACATGAGTAGATTTCTATAAGATTAATATGTATATATATTTTTTGTCTTTCTTCCCAATGTGGGTGGATACTTCATGCTTAAATTGCAGAAGATCAGTTCCGCATATCTTCCTCCCATTTACATAAAAATACTTGCTTTAAATAAAAAAGAAAAAAACTATAATCACTTTACATGTAAGCAAAAGACATTTCGATTATATATATTAGTATATAGACATGCGCGCTTGCGTGTGTGCATATATATATATATATATATATATATATATATAAATATGAAATTATTAATACCTAGCGTTTCAAGTTTATTGCTCTCATCAGTACAGGAAAGTATTAATTTCAGATGGTCGGGAGGCGCGATCCTGGTTCACACAGTCAGCCTAGAATCTGCAAGCAGTCGCCATATTCACTGGGCCAACAGAAACTGACAAGTAATTTAGGGAAATTAAGATCTATATGTACTTAGGATCGGGCATAGATAGAAGACTAGTCGAGAGTGTTAAACGACCGTATTCGGAACTTTGCATTATATAAATATATATAAATATATATGAAGAGTTCGTATGCAAAACGCGATAAATCCAATTCATTTAAATTGAGACCTTAAACAATAAAAACACGAATATATTAAATCGAGACTTCAAATCAAAGCTGATTTTAATTAAAATCAAGAAGAAATGACTTCGGTATCATATTATGTAACACATAGTTTTGGTGTATCGTCGAGTGTTGAAATGCAAGACTTTTTGTAGGGACAGTTTCGTGATTTTGAAAATGGCGTTTATCGCGTTTTGCATTCGAACTCTTCATATATATATACAGGGTGGGCCAAAATAAGGGTCCTATCTTTAAATTTGAATAACTTGAATTTGAATAACTTCCACAAAATAAAAGTTAAACTCACCAAACTTTATGTGTGTGTAGACTGACCCTTCCGAGATTTTTTGAAATTAACAAAACAAATTTTAGCCGAAAAACACTTCTTAAAACTTACAAAAACTAAAGTATTGTTTTTTACACTGTTTTGAGTTTTTTAAGCAAAAATAATGTTTTCTAAATGAAGGTACGTTCCTTAGGGCTAATACGGCTCATGCTTGTTTCGGAAGGGGTCCTTTACTTATTCTAAAAAAAAAAATTTAAAAAAATCAATAAATAAAAAAGTTATGAATTTTTAAAAATAGGACCCTTA
>OY744528.1:14672491-14679991 GCA_963556195.1 Sepiola atlantica | reverse complement strand
AACGTAATACAATAAATGAAAATTATTGAAATGAAGTCACGAGAGAGAAAAACACACTGATTAAAAGTAATACGGCTCAACTCTGGAGGTCTGCCTAAATACACTCACGGATGTTTTATAGATGTGTACACTTCAACATAAGTGGCATTGCTTGACAAGCAGCAGATCAAATAGTGTGAAGGTTATTCTTCTGGAAGGAACAAATATTCAAGCTTCAGGCAGAAATCAATTCGATTTGGATTCAAAACATTTCGACCAGCTTGCGTCCCTGTGAGCCTCACTCTGCATGGGCAGACACAGAATCATAGTTTATTATACAAACACTTATTTGCGTTCTTTTAGGGGCTTGACTTTTCTTGTCCATCATTCAGCGTCCTTAATGATGCCGTCTTAAACAGAGCTGAGAGGGAGAGAATAACTAAATACTAGGTCTTATGTACGACATGAAAAGAAAATTAAAACCTTACGAAAATTGCAATCATTCCAGTAATCATAGGAGCCTTGAAAAAGTAGTAAAATATCTAGCGAATATACCCGGTGATCTAAGTGCTAGAAAGATTCAGACAATTGCACTTAAAGTGATGGTTAGAATACTAAACAGATCTCTCAGTAAGAGTTTCTGAAATAGTGGCTGAATGTCTGGCATCTGATAGGATGCCCCATCCCCGTAAAAAAATAATTGAAAAGAAAAAAAAAAATTGAAAAGAAAAAAAATTGAAAAGAAAAAAATTGAAAAGAAAACAAAAATTGAAAAGAAACAAAAAATTGAAAAGAAAAATATTGAAAAGAAAAATAAATTGGAAAGAAAAAAAAATGAAAAGAAAAAAAAAGATTTGTCCTCACTCGGTTTTCTCAGAGAAAGCAGCACAAATTCTTAACTATCTAGTAACAGATTATAAACTCACTAATAATGATCTGTCCTTACTTTTAGTGACGTCACGTCTGCACGTCAGAGACCCCAGATGTTGTTCATGATTTCCTAGCAAAAACAGAGGTTTAACAAAAGTGTTTAATATATTTTGACATTTAAATGAATTCAATGTTATTTAGTTTAAGACTTGTTATTCAGACTTTCAAGTTAAGCCATTACATAAAAACGGTAAAAAAATGATTACCATTTTTTTGCTCAATTCGTATAAATAAATATACTAAAAATCAGCATAATACTCAGTTTAACGTCTATTTTACACGTTGACATGCATTGGACGGCTTTCAAAAATTGATTTTAAAACAACCTATCTCTGCCCAGGTCTTTATTTATCCCTCTTTTACTCAACTCCATTTTATCACTGCCTAATGTTTTCCTTGGCCTTCTCCTGGAAACTTGACCTGCTACCTCAACTGTTCTACATCGACTGACCCAAGAACTTTCATCCATTCTTTCATCATGGTCATACAATTGCAGTCTCCGGTTCTGTCCAGATTTGATCTTTCTCTGAGGTCATCAGATCTAAGCGTCTTTAAGACACATGTTTTTTTTTAAGCTTTTCAGAACAGGATTGATTTTTTGCAACGTAAAAGAAAAAAACAACAACATCAATGTTTGGTGCATTTTTGGTTAGGAAGCCGGTATCTTGAGACAGCCTGATCTGGTAGTACCAACATTGAAAGATTGCAAATTCTGAAATTGAATAATCATTTTTAAGTCTTTAGCACATGATTAACTTTTCTAATTTACTTTTATCTTGCGAGAAAGCGTTCTGTAAAACGAATTGGATAGGACTCACGACAGGGACCCATTAATCTCAGACTATATTTATTCTGGGATATTGTGGCACTGCCGAAAATGCCAGATTTTACCATGTGAAAGACATTTCTTCAAGTGAATTATCGCCTGGTACAAAATATTCAGATGAAGTTCTACGGTTGCATTTCAGCTGTCACAGAAAATAGAGAAACGGTGGACTTATTGGTTGAGTGTGATGGATACCGGCTTCTTTACCAGTTTGAAACCCGTGGGACACGAGAACAATCATTTCTATTTGATGTTGGCACATTCCAAGTGTGTTTGCAATTTATTGCAGAAGCAGATTCTCTGAAAATGAGTTACAAATGAAGGAATATATCTGTTGACATGGACATATTTCCATGAATTCATGCATACCTAAGATTGAGAAAGAATTTAAAGGGTGTATACACACGAGCACACAGACAGACAGACATATATATATATATATATATATATATATATATATATATATATATATATATATATATATATATATATATACGGGCGCGAACTCCGATCACAAATCGCCACTGATTCGCAGTCAGGAGAGTTACCAGTTGGTCACCAGAAATTAGCTTAGAATTTAAGAGGAATTTAATTGTGTAAATACGAGTATTCACAGCAAGCGGCGCAGAGTGATCGACAACAACAACAAATCGTGTTGGATCTTGCAATGATATATATATATATATATATATATATATATATATATAGAGAGAGAGAGAGAGAGAGAGAGAGAGAGAAGAAAAAAGAGTGATAAATATATATATATATATATATATAAAATATTTGTTGTTGTTTATTATCTATGTACGTATACGTTTCGTCCCTTTTCAATCAGGACTCATCAGCATAGAGATATGACTATTCACTACCGGTCGTACGATTCGAAACCCTGGATTACAAGTATTTTTCAACTTACATCCAACGTCGTTAACCGCGCGCCCAATATTTGAATAGCCGATAAACAATGATAATTTAACACATATAAAAGCGGCTTGATGTCGAGGCATTCTACTTCTATTATAGAAGGAATGATGCATATAAAGCAAGTGACGTCATGCTGTGTTTGTACTACCATTTAGAGTGCTCTACTTATTTTACGAGGAGCGACAAATATAAAATATTTGTTGTTGTTTATTATCTATGTACGTATACGTTTCGTCCCTTTTCAATCAGGACTCATCAGCATAGAGATATGACTATTCACTACCGGTCGTACGATTCGAAACCCTGGATTACAAGTATTTTTCAACTTACATCCAACGTCGTTATATATATATATATATATATATATATATATATATATATATATATATATATATATATATGTCTGTCTGTCTGTGTGCTCGTGTGTATTTTTTGAGCACTTTCTCCAATCTGCTCCCTCGCAAAGAGTTTTTCTTCACACTCTACAATTCACCGGGCTCCTTTTCAACGGAAATTTACCACCCGGACAATTTGCATATCTTTTTCACGGAACTTTTCTTTTCATTCAATACGTTTTTTTAACAAAAATTATTTTAATAATTTTTAATAATAATTTTCATATTTTTCAAATATTTGAACTTTGGTTTTTTCGAAAGCCAACTTATCCATCTGTATTTCTCCTCTGATGATAAGATTTCGATCTTTGAAAAGCCTTGGCTTAAGGAAAGAATAATAAACACTAGTTGATTACTGAATACACCTTGCATTGAACAATTGAAATTTGAAATAAATCTGGACAATCGTCTCATATTTATCACTCTTTTTTCCTCTCTCTCTCTCTCTCTCTCTCTCTCTCTCTCTCTCTCTATATATATATATATATATATATATATATATATATATATATATATATATATATATATATCATTGCAAGATCCAACACGATTTGTTGTTATTGTCGATCACTCTGCGCCGCTTGCTGTGAATACTCGTATTTACACAATTAAATTCCTCTTAAATTCTAAGCTAATTTCTGGTGACCAACTGGTAACTCTCCTGACTGCGAATCAGTGGCGATTTGTGATCGGAGTTCGCGCCCGTCGACCGTCGGGAATTAGCTTCCTGCACTGAAAATTGCGTAAGCATGAAACATCGATATCTGTAGGTAATAAATAATTAATATTTATTTATAAATATCATTATAATATATATATATACATATCTATCTATCTATCTCTATGAATATATATATATATATATATATATATATATATATATATATATATATATATATATAGTCTCGGAAGTTTCTCAACCATTAAAACTATATTAAAAAAAACACAAAAAAAAACACAAAAACTTTTAGTCCCAAGTCTTTCAGTGGAAAATCACTCATGTAAGTCAATTTATTTTTTACAGTTATCATATTAGTTTGTTTCTAACACTATTTTAAGGGATCATCAGTTGTTTACCATGAAAAACTGTTTCGGGAATTTATAATATATATATATATATATATATATATTTATAATATATGTATATATATATATATATATATATATATATATATTAATTTATATAAAGTAAGGTATGTGCATATGTTTATATATTTGTATGTACATGATTCACTCCTAAACTAATTAACCGATCGTTATAAATTTTGAAGCAACTGCTAGTGCATAAGGGCGAGTAATGTAGGCTATATTTAGTTTAACTTAGTTGTATGCAAAGGGAGCAAAGAGTGGATGAAAACCTTTCGTAAAAATTCAGATAATTCCGATTTTTTTTTAGAAAAATGGTAATAGGTATTAAGCATCCATGAATGATCCTTCCAAAACATTCAGGTTATTAGGAATATTTTAAAGGGTTCTTAGAAGCAAAACTTTCTATTTGAAAAAATAATTTTATCTATATATACTTTAATGACACAAAATACATGCTAAAATATACTTTAGTTCTGGGATTGAATTCTGTTTGAAAAAATAACATTTTAATTCTAATCAGTCGTAATTTGTAATTCACTAAACAAATCTCTCAGCTGTACTTAATTCTGTAACTGTGTTACTTCAACCAGTGATAATTGTTAATGTCTAAGCATTTACAGAAAGGGTTACTCTTCAGATAATGTACATAGTGTGATCATACAAACCGTAAACACGTATGTGAATTAGATAGCAAAATAGAACTCTCTACTTCTATATTATCCTTATGGATGATATATTACATTTATTTTTTAGTTATGTAAGAATATAATGCCTTAACAGATATGTGAGTTTATGTATTTTCGAATGAAATCAAAATGGAACAAATAATGGCAATGGTTGTGACCTAAAAGGTCACATATAGAAACAAGTGAAATATGAGAATCGTATAAAATATTAAAATCTATTAAATCATCCGTTGTTCAAAACAAAGGGTTTCAAATGACAGAAATTAAAAATAATTTTTATTATTTTTTCTAAATTATATATATATATATATATATATATATATATATATATATATATATATATATATATACATATCTATATCTATATACATATCTATATATCTATATCTATATCTCTCTCTCTCTCTATATATATATATATATATATATATCTATATATATCTATATCTATATATCTATATATATATATCTATCTATATATATCTCTCTCTATATATCTATCTATATATATCTATCTATATATCTCTCTCTATATATATATATCTATCTATCTATATATATATATATCTATATATCTATCTATCTATCTATATATCTATAAATATGTAAATTATAACTAAAAGGTAAACTTTTAGAGAGTTGGACCTATTGTGAAATAAGGAAAGCTCAATATACTGGATAGAGCAAAAATATGGTAAGTCAATGAAAATTGATAAGACCTGCAAATGGAAGCAAATCGATATCTTCAGTTGTTCAAAACAAGGAGCAGTTTAGTTAATAAAAAACATTTATTTTTCTTCTATCTCTCTCTCTCTCTCTCTCTCTCTCTCTATATATATATATATATATATATATATATATATATATATCTATATATATATATATATATATATATATATATATATATATGGGAAAAGAAGGATGAAGGTAATCCGACGTAATGAGAAATGAGAAAGGAAAAACCAAAAAGGAAGTTTTTATGTGTTCATCAACGTTTCGTCTTTGTTTGTAAGACTTCTTCAGGATGATAATATAAAGCAAAATGTCATGCAAGTACGTGGACATATAGGGTTGACATGATGGGTTGAAGGGAGGAAATAGTTGCCACTGCCATCCACATTATTCCCGCTAACCCCAACCCTCCACTTTTTAACTTACAACCATCCACAGTATCCCTGCCCACCCCCACCCTTCCACTTTTTTCACTCAGTTTCTTCAACATTTATTTTCTTTCCTCTAAACTGGCTTCAGCAGGTCCGGACGTCGGCCCCTACTGTTTTCCAGTAGTGGCTACTATTTCCCCCCTTCAACCCATCATGTCAACCCTATATGTCCACGTACTTGCATGACATTTTTCTTTATATTATCATCCTGAAGAAGTCTTACAAATAAAGACGAAACGTTGATGAACACATAAACACTTTTTTTTTCCTTTTTCATATATATATATATATATATATATATATATATATATATATATATATATATATATATGTATAATATATAATAAGATGTTATCCGTTAGAAACATTGTTGAACTATGAATTACATTTCTAGAAAACTTGTTTCAATTTTATCAAATGGAATTTACATCTGAAGAGAGCATAATGGATAAACTATAAATGCTCGAAACGCGTTATGAAATTATATTTAAAAAAAACTTAAAATGTTAAAATAATAAGATAATAAATAATTATTGAAAAAGTTTTTTTACTAGCGTTGGTAACCACAATTCTTTGAATATACTTTTTTCTCTCGTTGGAACTGCACTGATGCTACACAACCCCTTTCTCTCTCTCTCTCTCTCTCTCTATATATATATATATATATATCTATATATATCTATATCTATATATCTATATATATATATATATATATCTATATATATCTCTCTCTATATATCTATCTATATATATCTATCTATATATCTCTCTCTCTATATATATATCTATCTATATATATATATATCTATATATCTATCTATCTATCTATATATCTATAAATATGTAAATTATAACTAAAAGGTAAACTTTTAGAGAGTTGGACCTATTGTGAAATAAGGAAAGCTCAATATACTGGATAGAGCAAAAATATGGTAAGTCAATGAAAATTGATAAGACCTGCAAATGGAAGCAAATCGATATCTTCAGTTGTTCAAAACAAGGAGCAGTTTAGTTAATAAAAAACATTTATTTTTCTTCTATCTCTCTCTCTCTCTCTCTCTCTCTCTCTATATATATATATATATATATATATATATATATATATATATATATATATATATATATGGGAAAAGAAGGATGAAGGTAATCCGACGTAATGAGAAATGAGAAAGGAAAAACCAAAAAGGAAGTTTTTATGTGTTCATCAACGTTTCGTCTTTGTTTGTAAGACTTCTTCAGGATGATAATATAAAGCAAAATGTCATGCTAGTACGTGGACATATAGGGTTGACATGATGGGTTGAAGGGAGGAAATAGTTGCCACTGCCATCCACATTATTCCCGCTAACCCCAACCCTCCACTTTTTAACTTACAACCATCCACAGTATCCCTGCCCACCCCCACCCTTCCACTTTTTTCACTCAGTTTCTTCAACATTTATTTTCTTTCCTCTAAACTGGCTTCAGCAGGTCCGGACGTCGGCCCCTACTGTTTTCCAGTAGTGGCT
>OY744528.1:14657491-14667491 GCA_963556195.1 Sepiola atlantica | reverse complement strand
TCGGGGTGATAAAAAGTTCTCAATATCAAATAGAACTTCAATATATGATTATTTTTATTTACGCAGACATGTACAAAATTTGCGACACTGGCATGTCGATGTTATCGATCAACAGCTATTATAAACTGAGATCTCATCAGGCAGAATTAGAATCCAGTCTTAACCTAAAAAAAAAACTAAGTCATTGTTTTTTTTTTGGGGGGGGGGGGGGGATTTCTTCATCATTGTGCCGGCCGACGTGAAAGTGTATTATCACACATTTTTCCGTTTTTTTGTGTTTTTTTTAATGTATTTGGGACCGATTATTTGTTTGTTGGCTTGGTGGCAGAAATAATGCACGAGTTACTTTTCTAAGACATTTTCTAGGACTTTCTTTTTTATCGTTGTTCTTTCTTGTTTTTTAATTTTAACTTTTATTTTTATTTTTTCCCTTCTCTTCTTAAGTGACCTCAACTATTGCAACGCCACATTGTGTATTGTCGGCAGTTGAAACCCTTATTCCAGACATTTAATTCCCCTGATGATCTACCAAGCAAGTACCTGCTTGGTAGTGAAACACGTGTAGGAAAACATTTAATTTGAATAAATAATATTTGTGAGAAAAAATATCTTTAATGGTGTCCTGAAAGGAATGATTTGGTAAGCCTTCCTAAAATCACATATAAATGCTCTGTACTCTGTAATCGAGTATCATCGAGCTTGTTTTTATTGGAACAACCCCGGTCTTCACTGAATGATCTATTTTATAAGTGAAAAATGTAAATCACTCTCTCTCTCTATCTCTCCCTCTCTCTCTCTCTCTCTATATATATATATATATATATATATATATATATATATATATATATAACATATACACTGTAAGTCAGTTTTATGAGTAATAACACGAGTGCTCATTTACTTGTGCATATTTCATTATTTCATCAATAGTCTCTTTATTGACTTGATGTATTTATACTAAATCAGTCAGTAAAGCCATTGAACTGTAAGGACAAGTGTTTATTGGCATTAAATTTGAAGAAAATCATGTTGTAGCCCTCAGGGAAGTAATTTTGTGGCAACGTTTTCTACAGATAAGTACTTAGGAAGAAACTCTGTTCATGGAAATACCGTTTGATGTTAGGTACATGGAGGACGAAAGAAAGTTCTTTGCAGTGGTGGTAGGAAGATGCGTTCTTGCTGTGAAAGTTTTTACAAGAATGAACCAGAGATTGGAGCTCAGTCGATCACCTAATTATGGAAATAACGATAGATAGAGTAGAGAAGATTAGCCATGTCTTTTCAGTGAGAAAAGCCCTGCAGAAAAAAAAGAGATCACGAGATTTCAAAGTCGATTTCAAAATCGATTTCATACTCTGTCAAGACGAAAAAGGTGCTCTGAGCGGCACCTCCGCAGATGTGGCAGCAGTACTCAATCTCTGGGGAGAATGAGAAAAAATTGAGAAACCTAAACGGAGATGGTTACTTTAACTAGTAATTAATAACTTATTGATGATGAATGTAATCGGATAATTAGATGTCAAAAGGAATGTTCCAAGGAAAGACATTTTGCTCCATTGCAGAAGTTATATTGGAAACTGTTAAAACCCAAGACAAATCGCTCTACGAAAAATACATTGAGTTGTTCGAGAAGTGTAGTTATGACTACCGATGGATTTAATCTAAAAGTGTTTGTTTTAATTATTAGGTCAGATATTTTTTGAGTGATATTTTAGAACCAGATAACCTCGACCCATCGCAGATAAACTGAAATATTATACGAACCCAATGGAATTAAAAGTATCAGAGTTGATTAGAAAAATCAGAACATCTGCCACATTTCAATTATTTTATCATCAATATTTTCCTATTGATTCTTCATTTATAGTAAACTAGCGACCCACCAGTCAGTTTGACTTTTTGACTGTACTTTGAACATTTCATTTTAGAGTAAACACACACATATACTGTAAGTCAGTCTTATGAGTAATAACATGAGTGCTCATTTACTTGTGCATATTTCATTATTTCATCAATAGTTTCTTTATTGACTTGATGTATTTATTCTAAATCAGTCAGTAAGGCCATTGAACTGTACTTCGAACATTTCATTTTAAAGTAAACAAGTGACCTTTGAACATTGGTGTCTGTCACTCTCTAAAGTTATGCAATAGAACTTTGGTAATCCTGGCTCGTTATGGAACAAAGGCATCAGGAATATACAATCAGAATCAAACTCAAAGACATCGACAAATTTAGTTATGGTTTCAACTTCGTACTTTGAAGAATTCACATCTATGATTTTAATACGAGTCGTTATTAATACAATAAAGTTATTGTAAAACGGATTCTGCATTGGTAATTTCTAACAAACAATTGATTGAACTTTCTAAATTGGTTTTATACACTTTAACAATTTGGGTTCGACTGTTACTTAAAGAGTTTTTAGAAAGGTTTATAGAGAAATGACATTTGAGGTTCATATAATTTTTAGGTTTTTAGAAAGGTTCATACAAAAATAAGATTTGAGGTTTCTATTTAGCTTCTGATAATCTTGGAAATACCAGGGAAAATGAAGTTAATAATTAAGGTCCAACGTTACAACTACTCAGCCTAACATCTACAGGTAACATGGATTGGAACAAATATATTGAAGACATTGCCAAGGCTGCTGCAAAGAAGGTGAGCTCCCTCTACTGTGCTAGTAAACTTCTCACACCTGACATTATCCTATATCGTTACAAAGCCACTATCCGCCCATGCATAGAGTATTGTTGCCACATCTGGGCAGGTGCATCATCCACTAGTCTCTCCCTCTTAGACAAGGTCCAAAAAAGAGTTGTCAACTTAATAGGTTCCTCAGTATTCACCCAGCTCCAGCCCTTGTCCCATCGCCGCAATGTTGCATCCTTGTGCCTGTTTTACAAGTACTACAATGAATTGTGCTCTGATGAACTTGGTGCCCTGATGCCCTCTCGATGTAAATACATCAGACCAACCCGGCAATCAACTAGTCCCATCCATTCACTGTGGAGGGCTCCAGATTACAGAGCGCTTTCTACTCCAATAACTTTTTTCTTCGTGCTACCGGCCTCTGGAACTCCCTCCTTGCCCCCGACCGTACTGACATGCAGACATTTAAAACTAATGTTAACAGGCATCTCGCTACACAGCTCACAACTTAGCATGATCACCAAATCTTTCTCCCTAATTCTCAGTAGCTCCTTAGGTCTACAGTGACGTCCTGCCTTGTTTGGGGTGAACTATCATAGAAAAATTAAAAAAGGATCAAGTGAAAACTTTGAGCTATTATCAAATAATCAAACAATTAGGTGTTCTCATATTTAAATTTTTTTAATTTTGTTATCAATATTTTCATGATTGACTCCTTATTTATAATAAAGAAATGACCCACCAGTCAGTTGGACTATTCAACTGTACTTCAATACGGATCTTGTGGTATTTCCTTTAACAAGTGATTGAACTTTATAAATTAGTTTGCTGAACAAATTTAGCAATTTGGGTTCAAGTGTCAGCTAGTCTTAGACTTATTTAGAAAGGTTAATAAATAAATTATATTTGATGCTAATATAATTAATCAAATATGGATCGTTTGAACACTGAGATACCATTTAGTTTAATCTGTTTGAATTCAAGACAAACTTTGTTGAACAATGAAGGTCAAAGATTACATCAGAAAATCATGTATTTATAGGTGGTAATTATTATGTAACAACAACAAAAGCTGCAATGGAATTGTAAGCTTGCCTAGATGTTGAGCTACTTGGGATTTCAATTCAAATAAAGAAAGAGTTTAAGAATTATAAACCTGAATTATGAAGTCAATTAACAGTCATTAAATAAGAAATCTTTAAAAAATATTTTCATTTAAGTTATATCTGTTTATTAACGGGTGACAATTTAAAATAAACGAGACATATTTGGAGGATAGAAGAGAGAGAGAGAGGGAGAGACAGACAGAAGGACAGAGAGAGACAGAAGGACAGAGAGAGACAGAGACAGAGAGAGGCAGACAGAGATAGAGAGAAGCAGACAGAGATTCAGGCAAACAGAGAGAGGCAGACATACATACAGAGAGAGAGAGAGAGAGAGAGAGAGACAGACAGACAGACAGAAAGAGAGAAAGACAGAAAGAGAGACAGAAAGAGAGAGAGAGAGAGAGAGAGAGAGAGAGAGTAAAAAGAGAGACGACTACAAAAAAACGAGAAAAGATGATAACTTCAAAAACAAATAAACAGAAAAACATAGAAAAAAATACATTCACAATAGAAGTGAAAAACAATTGTTACACTTTCACAGCAGGTGATTTTCTGAAGATTTGAAATTTATTAAAAACTGCAAATGCATCCATTTTATCAGTAAATGAAATGGTTCAACAGCGAAGCTCACCTAACAATCGAAGTAGAGTCAGTAATGATAAGTATTTTTACTTTTATGTTCAGCTTTTTTTTCACTGATCACCGCTTTATTTTCAGGAAAAAAATCCAGATTAGTTTTGCCAATCTTCAATGTTTCTTCAATAGTTTCTATTAAAAATGCGTTTTCTTTCCTTTGCAGTTGACAAAAAAGCTGTGGGGCAACTTTTCGTCAAGATAACAGTAATGAAATGCGCAACTGAAGATCGAAAAGATCTAGAGAAAGGACACTTCCACAATAAAGAGTAGTGATAGCAGTTTTCTGTCTGATGTTAATATTTGATTTCCCCCCTGATAATTGCTAAATATTGCTTTAATAATTTGGTGTATTTTTGTAGTTAATTTCACAAATAACGTTTAGATTGTATTAGCAGGCAAATTTCAAATTGGCAGGTGTCACTGCTTACCTCGTTATTTTCTCTGTTTAGTAGAAATAGTCGTTCACTTGTGTCATTGGCCTCTTGGCCGTTTGGCTAAGATCAAAGTGTAGTATCTGTTCCGATGGATACTGCACGCCTGTCCTGTGCAGTTCTAGGAGGTCCACCCTCCCAGGCTTTGCCTCCCCTCTTTGGGGAGGAGTAAGTTTATTGCTTACTGTCTGAGGCGCCCCTACCGGGGAATGCCGACGGGGCTGCCCAGGCAATTTTTAAATGGCCAGAGTGCTCACCTCTCGAGCGCTGGCTTTTCAAACCCCACTTTCTCGACCCGATCTTGGGTCACATCTTACTTGTGGGAGTAAGATAAAACTGGCCTTGTGCCTAACTCCTGGGGAGGAGTAAATAAAACTTGTGTCATTGGCTAAGATCAAAGTGTAGTATCTGTTCCGATGGATACTGCACCCCATAGACTGGTATTGTCTTGTCCTTCGGGTCTTTACGCCGGTCTATGGGATTGTCCTGTGCAGTTCTAGGAGGTCCACCCTCCCAGGATTTGCCTCCCCTCTTTGGGGAGGAGTAAGTTAATTGCTTACTGCTTGAGGCGCCCCTACCGGGGAATGCCGACGGGGCTGCCCAGGCAATTTTTGATGGTCAGAGTGCTCACCTCTCGGGCGCTGGCTTTTCAACCCCCACTTTCCGACCCGACCTTGGGTCACATCTTACTTGTGGGAGTAGGATAAAACTGCCCTTGTGCCTAACTCCTGGAGAGGAGTAAATAATACTTGTGTCATTATTGGTCCTTAGTTTAATAGAAGAACGCAAACAAGTGTTCGTCATTCATTTGTTTACGGAGTTCGTGACAGCCGTGCAACACATGTTCGAGATTCAAACCAAAGCTTGTCCTCTTTTTTGGCATTATTTTTTTTTATGGAAATGGCTCCAGACAAGGCATGAAGCCACTTGATGTAAGAAGCTAACAAGAACAACTATGATTATCACAATAACAGGAGATGCTTATTGGCCTTAGTCTTGAAAAGACCGAGGTTATAGATAGGAGGAAAACAGTCAGCAGAAAGAGACTCCCTCAAGCCTGCAGTTTTTGGAAAAAAGCTACAGAAATAGGAAGCTGTATTACAATGAGGTATCAAAACAGGGAATTGACGGTGACCACTAGACCAACGAGTCAAACGAGATGGAACGAAAAAAGCAGGGATTAGATCACATAATTCTGAAGAACACATGCCATAATAGTATTTATAGAAAAGACTGCGACTAGCAACATAACATCTGTGAGAAAGGGGGCCCAGAGAAGAAGAAAGAGTTTGGCCAATCAAATCATAGATACGTTTCTGCATCTTATCAAGAACCCTCAAATGAGACTGATTTACCAGCCCATATATGACAAAAGTACTCCATACATGGTCTGATTGTAGATTTGTAGAGATAGAGAATAGCCTCAGGTTTGAGAAATTGTTTTGGAGCGAGAGAGAGAACCGACTTTATGCTAGCTGGATGTAGTATTTACTTTCTTCCCACTGCAGAACGATCTGACAATGTTGAAAGGTGAGATTTGGAAGGCCAGCGCATGCGGTAGTGCATTGTGACCCCTTAAGGATTGCATCTAGCAATGAACTAACCCCCCTTAAAGTAAGGCAAGTGTTGGGAGAGTGGGCCTCCGGAAGCTGAAAAGAACATACCACAGTCTGACAGAAACAGCCACTACTTCCACAATGACCCCGTGTCTCGAGGACTGATTGTTAAGAACGTATCCTCGACTAGTATGCTTAAGCGGAAAGAACCAAACGCCTTTTTTTACATCATTTTCACGACTGGTGCGTTTAGCATCAGACATCATGGGTCGTAACTATCGTCCACAGATAAAAATTCAACCATAGTTTTTTACGGGTCTCAGATTTCGTCTCAGAATAGTTCCCAGATAATATTAAAGTAATGTTTACTTCACATCGCCCAAAGCATTCTCAATAATTTATTTACCCTGGCAATTCATGTTTATTTCGACTGCGTTTAGTGATTTTAAACGTGGACCTTTTAGTTAGTAACAATGTTCTTTTATTTTCACCCCCTTTTATGTATTTTTTTTCATTATATCTCGTTTGAAAAAAAAATCACCATTAGAACACAATAACGGAAAAATAAAACAAATGTTACAACTCCCGTAGAAGACGTTATCTCGTCGAAACCAAGTTGATTTAAAATCAATATATATTTATCAAAACAATATATATCGTTGCTGTTTTAGCTCCTAAAACTTAAAAATGTCAAATTACACAACTCTTACACTGATGGAACTATTTTTAATTATATATATATATATATATATATATATATATATATATGGGAAATGAAAAAGGAAAACCAAAAAGGATGTTTTTTTTATATATTCATCAACGTTTCGTCTTTATTTGTACTCGGTCCATGTGTACCCAGTAGTGGCTACTACTTTCTCTCTTCAACCCATCATGTCAACCAAATATTCTCAGGTACTTGCATGACATTTATCTTAAAATTATCATCCTGAGAAAGTCTTACAAATAAAGACGAAATGTTGATCAATATATATAAAAAAAAACATCCCTCTTGGTTTTCCTTTTTCATTTCCCATTACGTCGGATTACCTTCATCCTTCCTCTCTCATATATATATATATATATATATATACAATGAAAAATTAAATAGATTTGTCATTCGTACATCTTTATCTCTCTTCCGTATATTGAGCTTAAACTATTTTACTATAGGTTCTATCCTCTAAAAGTATACTTTTAGTTTCATATTTTATATATATAGGGTGGGCCAAAATAAGGCTCTTATCTTTAAATTTGAATAACTTGAATTTGAATAACTTCCACAAAATAAAAGTTATACTCACCAAACTTTATGTGTGTGTAGACTGACCCTTCCGAGATTTTTTGAAATAAACAAAACAAATTTTAGCCGAAAAACACTTCTTAAAACTTACAAAAACTAATGTATTGTTTTTTACACTGTTTTGAGTTTTTTAAGCAAAAATAATGTTTTACTTATTCTAAAAAAAAAATTAAAAAAATCAATAAATCAAAAAGTTATGAATTTTTCAAAATAGGACCCTTATTTTTGCCCACCCTATATATATATATATATATATATATATATATATATATATATATATATATATATATATATATTGTGTTATCCACTACAACAAAACATACTCCGACACGTGTGCCACTTTACCAGTGTTCCAAATTCGGACATCAAATATTGTAATTTTATAATCTTATTTGCCGAATGTAAAGAGCAACAAATTCACTTTTGGTCCTTTTTTTACACTTTTCATTGCCATTTAAAACAATTTAAAAATAATATTTTAATGCATTTTTTATTTGGATTGTTTAGGCCCCGATTTACTTGCCTAGACACAAAGTCGGTTTTTGAATGTAGGGAAAATACAGCTCCCCCAAAAAAGGCACTCTGGATTAGGAGAAAAATAAAAAAAATTGCCTCAGTCTAGAAGGGTTTCTCTTTTATTGACCGAAGACAGAACATATGACGTGTAGTATTAGAACAGATGTTACACTTTGCTCATTGCGAAAAGGTCAAAGGTAGACATCAGGAGTTATACCGTTTTCTGCAACTCTTTATGAACCAAGCAATATCACCCGATTCGGTTTGCCGTCGGTTTTACATGCAGGCATGTGTTGGACGGCTTTAACAGGGTTTCTCTTAAGTCTCTTCTTTTCAGAACATTACGTCTGCTATTTGAACTCCCTAAAAAATTCCACCTCTTTGATACTCCCTTTGCAGGAAACAAACTAAATATAACCCACATTACGACTTCTTACGCCTAGCAGCTGTGTGTATTTATCCCTCTTTCTCTGAAGTTTCATCAGAACAGATACTTAAGTCAGCTATTGAAATTACCACAAACAATTCTATCCCTTTTTCATCAAACTGAAACTAAATACATACCACATTACAACCCTATACGCCTAGCAGCTGTGTGTATTTATCTCCCCTTATCTCAAGTCCATTCTTATCAGAACATATACTTACGTCAGACATTGGAAATTTTTTCAAAGATACACAAAGCACAATGCGTTTCAGAGAAAGCACTGGCTACCAGTATTTATAAAACTTACAATTTTTTTAAGTTTTTTTTTTACATCATTCCAGTTTATATACTTATATTTGCCTATAAATCACTACTGATAAACCTTTTTGTTTGCATGTTTATTGGTCTTTTTCCACACGCGAATTAAATTATCTTTTTTTTTCATCAACTAAAGATAAAGTTATTTCGTATTCTGTGACAACGCTTGATACCTTCTGCTTGAAAATAACTCGGAAAGTTAATTGACAATTACACGAAAATCTCTCCAGTCTGACCCCGGGGTTAATACTGCTTGTTTCATCAAAAACTATTGCTTATTTACAAGCCATATATTTCCATTTCCTTTGGTTATCAGCTGTGGCCAGTTCAGAGAATCAATCATACTGACTCGTATGATAATGATAATTGAATTTCGTGAAATAATAGTTATTGAACGGACATATTGATTGAAGATCAAGGCAGAAAAATCAATTGCTGCTCCCCTCACTCTATCGGCTATTGTTTACGCTTCAGTTGTTCGCTTGGCCCTTCGTCATTGTCTGAATTTTTGAGATGGGGAGTTGGAATCTGCATTATTTACAGTTGGTCTGGCTTTCTCTTATTGATTTCTTTTAGGTCACTGCATATAAGACTACCATCAACGTATTGAGCTATGGTCAGTGCAAACATAACCGGAAAACATTAGGGCTTAACATTTTTTAGGTGAGGACTGATACTTTGTGTCATTCGGACTACTATTCTCATTGTTTTCACAACGTTTTGGTCGATGTAACACCAGACCCTCAGGTACATGTTTTTAAACTTGGGAATCTGTCTGTCAATCTCGGGAATCTGCATCGAACCTTAAAAACGAACCCCTTATTTAGCCACGTGAGACGATTGGTCTTGTTCTATGAGTCATTACTTGACATAAGTGCTTAATTTTAAATTAATATATATATATATATATATATATATATATATATATATATATATATATATATATATATATATATACATATACATATATATATATATATTTATATATATATATATATATATATATATATAAAGGAAATATTCTTATTACGATAGAATCTAATATAAAATAATTATTT
>OY744528.1:14642491-14652491 GCA_963556195.1 Sepiola atlantica | reverse complement strand
TAAAGACGAAAAGTTTATCTCATCAGACAATGCACAATACCATAATAAAAAAGAACCCCAAAACACTAATAAAATAATCACACAGAAACAGTAATGAAAGAAACAAAAAGAAGTCGAAATTAAAATGATTGCTGTATTATTTTTTAACATCCGAAGAATTTTTCTTTTCCCCAGGTTTTCCATTTAATTCACTCATTCGCATTCTCTTTGCCCTGAAAACCATTGTCTCATTTCAGGCACTAAACACGGAAGAATAAGAATACAAGAAAATACTGTGAAAAAAATCTTCGAAAAATAGTTGGCGCATTGTCCTTACTATTGTTTTGTTTCGAAGCTTATGACAATCGTTTAGGCGAACCTTGGAAGATGATCTTTCCACTAATCAGATAATACAGAAAAAGAAATGTAAAAAAAAAAAACAGAATAATAAAATAAGAACAAGAATCTTGCATTTGTTTTCTTACCTATTCATTAACACAAGATAATATAAGTATTTTTTTTTACCTATTTTTGAAGATCAACAGCATTTTTCTTTTATAGTGTATTAAAAGAGAGAGAGAGAGATAAAGATAAAGATAGATAGAAAGAGAGAGATAAAGAGAGAGAGAGAAAGAGAGTGAGAGAGAAAGAGAAAGAGAAAGAGAGAGAGGGAGAAAGAGAAAGAGAGAGAGGGAGAAAGAGAAAGAGAGAGAGAGAGAGAGAAAGAGAAAGAAAAAGTGAAAGAGAGAGACAAAGAGAGAAAAAGAGAGACAGAGAAAGAAAGAGAGAGAAAGAGAGAGAGAGAAGAGGAGAGAGAAAGAGAGAGAGAGAAGAGGAGAGAGAAAGAGAGGGAGAAAGAGAGAGAGAAAGAGAGAGAAGATGAGAGAGAGAAAGAGAGAGAGAGAAGAGGAGAGAGAAAGAGAGAGAAAGGGAGAGAAAGTAAGAGAGAGAAAGAGAGAGAGAGAGAAAGAGAAAGAAAGAGAGAAAGAGAGTGAAAGAGAGAGAAACAGAAAGAGAGAGAAAGAGAGAGAGAAAAAGAGAAAGAGAAAGAGAAAGAGAGAGAGAAAGAGAGAGAGAAAGAGAAAGAGAAAGTGAGAAAAAGAGAAAGAGAGAGAGAAAGAGAGAGAGAAAGAGAAAGAGAAAGTGAGAAAAAGAGAAAGAGAGAGAGAGAAAGAGAGCGAGAAAGAGAGAGAGAACGAGAGAGA
The DNA here is from genome assembly GCA_963556195.1 of Sepiola atlantica. Classification (NCBI taxonomy): domain Eukaryota; kingdom Metazoa; phylum Mollusca; class Cephalopoda; order Sepiida; family Sepiolidae; genus Sepiola; species Sepiola atlantica. The sequence goes on along the minus strand of OY744528.1, from coordinate 14,651,307 downwards.
GAAAGAGAGAAAGAGAGAGAGAAAGAGAGAGAGAGAAAGAGAGAGAGAGAGAGAAAGAGAGAAAGAGAAAGAGAGAGAGAAAGAGAAGAGAGAAAGAGATATATATGTTTAAATATGTGTACGTGTGTGTGTGTATATATATATATATATATATATATATATATGTGTGTGTGTGTGTGTGTGTGTGTGTGTATGTATGTATATCTGTATTTGTGTAGCAATGCAGGTTTCCAAGAAATACATTAAAATATGTCTTTGCTCAATTTAACTTAATTCAAATATAATTTATCTTTCTGCCGAGTTACTATCCTGGCCTGGGGATTGTGTATGTCTATGTAAACGCTATGTGTGGGCGTCTTAACCATTGTGTTGTGTGTGCTTGCCGACGCCCCTGTTAACGTGTCTGCGTATTAACGTGTCTTTCTGTCCGTTAAAGGTTGACACGCTTCCACTGATGTACTAGAAAGCTGTATCAGAAATGTCAAACTTCCTTGTTTTCTCTTGATTTGAAGGTTCTTTGGAATAGTAATGTAAATGTTTGCAAGAAAATGAATAAACAAAGTTAATGGTAGGTTTGATCCTAAAATATTTTGAATCAATAATTTAACCTTTTGAGGCTTGAACTTTCGTCATTCCATAAAATGGAAGTATAAGGCAATGCCATTCTGGCTTGGAGTCTGGCTTTTTATAGGTATGACTGAAACAAGTTTTGCAAATGTGTAGCCAAACTATGTATAAATAAAAATATAATATAGCCAGTAAATAGCTCTATTCGTTATTGAGCACTATTATTTACTCAGTAAAGATTCTCTGTGCCTTTTTACCCAGTTGATACAAACTTTACCTAGATTACTTATATATACATACACATTAATAGTACAGAAAATATATTTATGGCAAGTAAGCTATACAGAAACATTTGTTAGCTTCCCGAGAATAAAAATATATAGTAATCAACAGAAAAACTGTTTTGCTTCATCAGAACTCTTCAGTGCGGTTAGAAAAGCAACTGCCTCAAGCCGGGATTTAAGTTCTGCCATTTTTTTGAGTCGGCAATTCTAACCATTCGAACCACAAGTAAGCGAAAACAATTTATATAAACACTCAACTATCGAAGAATGCTCTATTCGTTTTAACGTGTATAACCCCTGCTGCTGCTGCTATATATATATATATATATATATATATATATATATATATATATATATATATATATATATATATATTATAGTATAAATTATTTTATTTTTACAAACATTGGCTACATATGTGCATACATGTTTCAGCTATTATTTCTTTCTAAGCTGAATCTCTAAAAGAATGTTAGCTGAACCATCTCTGTAGCCAATAATGTTTGCATAAATAACATTTATACTATAATACAGCTCTACTTTTCATTGGATTATCACCTAGGAAACATCAATACACTCATACATATCCCTAAATACAATATATATATATATATATATATATATATATATATATATATATATATATATATATATAGTGTGTGTCAGGTTGTATATGAAAAGAAATCAAATAAAGTGGTCGATCATATAAGAGAGCTAATATAATTTATTTATATACTGTATATTACATATTTCAGCAATGTACCGCGGTTTCATGCAAAAGGGCAGATTTAGACATCTTTAGTAAATCTCCGTGCCCAGTGGAATCATCGGCAAGCTGAAACGATTGTAGTCACGCCCGACATTGTTGACGCCATTCCCTGTCGGGCGTGACTACAATCGTTTCAGCTTGCCAATGATTCCACTGGGCACGGAGACTTACTAAAGATGTCTAAATCTGCCCTTTTGGATGAAACCGCGGTACATTGCTGAAATATGTAATATACAGTATCTAAATAAATTATATATATATATATATATATATATATATATATATATATATATATATATATATATATATATATATATATATTCCTGACACTACTGGTGTTCAGGTTTCGAATCTCGGTGTGAAAACACTTGCTACAACAAAACACATTGTAAGGAACAAAAACAATAACAATAAATCGAATACGAAATATGACTTACTATTTATTTTTCCTTTTTTCCAGTTTGGCTATCAGATAAAATAGGTTTTGTCTCAAAATATGTCTTTCCACTTGTTTGATTATGACCGAACACATTTTAACTGAGAGCAATGAAACGAGAAGTGGGGAGATGAGGGACATAGCAAGATGAATATATAAACGCAAAAGTAATATCATTCAGACCTTGTTCAACGTCCATTCAAGCCGATATTTCAACCGTACCCCAAAACATCCGAAAATAAAGTGGTGACATAAATTAAATAAAACCGTTAAATATTCCGTTTTATTTATTGAAAAGAAAATATTTAGATAACAATTATTTTTTACGGTAAGAGAATATGGTTTTAAAAATATATAAATTGGTACAATTTTCAATATATAAAAGGACATAATCGTTTGATTTAACGAAAATTTAATAGACAATGACACTTATTTCTACGTGAAGTGGAAAAAAAATTTTTTTTTGCTTAATGACATACATGAATGAATTATGTACAAACGAAATATCATTAATAGTAAACAATTCTGATCGATGAAGACAGCAAGTGTGCAATGTCCACGGGGTCCCGCTTGTATTACATATACCATACAATAATTCGATCAACTGCAGTTTCATGAAGGCACGGAGCATCTTGCCAGTGATTCTGTTTAAATCAAACCCATGCTGAGTCGATTGTAATGACAGTAAATATCCAACATGGGTTTGAGTTAAACAAAATGACTTTCTCTCATCTCTGAAGAGCCTCAAAGTAAATGTATAATTTAGGAAATCAACAAGACATTTTCACATTCCTGGCGAAACAGCCGTGGGAAAGGAATACATAAAAGAATGCTTAAATAAAGAAAAAGGAGTGAATTAGTAATGTAATGTAATGTATTGTATGTAATGTGAAATATGTGATGTAATGTATGTAATGTAATGTGAAATATGTGATGTAATGTATGTAATGTAATGTAATGTAATGTATTGTATGTAATGTAATGTGAAATATGTGATGTAATGTATGTAATGTAATGTGAAATATGTGATGTAATGTATGTAATGTAATGTAATGTATTGTATGTAATGTAATGTGAAATATGTGATGTAATGTATGTAATGTAATGTAATGTATTGTATGTAATGTAATGTGAAATATGTGATGTAATGTATGTAATGTAATGTGAAATATGTGATGTAATGTATGTAATGTAATGTAATGTATTGTATGTAATGTAATGTGAAATATGTGATGTAATGTATGTAATGTAATGTGAAATATGTGATGTAATGTATGTAATGTATTGTATGTAATGTAATGTGAAATATGTGATGTATTGTATGTAATGTAATGTAATGTATGTAATGTAATGTGAAATATGTAATGTAATGTATGTAATGTAATGTAATGTATTGTATGTAATGTAATGTGAAATATGTGATGTAATGTATGTAATCTAATGTGAAATATGTGATGTAATGTATGTAATGTAATGTGAAATATGTGATGTAATGTATGTAATCTAATGTGGAATATGTGATGTAATGTATGTAATGTAATGTGAAATATGTGATGTAATATATGTAATGTAATGTGAAATATGTGATGTAATGTATGTAATGTAATGGGAAATATGTGATGTAATGTATGTAATCTAATGTGAAATATGTGATGTAATGTATGTAATGTAATGTGAAATATGTGATGTAATGTATGTAATGTAATGGTTGTTTTGTTTTACGGCGTATCCACCTTTTTCAGGTTATTTAATCCCAAATCTTGTCATTTTGTTAAAAGTTTTTTTCAAGTTCTTTTTGTCTTCAAATATTTATTCATGTGTTTGATTTGGTCGCTTTGTTTTACGGCATATCCACCCATTTTCGGAGTTAAAAAAAATGCCAAATTAAGTCATTTTGGTAAAAGTTTTTATGCTTCAAGTTCTTTATGTCTTCAAATATTTATTCGTCGTGTTTGGTTTGGTTGTTTTGTAGAGGAAAACTTTGTTTTTAGCTTTGCAGAACATGATTGAGTTTTACAAAGGGAAAGGAAAGGGATAACAACAATAGCAATAATGTTTGGTGAATTTAATGTTGGGAAGCCGGTATTTTCAGACAGCCTGATCTGGTAGCACCACCGTAATGTAATGTAATCTAATGTAATGTAATCTAATGTAATGTAATGTAATCTAATGTAATGTAATCTAATGTAATGTAATGTAATGTAATGTAATCTAATGTAATGTAATCTAATGTAATGTACTGTAATCTAATGTAATCTAATTAATCTAATCTAATGTAATCTACTGTAATGTAATCTAATGTAATGTAATCTAATGTAATGTAATCTAATGTAATGTACTGTAATCTAATGTAATCTAATTAATCTAATCTAATGTAATCTACTGTAATGTAATCTAATGTAATGTAATCTAATGTAATTTAATCTAATGTAATATAATCTAATGTAATGTAATGTAATGTAATCTAATGTAATGTAATGTAATGTAATCTAATGTAATGTAATGTAATGTAATCTAATGTAATGTAATCTAATGTAATGTAATCTAATGTAATCTAATTAATCTAATCTAATGTAATCTACTGTAATGTAATCTAATGTAATGTAATCTAATGTAATTTAATCTAATGTAATATAATCTAATGTAATGTAATGTAATGTAATCTAATGTAATGTAATGTAATGTAATGTAATGTAATCTAATGTAATGTAATCTAATGTAATCTAATGTAATGTAATCTAATTAATGTAATCTAATGTAATGTAATGTAATGTAATCTAATGTAATGTAATCTAATGTAATGTAATCTAATGTAATCTAATTAATCTAATCTAATGTAATCTACTGTAATGTAATCTAATGTAATGTAATCTAATGTAATTTAATCTAATGTAATATAATCTAATGTAATGTAATGTAATGTAATCTAATGTAATGTAATGTAATGTAATGTAATGTAATCTAATGTAATGTAATCTAATGTAATCTAATGTAATGTAATCTAATTAATGTAATCTAATGTAATGTAATGTAATGTAATCTAATGTAATGTAATCTAATGTAATCTAATTAATCTAATCTAATGTAATCTACTGTAATGTAATCTAATCTAATGTAATGTAATCTAATCTAATGTAATCTAATCTAATGTAATCTAATCTAATGTAATGTAATGTAATCTAATGTAATGTAATCTAATGTAATGTAATCTAATGTAGTGTAATGTAATCTAATCTAATGTAATATAATCTAATGTAGTGTAATGTAATCTAATCTAATGTAATCGAATGTAATGCAATGTCTGTCCTCCCTAATCATGTGTTGAGATCTCTAAAAAAAAGGGGAGATGTCGATTTTCAATTAGTTTAAAGGAATAATCTATATAGCACAGTGTTCTAAGTAGCAAGTGGCGTTTGAATATAAGTCAAAGTAATAAGCACTACAATCTCTTACTATCACAGTTTAGAGTTGTTTGGCAGTCAGGTTTTGAATCTCAACGTGAAAATATTTGTCACGTCTAGCCACACGAAAGAGCCGTGATACAGCGAAACAGCTGTCTGTGGATACAATTTGTTTGTCCACAAATACTTATATGTAAGTTTTTATCTCTTTTAAGAAAGAATGTTTAACTGTTCAACTTTGTATTCAGTTCAGAGTTGAACAAAAGGAGGGGGGGGTGCTGGGACCTTATGTACATCCTTGCTATTCTTCCTTGCTATCCATACAGATAAATCTCCTGGCGAAATTCGTCTTTATAATCGTCTCAAAGTAAGCCTTTAATGAGATTTAAGTAACTGACAGCATTTCATCTTCCAGGAAGAAGTAATTGGCCACTGCCGGCCTTTGTTGCTACCGTTAATATTGGCTCTTCTCACCGCCTACACCACTGTCTAACTCGCCACCACTATGCACAAACGCACATAGCCTTATCTCAGACCAAATGCTAATACAGTCTTGAATTTGTATTTTTATTTAAACCAGATATTTTCGTTGCCAAATCTGAAAACTTTACATTCAGTGTAAGATTGACCCTAATCATTTTCGAAATGGACGCATAAAAATAATGACCATCTTTTCTCATATATATCCTTTCGGTAATCATTACTATTACCGACACGGATTATTTAAAAAAAAAGAATACATTTGAGAAATTAGTTAGAAACAAATTATTTGCGTAACCTATTTGCGTTAAAATAATATTTTTAAAATTTAAGGCCTTCACTTTACTGAAAAAAGTTAACTTAGTAAAATAATCCGCGTTAGCCATTTTGTAGTTTGACAGGAACTAAATACATTACCGGAGCAGAAGCGAGTAAGAACCGAAAGCGTAGAAGCTTAGTATTCGGCCATTACTCGCTTCCGCCCCGTTTATGTACTTACTCGAGGACTATTTACGGCAAAGCAAATTAGATTAAATGTTTAAATATATATTTTTTACAATGAAAATCTCTACGGTTAATTCAGTTTCAGACTATTTGGTTGTGGGGGAAGTCTATCTATAAAATTCGATGGGTTTGTAAACAAACATATATATATATATATATATATATATATATATATATATATATATATATATATATAATTATTTGTATTCATACAGACATGTACCATAAGCCGCTACACTGGCATCTAAGCGAAAGATCAGACTTTTCCGCCTGATTACATCTTAGTTTCTAATAACTACTGATCGATAACATCGGCATGTTAGTGTAGCGGATTTTTGTACATGTCTATACATAAAAAATAATTGTATAAATAGCTCTATTTACTATTGAGCACTATCATATAAGCCCGGTTGAAAGTCTTTTGATTTTTATCCTGTGGATGTTTACTTTACATGGATTACTAATATATATATATATATATATATATATATATATATATATATATATATATATATATATATATTAAGATTTCGATCTTTGAAAAATCTTGGCTTAAGGAAAGAATAATAAACACTAGTTTATTACTGAATACACCTTGCATTGAACAATTGAAATTTGAAATAAATTTGGAAAATCGTCGCATATTTATCACTCTTTTTTCTTCTATCTCTCTCTCTCTCTCTCTCTCTCTCTCTCTATATATATATATATATATATATATATATATGATAAAAATCGCTCAAAACAAGGTATGAAGCCGCTTGATGTAAGGAACTAAAACTACTACTTCAAGGTCAAAGACTAGCCAACAAGTGTTAGATTGATAGATTCCTACTCATAAAACAGCAATGCTTCGAGATTCGTCAGAAACATTGCTCATTGACTGCGAGGACTTAAAGACAAAATAAGGGAAGCGAGAATTACGAAGCTGCCGAAACTAAACCGAAAGTTTCCTTTCTACTCTCCTTAAAATATAATTGCATAAAATGTGTTTTATAAATTAGTCATGACTATTGGTTTTACGCCGTGAGGGATTTATCAGATGACCATAACACGTTTAGTGCACACTGCTTTGTTCACTTCCGGATTTTAATAACCAATGATGTATATGAAACCACAACGCACAACAGGATCAACAATAAAGAAAAAGTGTACATAGGTGCTACGGAAAACACCTGCAATGCCAGATACAGCAACTATATGTAGTATATACCAAAACAGTACAACACAGTAGTGGAGATGTTTGACATGTACAGTATTTCCCTACTTCTATTCTTGCTTAATGTCAATCGCTCCTGTAACTCTCCCACCCTCTCTACTAGCGTTATCGTGTTGGTAGCCAATTTGACCTTAATTTGAACTTCACCCGCGTCGGTCTTCAAAGAGCCAGAAACATTCGATCGGACAGGAAATTAACAGGCGTTGTCAAGCAGAGTTGACGGTAAAGGAGCCATCAGTCAAGAAAGAACGTTACAGAGAGGTGAGAAATCTAAAACGATATAGGATGGAAGACAAACATATAAAGAGAAGAGCGAATTTTTTTTTTCAAAAAAGAAACGAATTATTTGCTCTTTGCTTTATCAATGAAATTTTGCGCGACATTTTTTTTTCGTTAAAGTAAAGATTAGACATTATTTCCAAGTATATTTTTGTTATAAACTTTATATAGTATATAACGATCGCTGTTATTTATATATTCTATTTCCCAAACTTCATAAGGCGGTGAATGGTTTCTGAGTTCATTTCAAAGATATGGCAAAAATGGTACTTTACTTATATATATATATTATAGATATATTGTGTGCAGACAGAAAAAATATGAAAACATTCTGCCAATAGTTTCCACTCTTCTTGGAACTTCTTCAAAGAAATTTCACAAGAACAAAACGTGTTGGCAGAAGGTTTTCCTATTTTGTCTTTCTTCACTATTGTTTTTCAGATATTCATAAGTCTTAATTTCTTATATATATATATATATATATATATATATATATATACATATATTTATATATACATATATATATATACATATATATATATATATATATATATACATATATATATACATATATATATATATACATATATATATATATATATACATATATATATATATATATACATATGTATATATATATATATATATATACATATATATATATATATACATATATATATATATATATATACATATATATATATATATATATATACATATATATATATATATATATACATATATATATATATATATATATACATATATATATATATATAATAAAATGGGTCGTTCATTTAAAGCATTGCTGGGTCAGTACTATAAAATTGAAAATAGAAGCCTTTATCAATGCAAGATTAATTTATTTTTCATCTCT
>OY744528.1:14629991-14632491 GCA_963556195.1 Sepiola atlantica | reverse complement strand
GTTCGGTTGTTTTATAGAAGAAAATAGTTGTTTTTGGCTTTGCAGAACATAAGCTTTGCAAAGGGAAAGGAAAACAGCCCATTAATTTTTGGTCAGGACGGGTAAGATATTGCTTAATGGCACATCAACCTTAAGGGTCATTTCATGCCATAAATGTAGAAGGAAATATCTGTTATTTGAGTCTCAAGTCAATAGACCATTTATAGTCATTAGTTAAGAGCTTTAGTATTTTGAATTGTTGTCATTTTGGTGAAGGTTTTTATGCTTCAACTTCTTTATATGTTCAAATGTTTAATCATGGTTTTTGGTTTAGTAGTTTTGTTTTACGACATATACAAACTTTCTGAGTTATTTAATGCCGAATTTGGTCATTTTGGTGAAGGTTTTTATGCTTCAAGTTCTTTATATGTTTAAGTATTTATTCATGGTGTTTGGTTGAGTGAAAGGGGGGGGGAGACAAGAAGATGGGAGGGAGGGAAATTGTTTTTTTGTTTTGGATTTTGCAGAACATGATTGAGTTTTGCAATGGAAAAAAAACAATAAAACACCGATATTTGGTGCATTTTGAGTCAGGAAGTCAATAACTTTAGACAGCCTGATTTGGTAGCGCCAGTAGGTTCTATTTGACCCATAGATGGGCCCTTACAGGTACTACCACTCCGGGCCAGAGTGGACCTGGGAGCAATGGCAACTAAGGGGCAACTCCACATTCCCCACAGCTCCCAAATGGAGGCCTTACGACTGGATGTTCTTTAAGGTCATACCAGGACCTTTTGGTCAGGAAGTCAGTAGTTTCAGACAATCTGATCTCGTAGCATCGGAAGAAACGGTCGAGTCGGAGCCCTTGAAGTGTTTTGCGAATATACACCTTTCAAGTATTTAGTAACGTTTGCAAAGTAAGGGAGATAACATTTTTTTTTAGTTCATATACGTTTATTTTTGTTTACCTCAACTTCGGATTTTTTCGTCAATTTATTTTAAAGACTTTTTTCAACAAGTTATTTTTTTTATTTATGATTGTTTTGAAATGGAAATTAAAGCATTTTTTATTGGATAGTTAAAAGGAAACCATTTTTTCTTTTGGAACAAATAAAGAAAAACAAGCTCGTTTTTATTTTACGAGCCAATTAGAAATGCTTTGATTTTCTGTTTCAAAACAAATAACATCTTTGTTTTTTTTGTTTTTAAATGATATCAATTAGTGAAAAAATATAAAAGCAAGATGAGATAAGTTATCTACATTCCTTTGCCAGCCTAAAGTAAAAAAGGGGCTCACTAGGTCGCTATCTGGCTAAGAAGCTATATGAATAGACGTCGCCACTGGTGCATTGGCTGGTGGTGAGGACGTAGTCATCTTTTCTCACATAAAGCAGCTTTCGTTTTGGTAATAATTAAAATTAAACCGAGGACGGACTGGTACTCGTTTTGCTAAGCCATAAAACTTAAACAAAAAAAGCGGAACGGGGATGGTGATCGTTTTCATAAAATGGGCAAACCGCTCCCCGAAGCACATGACCCTAATCATAACCGCTCCCCGAAGCACATGACCCTAATCATAACCGCTCCCCGAAGCACATGACCCTAATCATAACCGCTCCCCGAAGCACATGACCCTAATCATAACCGCTCCCCGAAGCACATGACCCTAATCATAACCGCTCCCCGAAGCACATGACCCTAATCATAACCGCTCCCCGAAGCACATGACCCTAATCATAACCGCTCCCCGAAGCACATGACCCTAATCATAACCGCTCCCCGAAGCACAGAAGACACAATCTGCTACGCGTATGTAAATAATGGTCTGAGCCTATCGACCAATGATTGTCTTGTGCGAAGAAAAGCTCTCTTTTCCACATTCTTTCACAATTGATGCAATCAATCCTCGACAAAAAATATATTTATATAATTAATACTATAAAAATAAACAGTTTTAATTTAATTAAAAGTTTACATGATGGTTAAATGATTACGTTAGCATTTTTTTTTAAATTCACAAACATTAAACGTTTGCTATTTATGATAATCAGAATGAAAAGCACGCGTCTGAGTAAAAATTAATGTACATTCCAATTCCTCATCTTAACGATTCCATTAGTTTTATGCCAATTTATTTCCTCCAATTAGACAATAATTGTCACTTGCAATCAGACAAACTGATTCAATATCTTATGTATCTAGTTTGTCAAACATTTTTTTATCTCTCCAAAAGTTTGTTTAATTTTGTTTTTTTTATCAAATATATAATAAGACGTGACGTTTTTTCTATCTGGAAAACTGTTCAATAAAATCACATTTAAGTTCTTTGGACTGTTTCGGATTAAATTAAGGAAATCTTTGATGAATGAAGAGAATGATGATAATGGAAGTGTCTGAGACAAGACAGCTTGATTTGTTTAATGCGTACACGTTTGTTTTACATACATATATTGCGTAGTCAAGCTCAATGGATATTAGACGTTCAAAAAGTTCTAATGTGATTCCAGAGCGATTATACATT
>OY744528.1:14604991-14624991 GCA_963556195.1 Sepiola atlantica | reverse complement strand
AGGACAGTCTGCGTGTAGAGGACTACAGAAATATGTTCCTCAAGCCATTGTGCGTTGAGCACTCTAGTATAGGAAATCGCCAGCTGCTCTTAACGATAAGGCAAATCTTTCATAAAAACAAGGAGACTACTCTTTGGTAGTTGATATTGTTGATTAACAGTACGATTTACATGTCTCATTTGGACTCACTTATGATCACACAACCGTATCAAAATGTATTCTTTTTGTCGGAAGATGACATTAGGGGGACATAAAAAAAACACTGACAACTCAAATATTCATGTTATATTCATCTTCTCCATAATTTTTATCGGAGAGTTTAGTTACAAAATTTACTCCGATGAACTTTCTGTCAAATTTTCCATTCTAGTTTGGTCATGAAGCTAGAGGCTGTCTCTGCACAGTCAACCGCAACGTAGTCTATTGAAAACATTCTTCTTTTACCATGTGACATAGCTTGACCAATCAGAGTCTCTGGTACCGCACCAGTCAGTAATTATGTAACCCTATTACTTCACTTATTTTGTCCTTTAGTCCTCACATTCCATGAGCGATGTTTATGAAAAAGAGGGAAGAATTGCTGTTTTCTTGGTCGGAATTTATCCATCTAACACTTATCCTTCGCTAGTTTTTTTTAGCTTGAAGTAATTTGTTTTAGCTATTCACATCAAGTGGCTTCGTGCCTTGTCTGGAGCAATTTCTATAAAAAAAATATAGCTAGGGGTACCTTCATTCAAATTTTATGGTTTGGGACGAGAAGACACAGATTTTGTCAAGAAGAACAAAATCATGGAAAGATTTTCATCGACTAAAATTTATTCTTTTGTTTGAGGGTGTGAAAATAACCGATTGTGTTAAGACTTCTGCAAACCGTTAAAGAGATTTTGTTTATACAATGTCGAAAAATAAGTGCTTTCGAAGACGGATCTTTTGTCAGGAAGTATTTTGAAGAAAATAAACCCAAAATGAATTACGAACAGCTTTGCACTGCAGTATCATCGCGAGCAAGTAAAAATAAATAATACAATTTAAAAAGTATGTCGTGATAAAAGTAATTTTGGTAGGTTTTTTTTTCTTCAAAAAAAGTCCTTGTAAATAAAAATACAGTATTCATTTTATAACAGTAACCTCGCTATGTTTTTTTCTTGTTGTTTCTTTCAAAAAAATTCATGTAAATATGTTTAATTTTCTTTGTTTGTTTCTTTAAAAAATTCCTTACCCTAACCCTTACCCTAAACCTAAACTTAAACCTAACCCTAAACCCTAACCCTAAACCTTAAACCCTAACTGTAACCCTAAAACAAAACAAAAAAAACAAGCAAAACATTATTATCATAGGACGCAGCACCGTATCAAAAATGTAGTCTGGTACAAATCGGCTCGTAAACTCTCGGGCGTTTGCGTAGAACAGCCGAACGCTTCCGAGTCGAACGTCACGAAAGCTGGTTCGGGATCGATAAAAACACCGGATATTTTTTGGTTAAAACAATACTTCCACTTTCACTGCTTGGTCATAAGTATCACACATACGTACCAGATATATACCCATAACTATCTACTAAGAAAGAATGACCACACACAGATGCAAGTTTGGATGCTTATTTAACTCGGAAGATTGATTTATTGATTAGCAGAAATCGATAGCAGATTTACTATTCCACAGATGTATGATCAAGAACTGCAGAAGTGATAATTATTTGTACTCCAACAAGTCAAACTGGCAGGGGTGGATCAGTGGCAGAGGTGGGATACAGCCAGTACATTATTCTGACACCCAGGGAGCCAAGATCTGAAGGACTCCCCATAGTGATGCACTTTATTTTGATTAAATTAAACGGTCATGTCATTAACTCGATTTAGTAAGCATTGTCAGAGAAATTGATTTTAATGCAGTTGTTAAAGATTTTGACGTCAGAAAAGTTCATTTCATGCAGCAGTTAATGTATTCATTAAAAAAAAAGGTTTTATTCTGCAAAATCTTATAAAAATTTAAAAACAAAATTGAAAGTGGCTTTTATGGATTATGCAATTATGGATTACACATCGATGATACATTTTTCAAAGATCTTTGCTTCTGTATGACAGGGCCGGGAAAAAGAAACTTTTCTATTTTAAATTTTGAAGAGTCAAACGACAGGGGGAGATAATTCAAAGTGTCCTCCCCAGGATTTATCTTCAAAGTTATTTTACTGTTATGCATGTTAATTAACTTAAAGTAAACTTTAATATATATATATATATATATATATATATATATATATATATAGAGAGAGAGAGAGAGAGAGAGAGAGAGAGAGAGATATGAGAATGGAAGGATGAAAGTAATCCGACGTAATGGGAAATTAAAAAGGAAAAACCAAAAAGATGTTTTTTTTTATGTATTCATCAATGTTTCGTCTTTATTTGTAAGACTTCCTCAGAATGATAATTTTAAGAAAAATATCATGCAAGTACATGAAAATGTTGGGTTGACAGTATGGGTTAATGAGAAGAAGTAGTAGCTACTACTGGGAGCACAGGACCGAGGTCCGGGTTGAAGGAAGTCGGTGGCATGGAATGAACATTTTTCTTAAAGTTATCATCCTGAGAAAGGCTTACAAATAAAGACGAAACGTTGATGACTACATAAAAAAAAAACATCTTTTTGGTTTTTCCTTTTTCATTTCCATATATATATATATATATATATATATATATATATATATATATATATATATATACTAGCGGAACCAGTCGCCCGGCGTTGCACGGGAGAAAGTACTACCTATTGCATGACGTCGAATAAAAAAAAGGAAATGGCCTATTTTTCTCTCCCCCCCCCGTCTACTGTGTTGGCGAATGTTTTAAATTTTAAAAAAAAAAGTGGTAGAGTAGAATGGGATTGAACGCTAAAACAGACGATCATGAAACCTGCCTTCTTACCCACTGCACTACGGATCGGGTTAAAAATAAATATGAAAATAGGTCAATTAAGCTAAAAATAAATAAGAACCGGTGTTTTGTGAAAATTAAACTGTGTGTATTAGTTCCCGGTGTCGATGAGTGGAGTGACAGTACATAATTGTTAGAGAGAAAAGTTTTTGCTACCACCTGTATGGAGTTGGTTTTTCGGAGAGACGTTGATACTGGGCCAAATGTAATAGTTAGTGTTAGGTGGGAAAAAATAATGACACATTTACTAAAACACGCTCGAGTGAATAAGTGTAGTATAGTTGTGAGTTTAGTAGCCTGTGATGCATGTGATTATTTTCCTATACTCCGAGAAGGTACAGGGGAAAAAGCGTCTCTACTTTATATATTAGATATATATATATGCGTAAAAGGATCATTTAGGAATCATACAATCACAACGTTTTTAGGTATTCGGCACAAATAAAAAAATTTTTTAATTATTGAAATAAATTAAGCATCACAGAAAGTAAAAAATACAAAAAATACGTAAATGAAAAGAAAAATACATAAAACATGGGAAATAAAGTTTTTGAAATAAAAATAAAATTCTTTGAAAAAAAAAATGTATCTAATTTTGAAGAGTCAAATGACAGGGGGAGATAATTCAAAGTGTTCCCCCAGGATTTAGTTTCAAAGGGATTTTACTGTTATGAATTTTAATTAGCTTAAGAGTAACAAATAGATATGTAAAAGGATTATTAAGGAATCAAACCATCGCAATGCTTTATGGTATTCGGTACCAATAAAAAAAATATTTATTGAAATAAATTCCGCACTTGAAATTAATCTGTGCACTTGCAAGAAGTCTATTATTTTGCCATTGTTTCTAGCTAAATATAAAATCTTGTAAGTTCAGAGAGTTCAAATTAATTTTTAGATACATCCTGGGAGAACGCTTAATTATCTCCCCCTGTCATTTGACTCTTCAAGATTATAGACATTTTTCTTGCTCTGTAATACAGATGAACCAACACGCGTAATTATCTCCCATGTCAGTTGACTCTTCAAAATTAAAGATAGAAGTTTTTTTGCTCTAATACAGATGAACCAACACTCGCATCCATTACATATCTTTATAGAGATTTATACATGTTGCAGTAACATCGAAGCCAGAGCTACGCCAAGGTCGCCGCTGACGTGAACTGTCATAAGTCGACGATCTACCGAACAATCAAAAAAGGACGTTGGTTACTCCCCCTACTTCAAGCCTCACCGCATTCTCATCACGAATGCCTCCAAGAGGTCAAGGAATGTCAAAACAGCGAATTTGCTGTATGAACTCAAGCACGTGTCCGGCAGCATCCAGAGGTTCTTCTGATGCAAATAATTTCAACCAGGACTAGACGAGCAACATGCAGAATGACAAGTGAATCTGCACATACATCAAGGAGGTTCCCATCGTGAAGCATGCAAGGTTTTCCTTCGCCGTCATGGTCTTTGGAGTCATCTCAAGCGAGAAGGACGTCATGCCTCCGTTTTTCTTTTAAATGGTCTGAGAGTCGCCGAGATATACCAGGTGGTGCTGAGGAGCGTGGTGAAGGTCTGGATGGACGAGATTGCCGCTGGACACACCTACATCTTCCAGCAGGACTCTGCTCTTGCACACTAGGACAAGGCGACCGTGGCGTGGCTGCTCAACAAAGTTCCTCACCAAAGGTCGACGGACTTGTGTCCGCCATATTCATCTGACTGCGATCCCTTTGACGGTTTCTTCTTTGGCCTGATGGGAGCCAAGACCAACAAGCACGCCCACAACACGGTCGACTCTCTGAATACTGCCATAATGGAGCATAAGCGTGTGACGCATTTCCCTCCCACTTTGAGATAGTCGTATCCGCCAACGGCAGTTACATTGAAAAATAATTTATGTTGTAACTGTTGCTAAATATACTGTCAGGTCTCTGCATATACACCTTTTCCTTTTATTGCCTATTTCGTTTTCTTTTTGTCACGTGACGTATTTTTGCTGCAACTCCCTGTAGCATAACCCTTTATTATTAACTAAAATACCTGCCACTTTTCAGGTTCATGCTGTTAAATAATTAGAATATTTGATATTCTATTTCATACAGTTAGCAACACGTGGGTAAACCAAAATAAATTAACCATTGACACCCGTGGGCGTACTAAGATTTGCCGTAAAAGAAAGTAAAAAACAACGCTTAAAACAGCTGTTGGAGACAGACATTTCATTTGTTAATAGTTTGTCTACGACAAACTATAAAGACAGTAAGTAAGATTAAGCATACCAAAATCATTTTCTTATAATATAACAGATGAATGTTCAAATTATTCTATTAAAAAAAAGGTAAATAAAAATGTGCGAATCAAGGCTTAGATTTTATTGTGGCGTCTTTGCTTTTCAGTGACGTACTGAAGCTCGTCACTCTCTGTAGGGCAGCCGGCCACAAACTGAAGAATGAAATCCGGGAACATATCCAACATTCAATGTGAAACAATGTTCATGAACTGCATGGATCCTTGAAAGCCACGTCTTAGCCCTATTTACTTGCCTCCCCACGAGTACAAAGTTAGACAACGTCGGGTTTTTAATGTAGGGTAAAAAGGGGCACTCTGGATTGGGACAAAAATATTAAAAAATACCTCAGTCGTGAAGGACCTCTCCCTTAACGACCGAGGACAGAAAAGATTGCGTGCAACGCCAGAACAGACACAACGCCTTGCTCCCACTATATTCCAAACACTATATTCACAACACAATATTCCAAACATTATATTCCAAACACTATATTCACAACACTATATTCCAAACACTATATTCACAACACTATATTCACAACACTATATTCCAAACACTATATTCACAACACTATATTCACAACACTATATTCCAAACATTATATTCCAAACACTATATTCACAACACTATATTCACAACACTATATTCCAAACATTATATTCACAACACTATATTCTAAACGCTATATTTCAAGGGAAGCGAGAATTGCAAGGCTTATAACATTTTTAAACAATTCGAATTTGTCATTTTATTCGAGTTGAATGTGCAGAAAGTGACTGCCATCCACGAAACAAAAAGAAAATCTCATCTTGGGTGTTTTTATCACAAGGTTTTGACCGATGTAACCTCCGACCTTCTCAATGTGTACCTTGTCGAACTCGGGAATCTGGATGGAATTTTCTCCGAGAAGAAGGTCGGAAGTTACATCCGCCGAAACGTTGTGATAAAAACACCTAAGATGAGAAGAGTAGTCCGAATATACCAAATTCTACAAATTGTCAACCCTCATCTATAAAATTCCAAAACCGAAAATCCCGGCGTAAAAAAAATACGGACTTTTTTTCGTTTTAATTTACCTCTCTCATATTCATGGAATGATCATTATTTTCTTTGCAAAACAAAGACATTTTGGTTTCCGTCTATTGTTATGCTTATTAAAACACAAACTTAGCTCTCATTAAAGTGCGTCTAGACAACCGACAGGTGCGTCTCCTTGTGGCAAAAGGAGTTTGTCACATCAAGTACATCCACAAAGTTAGACAAAGATGAATAGAACGGAAACGAAAATGCTGCCATGTAAAATAATTGCTTCTTCAAGAACATGGTAACATAAACAGGAATTATGATATAAAAGACAAGATACGTAAAAGATAGCTTGGCAGTTGCATCCTTCTGTAGAGACGGTGGGTATTGTCTGAAAGAGCACCTGGACGTTACGGATATTTCCCGGAGCAAGGGTCGCATGTTCTCTACGGCATTCCTCCTCACCCAGAATTGCAGCAGAGAAGTCCAAGACGATTGGAAGTCATGTTGTAATAAACAGAAAGGCTGATGCTATTTCAGAGTTTTTTTTCTATTTAACTAGTTGCTCTATCAAGGCTTGAGAGTCTAGTACATACTGTAAATAGAGGAATTCATACTTTACTTTAGTTATCTTATACACCCACTTCCATTAATCCCCTTTAAGAAATTAAAGTTGAGCACTCTCGGGGATGTTAAAAATAGACTGTTAAAAACCTCTAATGCAAAGGTTCGAATACATTCGTCGAACACTCTCGACTAGTCTTCTATCTGTGCCCGCTTCTAGGTACATATAGATCTTAATTCTCCTTAATTACGTGACAGTTACCGTTGACCGAGTGGATATGGCGACTGCTTGCAGATTCTGTGGGCCAGGATTTAAAAAAAAATAAAACACGTAAAAATTTAGCCAATTAAATTTTCTTTCGGGGGGGGGGTAGAGTTAGGTTTAGGGTTTAGGGTTAGAGTTAGTGTTTGTTAACAAGTAACCCCCCCCCAAATAATAAATTGGTTAAATTTCTACATATTTTTATTAAGTAAAAAAAAAATCCCCACACAAAAAACTAAATTGCCTAAATCTCTACGTTTTTATGAAATAAATCCCCCCTCCCCCCAAAAAACGAAATTGGCTAAATTTTTACGTGTTTATTAAAAGAATCCCCCCACCCCCACAAAATTAAAAACTCAAGTCGATTACATGTCTCGTTTTACGCGAAGTGCCCAGGAAATTGGTGTTCATTTTACGTTAAATTCATAAAGGAAAGTGATCCCCCATTCTAAAATCTTAAATATTAAAAAAAAATTAAATTCTTTCATTGCGGATATTATTTTAGGCTGTTTAAATGTATTTGCATAAAAAAAGTAGAATTTTAACTTTTTTAGGGAGCAAACTGCGCCGGGTAAGATAGTAAAAAATTACCGAAAAATCTAAAAAGCCTCAACTCCAGAGATTTTGGTGACCATTTAACTGACATTGTTTTATCAGTTTTAGTAAGAGAAATTATGTTCAGATAAATTTAGTCGATAGCCTTTAATAATAACGCAAAATATTTGTACGAACAAATATAATGTCGGACTTATTATCACCCACTACCCCTTACCTAGAATTATAGATTGTCCCAGATGTAAAGAAAGAATGATATTTATAAGAGGTAGCACAAAAGAGATTTTTGGGAAGAGGGAGGGAAGAAACTATTCCAAAGACTTAAATTTGTCGATAAATGTCGTGTCGAATAGAAGCATTAGAATAATGTTCTAAATCCTATGAATTGTTCAGGTTTTAATGACGTCTTTTGCTGCTTCTCGATGGATGTCAGAAATAAATAACAAGAAATCTTTATGATGCACTTGTGAGTGCAAATAAATACTGTTTTCTTTTTATTAAATAATTTTAAGTTGTAGCTGCATGCGGAATATCGCCGCCATTATCGGCATCATTATGAAAATCAAGGGAGATAAGTCTAACTGTTGGGAAAGAAATCAAACTTTTTTTGTTTAAACGCGAAGAAAAATAAATTATCTCCCTTGAATAGCATGATAATGACGGCAATATTTCGCGTACGACTAAAAGTTGAATTTATTTCATAAAAACTACTTGATGAATTTCCATAATTTTTGGTGAACGGTATTTATTTCCCCTTCACAAGTAAGTACATCACAAAGGTTTCTTGATATTTGTTTTATGACACGCATATTCAATCTAGGTGGAACCATGGAGAAGGACCAGTATTTTTTTTTTTAATCATTATATTTCAACTTAAGATATGCAAAATATACATTGAAAAAAATTACAAAAAATAGTTAGGTCCATCCAACGACACTAAGTTGAGAATAATTAATTTCTCTGGAAATGTGTTATCCAAATATTTCCACACATCATTCAAAAGATTTGATGGATCTCCAATCCTGTCGAAACCACATCTCACAATATTTCCACACATCATTCAAAAGATTTGATGGATCTCCAATCCTGTCGAAACCACATCTCACAATATTTCCACACATCATTCAAAAGATTTGATGGATCTCCAATCCTGTCGAAACCACATCTCACAATATTTCCACACATCATTCAAAAGATTTGATGGATCTCCAATCCTGTCGAAACCACATCTCACAATATTTCCACACATCATTCAAAAGATTTGATGGATCTCCAATCCTGTCGAAACCACATCTCACAATATTTCCACACATCATTCAAAAGATTTGATGGATCTCCAATCCTGTCGAAACCACATCTCACAATATTTCCACACATCATTCAAAAGATTTGATGGATCTCCAATCCTGTCGAAACCACATCTCACAATATTGCTAATGGTATATCATCTGGGCAAGATCACAATTAGAAATGATACTCACCTGAGTAAAATTGTTAATTGTCAACATTTTTGAACAGGTGCGTTGATAGTTCATTTAATGAAATATAAATTCCGACTGTATATGAATTTTCTGTTCTTTGCTGTGTTATTTTTAATCAGGGGTATTCATTTATTTCCGTTAAATTAGTAGATTTTCAGATTTTATTAGGCAACCAATTCTAAGGATACTGGACAGATTTCTATCTAGTAAATCGTTCGTATTTTTCAAGGTAAAAATTAGAAATGATACTCACCTGATTAAAATTGTTAACTGGAAGGTAAGTACCATGGCCACCGAGAGTTAACAATGCCAAGTAACTAACTTCTTGCCCCCCTCTGACATCATTCTGATTGGTTAACTTAATTTCGCGCCTTTTTAAATTTCATTTCATAATTCACAAAGTTAAAATGCTTACTGCATGTATTTGGATTTCCTTAAGAGAAATAATTACGGCAAATATGAATACACGCAATAAAGCGAGATATGTTTACACCGACTAAATATAGTGTAGTAAGTTTGAATTTTTTTTTATTTATATAAAAAATCAAAAGTCTGAATTACTTATTCATTATTTGATAAAAAAAGTAGTGTATAACCAATAATTATTGTTCCCATTTTTTTAAATTACTTTCTTCGATGTCTTATTAAGTGTAATATATTTTATCTTTTCTCTGTACTTTTGTAGATTAAATAAATGAAATAATAACGGCATATTTAATCAATATTTTCACACAAAAAAATATTGATTAAACAATGCTTTATTCAATGATAATATCGTTAATTAACAAAATTAATTTTTCTTCGAGGTATTTATTAACACGGAGTTTAGGGGCAGTTTTCGTAATATATACGAACTAATTAATAATTTTGTTTTATTTTAAATATATACAGACCTTTATTTTCATTAAAAAAATGCTAATCTTCTTTTTCATGTTGACTCTTGTGATGAGGGTTACAATATTGAGAAAAACAACAGAAAGAATTATTATCTGGAGTTCCTCCAATTCTTTACTGAACAATTTTTGTGATATGAAAAATGATCACATCAATAAGAAAAAGCTAAACAGAAAAAGAAAATTAGAAACATCCTACTAAATACTTTCTATAAGTTTGACTAAAAATAATAATTCTGCACTAGTAAAATATATTTCTGCACTAGTAACTTTGTTTGTTTTTATTTACATTATTTGTTTGAATTTATTTTGTTTTATTTTTTAAATTTATCGTTTGTTTTCATTTTTAAAGCTAACTTATCGCTTGTTTTTATTATTGTTTGTTTACATTTTTAACATTATTCATCGTTTGTTTTAAATTTGTTAGTTCATTTAATTGTTTGTGGCCGAAATTCATAATTCAGTTTTTTGCAGTATTTGATCGTGAATTATTATTTTCTTTTAATTTATATTGAATAAAGATCAGTTTAAGAATAAATCGAATCATGTTCCTTTCTTTTCTTTTTTTTCATGCAATTTTTAAAGGTTTCTAATGCTTTGTTTTACAATATCGTATGGTCAACATGTTTCGATATTTTGGATAACTTTAGTAAAGGTTTTTTTATTTACAGGAAATAATACATTTGCACCAAGCTTTCCAATAAAGTAATGAATTTATTATATTTCGTGATCATTAATTAACAAATACTAAAAATTCTTTTAAAATTGGTTGATTTTCTGAATTTTGATGGATTATTTAGTGAATGGAGAAGTCGAAATGCCTTATTATTATTACGACGGCCATTGTTTGACACGCAATGCAATGGCGTCATTTTCGAGCCAACAGGCCTGTAGTAACTCTCGGTGGCCATGTAAGTACCCAAATTTTTCGAACAAAGAATTTGCAGGTGCGTTCATAGTTCATTTAAAGAAATATAAATTCCGATTTTGAAGAATTTTTCATGTTTTTTATTTATCTATTTAATTTTTTTTTTAAATCAAAGATATGAATTTATTTCGGTTAACACCGAATTACTTGCAGCGTAACACCAGAATTGCCACTTCCGCCTTAAAATGTGTTCAGCAGAAAGCGTTGAAGTGCCAACATTTCATTTATTTCGGTTAACACCAAATAACCTGCACCTCTATTGTCTGTCCCTAGTCAAATGCTGACAAACCTGCAGTGTTGCACGATGCAAGGTTTGGATAGCATTTCCACATTCAAATATGGATGAACCATTTAGCGAAGACTTCGTTTGGTTTGTTTTTTTCTTTCGAAGTTGCTCATAGGTATAGAAACAGGATTTTCTGACATCTGCTCCCAAATTTTAAAGCGTTTACTCTTCCTTAGAAAGTTTACCCAGAGGGAGCATATCTCAAACATGTAACATTTAACACTTCCACAAGAGCCAAATAGTAAACAAGGAAATCTGAAATGCTATGAAATCAGTAAAATATTTTAAATAACTATTCAAGTCAAATGAAAAGCGGCCATTTGCGAATACCCAGGTGCGGAAATTTGACAGCACATTGTTCAGCGGATGCGTTGTCGTTTTTTTTTTTGTTAATTGGTTATTCGTTGCAATTCATTTTAAATTCCGTTTTTTTTTTTTTTTTTTTTTTTTTTTTTTTTTTTTCTTTTTTGTAAAAGAAAATTCTTTTCAAATAGTTGCTGAGAAACCAGGCAATTATTCTTAAGCTTTGGATTAAAAAAACAAACAAAAAAACTGCAAATATTTTTGAAAATGCAATAGTTATTCAAACGAACACTTAGGTTATTTGGGTGCAAAAACTGCCCGGAGTCACAGAAAGTGAATAGCATTAAATATTGAAAGAAAAAAAAACAGAAAAATAATTAAAAAAACTATTTAAACAAATACAAAGCGTCTTGATAGAAACGTGATATTATTAACGAAAACCATCGATCAGACTTCAATATTTTATAATAAAACTGTTTTAATTTCGTGCAAACTAATATGAAACATGCATGTTTAGCTGTGCCCAACTACTCTAAGTCTATCAGACACTTTTTGGTACTTCAGTAAAACATTCACAAGAACTCATCGAACTACAACCACTGAAAATAATTTTCCTCTCAAAATGACGTCACTTTCGAAAGGATGACTTTGCAATTTTAACAGTAAGCGCCATTGAAAGTATGGGTCAGAAAACACGCTGATTGATGAAGAAAATGGCTTTAATTAGTTGTATGAATAATTGTTATTAATATCACTTTATCGGAAAATATTGTAAATACATATGTAAACTTGATAATAGCAGTTATAAGTGTATATCTGTAAATATGAATTTAATAGAAGGTTAAAATGAATGTATTATGTAAATGAGGAAGCCCGTCTAGTGTCTAAACGACGTTTAATAACGGTATATAAGGCTGTTGAAATCTATAAATTTAAGTAAGATTCTTGACACGTTTTCACTTCTAATCGCAGCCTCTTCTTGAAATTTCGTTCTTCTTTGTTTATATGTAATAATAATAATAATAATAATCTAACTAATAATGTTATCTAATGTAAATTCTTGATTAATAATTAATAATAGTTTCCTAATTCTAAAGGTATAAAAATATTATGAATGCTGACTCTAAAAGCTTAATTAATAAAATGTTAATTACTCGAGCCCCCCTCTCTCTTCTGTTTACAAAAATTCCCCAGGACGGACGGACAGACATCCTGACATCGTGACAGAGAAAGTGCTCGTTATATTGACAAATTCTTGTTGAGCCTTCCTCCTAAATAATCAAACTTTGCCCAGTCCCAACCATCCTTACCAATCCTCCGGACACGACAAACTCATTAACTCATTATACTCTGGTGGCGTTTGGGCCTTGATAAGCGGGGACTTGCTAGTATATGAAAAACAAACAAAACGGTTCGGTTCGGTTGGAAGATCCGCGGAGAGATGCAGCTTGAAAGATCACTGAATATCTGGGAACATGAACCCATAACATCGAATGGAAAAATGACAGTGTTCTATGATAAAGACATACAGGCGGACAGATACATAAGAGACAACGCAATCAAACCAGACATTGTCATCTGGAACAAACCAGAAAGGACTGCTCTTATTATCGATGTAACCGTCACAAACGCCTATGGCCTCAATAGAGCTGAACGGGAAAAAAATAACCAAATACCAAGACCTCAAAGATGATTTTAAAATAACATGGTCCCTCGACAAAATGAAAATCATACTGGTTGTAGTGGGGGCAACTGGTATAGTGAAAAAAATCTAAGAAAATACTTGTTTATAAAAGTAACAGTTCACAGTAGATTTTGGTGTATTCTAAGCAAGATGTAACGAAATAAATTTCAGATGTTTGCAGAAAATTACAATTTTTACCTTTCACATTTATTTCAGCGGTGCCCGCACAGACAAACCAGATTATTTCGATGAATTACGAGCACTTGATAAGAAGCAGTTAATGTCTAATTACTGTTTTTCAATATGTCTGAGTTTGAAAAAATCTGGATTGAATTTAAATCTTGATGGTCGGACATGTACCGTTTACTTTTGGTTCACTAGTAGTTGTTTATGTAAGTAACAATTAGCAGTAGTTTTTGGTGTATTCTAAGCAAAATGTAACGAAATAAATTTCAGATGTTTGCAGAAAAATAAAAATTTTACCTTTCACATCTATTTCAATGGCGCCTCACAGATTATTTCCGATAAATTTCACTGAATAATTTGTATTCGTTCATAAATAGTTCTATACATGCATATACATTGAGAAAATCTAATGCACTAATTTTTTAAAAATCAGTAAACGTGAATGACGGAAATGACGAACATTGATAGAAACTAAAGTCAATTCTGATTAACAAGACACATTTACATTTTCACAGGTAATAACCAAATACCAAGACCTCAAAAATGACTTTAAAATAACACGGTCCCTTACGAAATAATTATACTGGTTGTAGTGGGGGGGGGGGGGCAACTGGTCTAGTGTAAAAAAATCTAAGAAAATACTTAGACACAATCCCAAGAGAATCAAACTGTAGGGAAGTACAGATAGCAGATCTAAAAATGGACAGCATCGATCCTTAAGATAGCCCTCGGATATAAATTGTATTCATAGGGAAATCAAGTGTTAGGCTTGATCTCTTTAGATAAGCTGAATCAAAATGATAAAAAAAATGAGTCACCATTTATCAAAGCTCAAAGGCTACTCAAGGATAAATGTCAGTTGGTGTTGAACACCATTTAGAGGAAACGATGTGTTAAATGGCCAGAATAAATTATTTAAGTGGTGGCACTTGAGTAGAAATTATCCCCTACATATGATATGTGGTTTGAAAAAAAAATAAAATTATATATATATATATATATATATATATATATATATATATGCGGTCGTGCCTATTGAGTGGGTGAAGCTTTCGGGAGGGGGGATATGATACCCAACGGGGAAAGGTTGGACGAGGCTATTCTTAGTTGAGGGATGAGAGGTAGTACAAACACCTATATCTAGGTTTGCCTTCTCTCATCTCGGCGGCTGATCTGTGGCGGTATGCTGTCGCCTGTGCCTAAACTGTCACGATGCTGAAGGAACTTCAACACTAAGGAGTCTTTTCGGAGTCACGAGTCAACCCCTCAACGAGACGGCGTCAGTTGTACATGCAGACACTCAATATTTTTTACCAGACCCTGTTGGGTGGGTCGCTGGAGGAGCAATTCTTTAGCAAGACTATTCCCCTTCCCGACTACTGCCTCGCCCCCCCCCTTCAGGGTACATCCGGGTTATATTATATTCTAAGAAATCTTTTCACATTGCTGAAAAATCTTTTCACTTATAAAGATATCTTTGAGAAAACATAAAATTACCTAATACGGAGAGTTTGAGTTACCTACTGGAGAGTTTGAAATAAAAGATTTAACGAAGATTTTTTTTTTTTTAGTTTTGAAGATATATTCCAGACTTTGGCGAGCTATGCAGATGATAAACTGGTAGACGGTAAAACTTAATTCTGCACAAGTACCTAAATGTGATGAACACCCACAGTTAATTCTTACTACTTCGTCTTCAGTAGA
Organism: Sepiola atlantica; assembly: GCA_963556195.1. Lineage (NCBI taxonomy): Eukaryota > Metazoa > Mollusca > Cephalopoda > Sepiida > Sepiolidae > Sepiola > Sepiola atlantica. The sequence continues at coordinate 14,609,910 of OY744528.1, read as the reverse complement.
AAGTTGCATAAGTTTCTGTCAGGATAAAGCCATTCTACAGCGAGAATGTTATATCAAATATAGGAAGAATAAAGTGAAAATGGCAGGGGATATCGAAATGCCTCGACGGATTTACCTGGAGATGTTCTTTGTCGAGTATTTTTTTCTATAAAAAGCGGTACTTTTGAGAGAAACACTGTAACCTTACCACTAACCCTAACCCAAGTGACAGACACCCAAAAAAGAGACTGAAAAATAAAACAATTTCTCGACCTCGCCCGTCATTTGCGGTTTTCTTCCCCCGAAGAAAACTAGAAAAAATATTAAAAAAAAACAGAACATTGACATTTTCTGGGGAATCAAGAAAAAATAACACAAGTTGTTTGAAAAAAAAAGGTTTGTTCTATTCGCCGAGCGTACTAGTAGCTATGTACGTCAAGACTAGGGAATTTCCGTTAGTACTGAGATTATTTGGATGGCTATCCTGCAAAAGAACCTTCACCCGAACTGCTAGAGCAATGCAAGAGAAACTAAACGAAAAGAACTGTCGAGATAATCAAACAGATTTCTTTTCAAGACCCCTCCTCCCCCACACACATGGACGAAACGACTTCAAAGAGGGTAACAATAAGAAATAAGAAAACAAATGATTGTTGAGCAATTTCCCGCCCCCCCCCCCCTCCGCAAAATAAAACTCCAGCTTCACTGCTAGATATAGATTAGAAAGAAATATGAAAAATAATTTTCAAATCATAGAATTAGTTAAGAGTTAATACATCTATTGTGTATTGATTTACTCCTCTCCAGGAGTTAGGCACAAGGCCAGTTTTTTTTTATCTTACTCCCACAAGTAAGATGTGACCCAAGATCGGGTCGGGAAAGTGAGGTTTAAAAATTGCCTTGGTAGCTCCGTCGGCATTCCCCGGTAGGGGCGCCTCAGGCAGTAAGCAATAAACTTACTCCTCCCCAAAGAGGGGAGGCGAAGCCTGGGAGGGTGGACCTCCTAGAACTGCACAGGACAGACCCATAGACCGGCGTAAAATCAAGCCCCGAAGGCCAAGACGATACCAGTTTATGGGGTGCAGTATCCATCGGAACAGATACTACACTTTGATCTTAGCCAAAGGGTCATATTTCGCTTCTTTTTTTTTTTTTTTATTTTTTTTATTTTTTAAGAAAAAATAATGGCTGACCAGATGTAATTTATTCGGTGCTTCTTGAGTTCAACCTTATATCCAATAAAAGAACTAGTTTTAAGAGCTAATTAAAGAGATTAACTCTTTATCAAATTCTACAAAATAGTTAAGAATGGGTTTCTAAATAACGTTATTATTTCAGCACGGTCCGTAAACTGCCCCCTCCCCCCCCCAAAAAAAATAAAAACGCTGCTAGAGAATAGTGAGAATACTTTCAGCTGCTGAAATAACGTTATTATTTAGAAACCCATTTTTAACATCGATTCCCCTTTTTTTTTTACATATAGGGGTTGAACTCAGGAAGCGTCATTAATCCTTGTATAATTAATGCACAATTTAGTTATGAAATGGCATTAAATTAATATTCGGGTTAGGTTTATCAGAAAAAAATGGTGTCGGGGGGGGGGGGGAAGCAGGAAATATTTGAAATATAAAAACTATATATCCAATATCTTCCTTCCGGATATACCCTGAAGGGGTCCGAGACAGTATTATTTACTCCTCTCCAGGAGTTAGGCACAAGGCCAGTTTTATCCTACTCCCACAAGTAAGATGTGACCCAAGGTCGGGTCGGAAGGTGGGGGTTGAAAAGCCAGCGCCCGAGAGGTGAGCACTCTGACCATCAAAAATTGCCTGGGCAGCCCCGTCGGCATTCCCCGGTAGGGGCGCCTCAGGCAGTAAGCAATAAACTTACTCCTCCCCAAAGAGGGGAGGCAAAGCCTGGGAGGGTGGACCTCCTAGAACTGCACAGGACGGACACATAGACCGGCGTAAATCAAGCCCCGAAGGCCAAGACGATACCAGTTTATGGGGTGCAGTATCCATCGGAACAGATACTACACTTTGATCTTAGCCAAAAGGCCAAGAAGTTCCGAGGCTGTAGTCGGCAGCGGAAAGGTTTGCTAAAAGAATTGTTCGCCTCTAGTGAGACAAGGCAGAACCCATATATAGATCTTTGAACTACCTTTCCTCCCTTAACCAAAAAATGGCCTGGTCCAACTTTGCTCCGATGTGTATCATATTCCTCTTCCTGAAGGCCTCACCCACTCAATAGGCTCGACCGTCTATATTTTGTTACATAACTAAATTATTACAAACGCATTCATCCTTCGATATTAATACGATAGCGTGCGTCTCCGCTTACATCAACAGCTCTGCGCATGCGTGTTGCACCTAGATTTGGAAAATCATTCAAGTCACCTTATTTTCGTAATATTTTCAAGTATTTTCCTTTGGCGCAACGGTAAGCGACGTAGGATTTTCATGTCGGTTTTTGACGTCGGCCAGACTGGTTTATAGTTCGATCCCTACCAACCTCTAAGTTTTTTTTTCTACATCGAATGGGACGGAGGTAGGGAGGGGACGACCGGGAAGACACATATTAATACGATAGCGTGTGTGTTATTTTGTGTGTCACGCTTGCATCAAAAGCAACGACCATCCGAATCTTCGTATGCTACTCATAAATTGGAGCCAAATTTAATTTAATCTAAAGCATTCACAAAGTAAGGTTTAGTCGTCGAAATATTACCTTCACTAGAAATATTGTATATAAAGAAGTTTTGTAAATTGTTTCATATATTTTTCATTTTTTTAAATACATATACAAATCAAATCTTATCATATTTTATTCAAACATGTATAGGTTAGGAACAAGATAATTATTATTGAAAACGTATCTATTCATATCATTAGGTATTTGCATAAAAATATCGTTTCCCTCATATTTCTACCCCCACATAAACTCATACAGATAGCTGTCAACTATTCCGTGATGCATTCCACAGTGGCGTTTATAGTGCATTTTATACGTTGAAAAATAAGTGCTTAAATCGATCTCAACAGGGAAACCGGGAGCATAACCCTAACTCTAACCCTAACCCCGACGCGTATCTAGACAAGACTCACAAAAGTAGGTCAAAAACATGTACGCACTTCATATGACTTTCGTGGCTATTTTCGGTACTTCTACAGTTTACGGACCGCACTAAAACGGGTCAGTGAAGGAGAAATCCTTCCAGATTGAGGCATTTTTCATTTTATATTTGTTACGACCTACAGTACCTCTTTTTGGAGAGCTGGATTTTCCCCACATTAAAACCGACCTTGTGTCAAACTCTGCCCTCGTAGGGAGGCAAGTCGAGAGAAAGACACACACACACACACACGCACATATATATATATATATATATATAGAGAGAGAGAGAGAGAGAGAGTAATATAGATACAGAGAGAGAGAGAGACACACACAGTAAAACTTTCCAGGTGCAAATATTTTTTTAAGAATAAATCAGACATGTTATTATTTATGCATTAAAAATATAATTCAGACGGCACTTTGATGTTTTCAATTTTAACAGTAAGAATAAAAAGTAAAACAACGTAGTCTTCGTATTGGCAGATTACTAGCTGTCCTTACCTGGCATTTCCCGGGATTATTTTTACTTTTATTAATAATTTACGTGACTACAATATAAAACATATTTTGCAGCTTCTTTTTTTAAGTGAAAAAATAGACCAAACAATACAGAGTAACATCCCTTATTTTTTTAAAAAGTAAAAAGTACGTTATAATAAAATGAAAACAATTATCGAATAAGAAAACAATAAAAACGAATAGTTAATTATAAGATGTCTTTTTGCAAATTAGTTACACTTCGGACGTCGATCGCATAGACATGGCTGACTATATTAGACATCTATTCATCTTCTACTGTCAATAGGAAGTTGGAGTTTTAATATCTCTGTCAGTGCGAGAAATGACTCAACTTTATGAATATAGAGAAGCTAGTACATGCAGTGAATGCAGATTTAGAATTGAATGTGATTAGTTTAATAATACAAAAATAAAACGTAACATTACATTGCAATTTAAGATGTAGTGACAAAGTAAAGAATATTCATAAAGATTTAATACTGATTTCTTTGTTAAAGAGAATTAATTTTATTTTATATATTTTGCATGTATATGTATATGTTTATCCTTCTTGTTCCTGTATATGTGATTCAGGGGTGTTTAACCAAGACAACATTTTCTTTCTTTTTCTTTCTTTTCTCTTTCATGGAAATCGTTCCAGACAAGGCATGAAGCCACTTGATGAAAGGAACTAAACAATAAATACACTCCAAGGTTAAAAACTAACAAACGATAATGTTTGATGGATAGATTCTGACCCAGAAAACAACAATTCTCTCCCCTTTGTCATAAATATCGCTTATGAAATGTGAGAACTAAATGACAAAATAAGAGAAGCGAGAGTTACGAGGCTGCCGAAAATAAACCTAAGTTAGTCACTTTCTACTCTACTTACGATTTGGCTAAGATCAAAGTGTAGTATCTGTTCCGATGGATACTGCACCCTATAGACTGGTATTGTCTTGGCTTTCGGGGCTTGATTTACGCCGGTCTATGGGATTGTCCTGTGCAGTTCTAGGAGGTCCACCCTCTCAGGCTTCGCCCTCCCCTCTTTGGGGAGGAGTAAGTTTATTGCTTACTGTCTGAGGCGCCCCTACCAGGAAATGCCGACGGGGCTGCCCAGGCAATTTTGAAACCCCACTTTCCCGACCGACCATGGGTCACATCTTACATGTGGGAGTAAGATAAACACTGGCCTTGTGCCTAACTCCTGGAGAGGAGTAAATCAATACTCTACTTACGATTTGCAACATTTATCCCATTGCTGTAGTCCCGTGGCAAGAAAATAGAATCGATATTAAATTAAATGTTTATTAATATTTGTTTTT
>OY744528.1:14592491-14599991 GCA_963556195.1 Sepiola atlantica | reverse complement strand
ACGTCCATTTTATCAAAAGCATGAGAGTGTATATTTTCTCCGCTTTCAATTGGTTGAAATATAATTTCTGTATTAAGACTCTTATCCAATCAACAGCTGATATTTTACATATTCCAACGCCCATTTTATCAAAAGCATGAAAGCGTATATTTTCTCCGCTTTCAATTGGTTGAAATATAATTTCTCTATTAAGACTCTTATCCAATCAACAGCTGATATTTTACATATTCCAACGCCCATTTTATCAAACGCATGAACGCGTATATTTTCTCCGCTTTCAATTGGTTGAAATATAATTTCTCTATTAAGACTCTTATCCAATCAACAGCTGATATTTTTACAAAAAATATCCGTTTGCTACTGCTGATTGAACAAGTTCACAATATCTTATACAAAAATGTACTGAAATGTTACAGAATTGCGGCAGATAAATTGGTCATTAGATTCTTTGACAATAATCTGTCACCAATAATAAGTTGAATTAGTGTAATTGTGGATGCGATCACCACATTCCTAACATCTTTAGGGACATCGCATTAACGACGAACAAATCTTGTTTTGTTATATCCTAACCATTTGGAAGAGTGTATTAGTCATTATCTGTTTAACTTTAAAGCATTACCATGACATCTACAATAGATTCCGCTTTGAAATTGCAATTATATCGTGTTTTCATACAAAATCTCATAATTTGGAGTCCCTGTTTACTTGACTCCCCACGAGGACAGAGTGAGACACAAGGTCGGTTTTTAATGTAGAGGAAATCCAACTCTCCCAGGGCATTCTAGATTGGGGGAAAAATTAAATTACCTCAGTTCAGAATGATTTCTCTTTGCTGACCGAGGTGAGAAAAGTTATAGTGTAGTTTCAGAACAGATACTACATTTGCTCCTAGCCAAAAGGCCAAGTTATTTACCTTATGAGGTTAGACACATGGTCAAAGTATGTTTATCTACGAGGCTAGACACTAGGTCAGGTGTTGTTAGCCAGCGCACTAGGATTAGCGCGCTATGACCTACAAAAAGACCTGAGCAGCCCCGTCGGCATTCTCTGGTATGCGCGCCTTAGACGATTAGCAATTAACTAACCCCTTCTGAAAAAGAAGGCAACACCTGGGAGGATTAAACTCCCAGAACTGTACTGGACAATACCTCTACATCGAAACAGATACTACACTCTGATCTCAACCAAAAAGGCCAATTGTTTGATATTTATTTACCTCCCACGGCGGTAAGATGTAACACAAGGTCAAGAAAATGGGATTTCAAAAGCCAGCGTCCCAGAGAAAGAAGAGCGCTCTGGCCGTGAAAAAAATGCCTGGGCAGTCCCGTCGGCATTCCCCGGTAACGGCGCCTCAGGCGATTAGCAATAAACTAAACCCTTCTCAAAGCCTGGGAGGCTGGACTTCCTAGAACTGCAGAGGATAGTACTTCAGACCGGCGGAATCAAGGCCTAACGGCAAAGACGGTACCGGTCCAAAGAGTAAACATCAATTTAGAAACGTAAGACAAATACGAAGGATTAAATTTGTCAGCGTTAAATTTGTGAATAAAAAATTAACTGTTTTATTGAACTGTACAGGTATCGGCATGAAAGAAGAATGCGTCAGTTGTCAGCGTCACATTAATGGTCGACGGAGAGTTTCTGGAATGGTTACTCCAACGTTCGTGATTGAAGGTGGACGTCAATGAGGTTAAAGATAGCAGCTCGATAAATTGGGTCGCTCGAGGTTAGTTTTTCTAACAGACGTTGGCTGATCGATCAAAGGTTGGTTATCTAACGTTTGCAGTCGAATGTGGGCGTCACTGAAGGTTAGATACCCAGCTCGGCAGGTATAGTCGGATGTAGACGTCCTAGAGACGTTAAGATAACTGCTAAGCAGACTAGCAGAACTTGAGCTGGGAAGAATGAGCTGAATAACACGAAATTGTATTGCAGGTCTCATTCGCACAGGCATGTAGTTAGTAAAAGTAAGTTTCCATGAAAAAGGACGAGTTGGTTTACATAGAACTGTAGTCAGAAGAAAGTTGACCTGAAAAGGGCATGTTGATTCGCACAAAACATGTAGTCAGAAGAAATTTGACCTGAAAAGGACAGGTTGATTCGCACACCAATATAGTTAGTAGAAAGTAGTTGCCCTGATGCATCTCATTACATTTCTGTCAACGGGGCACGATACATGATAGACATTTTGAGAAATAAAGTAAACAATAAAGTTGAATTCCACTAAGAAGAATAAGTTGAATCACACGGAAGTGTAGAGCAGGTTTAATTCGCACAAAAATGTAGTAAGTTATCCTGAAAAGGGCTCGCTGGCTCGCATAGAAATGTAGTCAAAATAAAATTGCTCTGAAAAGGACAGGTTGATTCGCACAAAAAATGTAGTGGATAAAAAGCAGTTGCCCTGCTGCATCTCATTACATTTCTGTCAACAGGGCACGACACATGATAAGCATTTTGAGAAATAAAGTAAAAACTAAAATTGAATCCAACATTACTTTTGGAAAACTTTTGTTCGGTTTACAGTCTGACTGACGTTAATTGCTCAGAATTTTAATTAACAGATTATATAGACAGAAATAATTTATATGATTTAACAATGATGATGATGGGGATCATAATGATGATAATGATGATGATGGTGATCATCATCATCAGGGTCTTTTTATGACCCTGGTAGAGGAACCCCTTCCTGGTTTCTTTCCACCTTGTTTAATCCCTGGCTAGGCGTGGTCAAGCAGGACCTAGTTGACTATCGAGGTCGTCTCTCCACCGGGTTTTTGGCTTTCCTCTAGGTATTTTCCATTGCCTAGGGGTCCCTCTGTCGCTCTATATGTCAACCTGTTGTCTGTACGTCTGGAAAGGTGACCTGCCCATCTATGTTTTGTCATTGGTATGGTAGTGATGATGTCATTCATTCCAGTTTGCTGTCTGATCCAGGTGTTTCTTTTTCTATCATGTAAACTGATTCTGAGTATATAATGCGTTCCGTTTTGTATTGAGCCACTCGTAGCTTTTCTATTGCTGCATTATTAAGTACTCATGTTTCACTACCATATGTCATAACAGGCATGATGTATTCATTGAACACTTTCTGCTTAATGTTCATCGTGGACTTTCTACTCTTCATGATGTTGTCAACTTCCAAAAAAGGATCTTTATTTAACAACACCCACGTAATAATACATCACATTAATCTTATAGTGTTTTGATTATTATTATTATTATTATTATTATTATTATTATTATTATTATTATTATTATTATTATTATTATTATTATTATTATTATTATCATTATTATTATTATTATTACTATTATTATTATCATTATCATTATCATTATTATTATTATGATCATTATTATTTTTTATTATTATTTATTATTTATTATTTATTTATTTATTTATTTATTATTTATTTATTTATTTATTTATTATTTATTTATTATTTATTTATTTATTATTTATTTATTTATTTATTATTATTAATCATAATAATAATAATAATAATAATAATAATAATAATAATAATAATAATAATTATTATTTTTCTTTAATAGTAGTCCCAGCTTTTTGATGGTGTTAGTTGGATTTTTCTTTTTGAACAACAAGTCAATTCCCTTGACTTGAGACATTCAAGCTGTACCTTAACACTTTCACCGTTCCTAACAGGCAAGCCTTTTGCAGAATTGGAAATGACATTGTCTCGTCAATCTGTTTAAGCCATTTATGGTGGCTTTTCGCTATGGTTCCAAGCGTTCCAATTACAACGGGGATCACCTTTACTTCTTTACATTTCTATAGTCTAACTAATTCTCATTTTAGGTCTTGATATTTATTTATTATTTTCGTGTTCTTTCTCCTGCACTCTGGTATCGAAGGGGCAGGTTATATCAATGATTAAGCAAGTTATATTGTTTTTGTTTAGAAAGATTAAGTCGGGTTTGAAATGTTCAATAACCTTATCAGTTTGTATGCGCATGTCCCAAAGAAGTTTGACATTGTCGTTCTCCTGTATCACTTCTGCCTTATGCTCATACCAAATTTCATTGTGGCCCAATTCATAGAGTTTGCATATATTCCAGTGTAGTACCTGAGCGACTTTGTCGTGTCTCCATTTTTTATGTTGATGTTGTCGTGTCTCCATTTTTTATGTTGATGTTGTACAATATGCGCTAAGGTTTCTTTCCTTTCATTACAATTTTTTAATTACGATAATAATAATAATAATAATAATAATACTAATAGTAGTTATTATTATTATTATTATTATTATTATTATTATTATTATTATTATTATTATTATTATTATTATGATGATGATGATGATGATGATGATGATGACGATGACGATGATGCTGATGATGCGATCCCTAACGTTTTTCTAATGTAAATAACTGTTTAATTGCTTTTTCAACCTTTAGCAAGAAGCGTCTGATTTCAAAAAAAAGTTTATGTAATAACAACTCTATAAATAAAAATGAAATATTAATAAAAATGAAAAATTGCAATAATACGGATAAACATGTTTATCGTCTGGTCGGGATTAAAAAAAAAACGAAATACTAATAAAATTAACAATACGATCGAAAATGCGTGTTGATTTTAAAAACAAGAACGCCCATTTCTAGGATGCGCCCATTTAATCTACGCGTTTTGCGATGAACAAGCTATTTTAAACTGACAGAATGACGAACCGACCGACAGGGCCACTTATAGAGACGCCTGGACGCAGCTAAGCATGCTATTTCAAACTTAAGCGTGACAGACTAACGAACACTCAATTGTTTAGAATTTTATTTAGATAAGGATTGATAATTTGTATTATTTGGACTATTCGTACTACGGTTCTCATCTTGAGTGTTATTTTCACAGCGTTTCGGCCGGTGTAACTTCCGGCTTTCTTCAGGTGATCGTGTCGAACTTAGGAATCTGCCCACATGGACCCGTGGCGCAACGGATAAAGGGTTGAGTAATAATCAGGTCTAAGTGATCGTTTTTTTTTCTCTGAGGGCTGAAGGTTTAATCCTCAGTACAGGCGATACTAAGTGTATCATTACGAAATACCTAAGCCTTCTACCTGGTTATGGTTGCCGGAACGAGAGCAGTTTACCGGATTAAATAAAGAGTTCCGTTCGTAATTCCGTACACATTCCGGAGTTCGACTAGACACACTTGCAGACGATCGAAAGTTACACACTACAACAGGCCGACCAGCCGACAGACAGCGCCTGTTATAAAGATGCTTGGATTCATCTATAAAACAACAGTCCAAATACCGTACACACGTTTTTTATGGAAATGTCAAATCTTTGCCAAATGTTATTTTTCTTCTCCCCTACCCCGAGTTAGAGTGTGCAAATTAAACTTGCTGTCATGTGAAAGCTGACCTTTCAGATTCTCCAGGATTATCTATTCTTGATATGTTTACAAAACAAGTGGCAATTACCACGCTAATCTCATAATCCACCAGACGAAAACAAAAACAGAAATAACCTTTATCTATTTTTTTTTTTACTAAATATAAAATGGAAACGGTGGATTAAAAATTAATAACCAACATTAAAAAATGAGGGGGTATGTACATTAGTTGTGGTCAACGAAAGAAGGAAAAAACACAGCACAGCTTTATATATAAACAGAAAAACTATCAGGTTTACCGGCGTTGCCAGGATTGTCTTTCTGTGCCCAGCCCATAACCATAGATCTATATCTTATATAAATAGAGACTAGACCCTCCAATCCTAAACAGTTTGTCTAGTAATATATATATATATATATATATATATAATATATATATATATATATATATATATATATATATATATATATATATATATATATATATATATATATATATTAATTATTTAAATACCTACAACGCAATCTTCAGTGTAGGAACTAATTCTCAACGGTTGGTGGACGCGAACCCCGATCACAAATAGCCACTGATTTCTAGTCGAGGATCTTATCCATCGGCCATAGCCAATTAGTTAGTAAATATAGAGGAATTTTAAATGTAAATAGCGAATTGGCGGCTAGATACCAAGCAGTAAAGAGTGATCCTACGAACAGCGTACGTGTGTGTGTGTGTGTGATTTTTCATTCTACCTTATCCACGTAACCGCGTGCTACACACAGCGGCGTATCAACATTAATCGTCGATAACATCAAGACGAATTTCAACTTAACTGCGATAAATATGTTTCAATCAATGAGGATTAGACGAAAAAAGAAGAGAAACAAAATATTCTTATACTTTTGACAAGGGTGTATATCACCGAAAGTACTCAAGTTTTTAAAGTAAATACATAATTTATTTTAAAGAAACATAATTAAATGCATTGTCTAGGTTTTCAAAATATTTTTTCAAAATACTCTCCTTATTATTGCCATTTCCTCAACACTTTCTATGTGTGACTTTTCATTATATATATATATATATATATATATATATATATATATATATATATATATAAAGAAGTTAAGCTACCAACATTTGTAAAAACACTTTTTTCGACAATTGTTTGTTATGTTATTATTTTAGCGGCTCTCTTAAGATATATTTTCAATTTTGTATATATATATATATATATATATATATATATATATATATATATATATATATGGAAAGCGCTCCAGATAAGGCATGAATCCACTTGATGTAAGGAGCTGACAATAACGAAATATGATTATCGCAAAGGTAGAAGATGCCTATTGCCCTTAGTCTTGGAAAGACCAAGGTTATAGGTAAGAAGGAAAACAGTCAGCAGGAAGAGAGTTCTACAAGCCTGCGGTTTTTGTAAAAAAGACTACTGGAATAGGAAGCTGTATTACAACGACCTGGAACAAAAGAAGCGGGAATAGATCAAATAATTCTGAACACATCCCATAATAGTATTTATAGAAAAGACTGAAACTAGCAACATCACGTCTGTGAGAGAGAGGGTGCAGAGAAGAATACAATGTAGGGTCAATCAAATTACAGATACGTTTCTGCACCTTATCAAAAACCCTCAAATAGGACAGAGATTCACAAGTCCAAATATGACAACAGTGCTTCATACATGGTTTGATTGTAAATTTGTAAAGATAGAGAATAGTCTCAGAGAACCGACTTTACGAGAAGCAGAAAGAGCAAGAAAGATTTGATAAGAGAGAATTACCAAGAAGTTTCAGAGTCGATTTCTCCTCAAGAGCCTAGCCATCCATGAGAATCTCAGGAAGAAAAGAGACGCGCCTACGGTTGAAAGACACAAGCTGAGTCTTAACTGGATTAAATGAAACAAGCCATTTCGTACCCCAATAAACAACTGAACCAAGGTAAACTTTTAGATCAGCTGCATATTTCGACTGATCCAAGGGAGATGAGCGAGAAGCAACACCAGAATAGAGAGTGTTATCATCAGCATAGATGCTAATTTTATGAACCTTATTCTCTGGAACAGATGTCGACACGTACACAGGTTATCGGTTCAGCAAGTGCCTTCATATGTCAT
>OY744528.1:14567491-14584991 GCA_963556195.1 Sepiola atlantica | reverse complement strand
GATGTACCACTTGATAAGGCAAGTGTTTGGGGCTCAATCACTATGGAGAGCAACGACAGAGACACTGCACATTTCCACTAGTCTTTCCTGCCGCTGAGTACTGTGCTCCAGTCTGGTGCCACATGTGAAAAAGCTTGACACTGCCCTCAATGACGCCCTCCAAACTGTCTCCGGATGCCTACGAGCCACTCCAACTCACCAACTGCCTGTCTTCGCCGGTATTGCTTCAGTCGATATCAGATGAGAAAGAGCTATGCTAGGCCTCGCCCGGAAGGCACAGACGAGTGAATTCCATCTTCTCCACAATATCGTCACGGTAAGACCACAGTGCAAGCGCCTTAAGTTCCAGCACCCCTTCGCATTGCAAGCCCAGGAACTGCTCCACACAACACCAGCTGACACCAGCAAGGCTTCCTGGGTCAAGGCAAGATGGAGGGAACAATGGAGGACAGTAGAACGATCCAGGCTTCATCAAAGACCCCACAGATGACCCTCGTCAGCACCTGCCGTGAAAGCAGTGGACAACGCTCAATCGCCTGAGGACAGGCGTGGGACGCCAGCCTCACGGATGGTGTCCAATGCAAATGTGGGGACCCACTACAGACTGTGGAATACGTCTCACCAGCTGCCCCAAACACCGGCCACCAATTGGAGATCTTGGCCATATTAACCTGGACGATAAAACTCTGGACTGGCTTGCTGCAACTGAGCTGAAGGTCTAAAAAGATATACGCAAAAAGAAGGATCACCAACTATGTTACTACTCAGGCCCCTAAATTGGTCTCTCCCTCATAAATGTTTTGAGAGCATTATGCAATGGTGTACTGAGCACATTATGGATTTCTTCTCCAACACTTAAGTGCTCCGAAAACAAGTAGGTCGGTCTCTCGATGGGAGTGGGGGCTAAGTGGGATGTTTAAAATAAAATAGATCAGGGTGGATATATCGGAATGAATGGTGTCCTACAAGATATAATACAACGGTTTAGGGGGTGACCGAGTTCAAAATAAATGTAGGGAGTGGGCATCTTTGGAGGATCTCTAGTACCAAAACATAAAAGATGCACACACAGTTAGGCGCACACACATCTATACATGTACTAGAAAAATGTGATGTGTTGAAATCGGGTTAGCTTCTTTGAATCAGAGAGAAAAGAAACAGAGAGAGGAAAGAGAAGAGAGAAAATAGAAGAGAGGGAAGTGAAGAGTGAGAGAGAGGAGGGAAGAGAAAAGAAGAATGAGAAGAGAGGGAACAGAGAAAGAGAGAGAGAGAGAGTAAAGAGAGGGGATAGAAGGATGGAGAGGGAGAGAGAGTGGATAAAAACCGAATGAGTATTATTAAGAAAGAAATATATATATATATATATATATATATATATACTTGAAAATGGATACCGTCATTAAACGTGAATGCTAGCTTTTGGTAACTTTGTATCTATGAAATACTGACCCAACGGGTCAAAAGTTGTCTAGTATAAATACACAGATATGCGAGAAGTAAATATACACATTTATTATCATTAATAATGAAAACTGCTGTCAGAGGGTCCTGATCGACATAGGCAAGGTAATATTGATTATTTTCATTGCTGATGAATTAGACTATCACTCGGTTAACAGTGGAAAGTGGAATCTCGAGGTTCTCGACAATTTGACGCTGATTAAGTTCACCTTCAACATTGATATGATAATGATGATGATCATCATCAGAGTCTTTTTTTTATTTCACTCCTGGTAGAGGAACCCCTTCCTGGTTTCTTTCCACCTTGTTTAATCCCTGTCTAGGCGTGGTCAAGCAGGACCTAGTTGACTATCGAGGTCGTCTCTCCACCGCGATTTTGGCCTTCCTCTAGGTCTTTTCCATTACCTAGGGGTCCCTCTGTCGCTCTATATGTCAACCTGTTGTCTGGAAAGGTGACCTGCCCATCTATGTTTTGTCATTCGTATGGTACCGATGATGTCATTCACTCCAGTTTGCTGTCTGATCCAGATGTTTCTTTTTCTATCATGTAAACTGATGCCGAGCATAATGCGTTCCATTTTGTATTGGGCCAATCTTAGCTTTTCTATCGCTCCATTATCAAGTGCTCATGTTTCGCTACCATATGTCATAACAGGCATGATGTATTCATTAGACAATTTTTGCTTAATGTTCATCGTGGACTTTCTACCTTTCATAATGTTGTCTTCTTTGGAAAAGGCTGTCCATCCAAGCGCAATTCGCCGTTTGATCTCAGGCATGAATCAGTGTCATTTCTCACCATCTTGCCTAGGTAAATGTAGTTGTCAACTTTTCAAAAAGGATCTTTATTTAACAACACCACGTAATAATACATCACATTTATATTATAGCGTTATGATTATTATAAGTATTTTAATTATTAATAGCATGACACAGTGGAAATTCCACGGTGTTTTCTATGTATATCTGTATAAATTATTGTTAATAATAACATTCCGATCTGGAATAATAAATGTCTATTAAGAAAAATGAAACACTTTTTTCTTCTGAAAAAAATTGTAGTCATTGTCATTATTTTCGTTTGATTTTAGGCATTATATCAGCGTCAGTTTCACAATCTTCCTTATATATATATATATATATATATATATATATATATATATATATATATATATATATATACTACATGTATTGTATTTGTTCCTGTAGATGCAAATCCGTTGAAACTAAAGTGTTTATAAAAAGTGCTCAACAACAAGTACAGCTGTTTTTAAATATTTTTTTATTTATACAACCATTATTGGTTACATATGTGCGTATATGTTTCGGTTGTACTCTTTACAGAGAGTAAAACTCTTCAGAACAAAGAAGACAGTTTGGCGTCTGATCCAGGTGTTTCCTTTCTATCGTATGAACTGATGCCGAGCATAATGCGTTCAATTTTGTACTGTGCCACTTTTAGCTTTTCTATCGCTCCATTATTAAGTGCTCATGTTTCGATACCATATGTCATAACAGGCACAATGTATTCATTGAACATTTTAGGCTTCATAATATTGGAAGGTGAGAATACGTTTTGTTATATCATTGTTCACTGTCTTCTTTGGTCTGAAGAGGTTGACTCTCTCTGAAGAGTACAACCGAAACTTGTATGCACATATGTAACCAATAATGTTTGTGGAACGATTCGACTCCCTGATCCATGTTTCGTACCCACTACTTTTATTTTCCCACCTTCATATTTAAATATAATATAGCTCTTTTAAAACCCTGGGAATTCTAATGATTCTTTGGCCTTGCGCCATACTTAAATGGTGATATATGATAGTTATATTTATATCTGAAACACAACACATGCCAATTTGTATAAAATATCGATAATTCAAACTTTTGTCGCTGTTTTGTACAGCTCCGAGTCCTCGCCGTTGGCGAAGGAAGCATAAACTTTAACCATGCAGGAATTATTTCTGTGGAGTGTCTATTTAGTTATTTCATGTCTGTGTTTATATAGAAGGAAAGATGTTAGGCTTCATAATATTGGAAGGTGAGAATACGTTTTGTTATGTCAAAGCGATGTCAATAGTCATACTGCAATCGACAGCACAACGGTCTTTCTTCATTGTTCACTAAAAACTGAAAGATGCCAATAGCATTGTTATTAAGGTTTGGTGACAAGATGAATACGTTAAACCATTCGTGAAAATTGCCAAAATGCCTGATTGCATTCCCGATGCATTTTGGACAAAGAAGAGATAAAAGAAACGGAAACAGAAAAGAAAAACAAATCAAGAGATCAACAACGTAGAATAATTCTTTCTTTAACAAACACAATAGAATTTTTTCTTCTTATCTCAAAGACTTGTTTTTGTGTTTGTTTGGCTGGATCGCCAGAATTAACCGAACTGTTTACTTTGCGTTTTCAGAAAGATTCTTCCTGTCATTTTGTTTGGTCACAGGTTGATGCTTCTCTTTAAGGTCAATATATAACATGAGATGATTGAGAGCGTTTAGATCATTTCGGTCACGGTCTGATGAGATCAGTATGGACATTTTATACGCACACACATGCATACATGCACACACACATGCATACATGCACACACACATGCATACATGCACACACACACATGCACACACACACATGCACAGATGGGTTCTATTAGAGAGAGGTCTTATCTCAAGTATCTTCTCATCGAAGCTGACCAAGAGAAAGACAACATCTCCTCTTGCGGTTATCTTGAACTTTTCAGCTTTAAGATGGCTGCCATTTAAACAACATTATCTTAACGCAATTAGTTTTAGTTTTATAACAATTTGGTTCAATTAATAATTTAATGACGAAACAATACCGCAATAAAATTTATGAAGAATAGAAATTTGACCTTGGGTTTACTTTAGGCATCCTTGTAACTCTCGCTTCCATTATTTTGTCCTTTAGTCTTCACATTCCATAAGGAATGCTTCTGACAAAAGGGGAACAATTGCTGTTTACTGAGTCTAAATCTATCCATATAAAATCTATCCATATAACACTTATCATAAGCTAGTTTTTTTACCTTGAAGTAGTATTTTATTTTAGTTTCTTACATCAAATGGCTTCATGCCTTGTCTGGAGAGATTTCCCTTAAATATATATATATATATATATATATATATATATATATATATATATATTACCTAATAATTAATAATAATCAATATTACCCAGTATTTTCTGGTCATTAAATTATTAATTGAACCAAATTGTTACAAAACTAGAATTAATTTAGTTACGATAATATTGTTTAAATGGCAGCCGTCTTAAAGCTGAAAACTTCAAGATACCCCCTTTTTTATTTTTCGTACATCACAGTCACTTGTTTTCAATTATTCTAAGATCCTCACATGGCCCACACTTATTATATAACATTTAATTTTGACTTAAGAGATTCATCTCTTGTATTATGGTTCAAACTTTTAGACTATTATACTTATTATAATGTCGTCATCAATAGGAGTTCTCACCCGAGTCATTACTAGTAATCGCTCACTGGTAAAAACAGGTGGTGTTCCGTGGAGTCTGAGTAACAACAAGTCTACCCAGATTTCCAATATTGTCTTCTTCTTTCGATCACGGTTGTAGATCACTTTGTATTCTCGCGACAGCCGTTTACAATTGAATTTTTGTTGATGATAACGACCATCGCCTTTCTCTGGAATCTGAGTGACAATAAGCCTCTTCAGGATTCCAGTAATCCCCATGCCCTTCTAGTCGAGTTCTAGATGGTGCTCTCCTTCCTCGATGTTTCCATCCTCCCAGACCCGGCACACCCATTTTCTGTGGTAATAACTGATGTTTCTTTCTTTCTCTCACATATTATATCCATGCTGGTAGTTTATGTTCACTTGGGTTCGTCTTATGTTCTATTCATATTTCTAGTTGTGTTTATTTAGTGTTATTTGATTTAAACTTAATTGTGGTTGGTCGATGTCACTTAGCTATGTGGGTTGGTTTCTGCACTCGAAGATTTTCTTTAATATTTCGACTGTTTTTATCAGTGCTGGTGTTTATACGGTGTTAATCATCCCTTTGATTCCAATTTCTCCTGTTCTTTTTTCAGTTTTTTTTTTCGAATCTATTCCTAGTGCTCTTGCGATTACTGGTATTATAGTAACCTTTTTCATGCTCTACATTCGCTTCTGTTCTCTGGAAATCTCCATTTTCAGAGTTGTTCTGCTTCTTTCAGCTCCATACTATGTCCTGCTAGGATGGCGAAATTTACTATTTCGCAGGTTATTTCCTTATTTTTAATTACTACCATGTCATGTCTTCTTGGTTGAATGAGTTTATCCGTTTGTATTTCTATGTCCCAGAGGATTTCGTGCCTTTCATCTTCTGATACTGGCTTCGGTTTGTACCTACAACATTTGCCAGCGCTTTCAAGCTACATCTGTTTTCATAGTTTCCAGTGGTTTGGGTCGATATAACCTCCAATCTTCTTCAGGTGCATCCGTTTGAACTTGTGAATCTTCATGGAATCTTCAGGAACTTATACAGAATTTCGAACTGAACCCTTTATTTAATTCATGCGTGGTAGATTGTTCTCGTTCTGTCAGCCATGACCGGGTAGAGATGTTGATTATTATGTTGTTCTTATTTATTATCGCTGGTAGTAAGGATTGAAACCTCAACCACTAGAAGACTATCAATAAGAACTGATTGCTCATCAAAACTTCCAATTACAATAATTAACACTTCTACCTGTTCATGGCTGACAGAAAGAGAACAATCTACCCCCGTGGATTAAATAACTGTTGAAATTCCATATAGATTCCCGAGTCCAACGCAAATATTCCCAAGTTCGAAAAAATGCACCTGTAAGAAGGTCAGAAGTTACATCAGTCGGATCGTTGTGAAAATTACAGCCAAGATGAGAACAGTAGTCTAAATAATTAAAATTATAAATCCTTATCTAAAAAAAAATCCAAACTAGAAAAGAATATGTAGAATTTGGTATATTCGGTCTACTGTTCTCATATTGAGTATTTTTATCACAGCGTTTCGGCCGATGTAACCTCTGACCTTCTTCAGATGTACTTTGTCAAACTCGGGAATCTTTTTGTTGAACTCGGGAATCTGAACAAAATTTCGAACTCTACAATTTTTACAACCTTTTTATGCACACACTCTTACTTTCTATTACTTTATATTGTTTCTTAAATTTTTCAAATTGTGAATTTTGGCTATTCTCCTGCCAACTTATCCATCTATGTAATTCCTCTGTGGGTAAGAGTTTAATATTTGAAAGCCAAGCTTAAGGAAAAAAATAAACATGTCTTATCGAGTACACCTTGCATTGAACAATCGAAGATGAAATAGATTTGACATCTATATCTCTCTTCCTTCATTTATCTTCATAATTGCTCTGTCTCGTATATTGAGCTTAAACCATTTCACTATAGGTTCAACTGTCTATAAGTATGTTTTAGTCTCATATATATATATATATATATATATATATATATATATATATATATATATATATATATACTAAGTTATGAAAATATATTTATGGCAATTAAGCTACACAGAGGCTAAAATGCATGGAGTTAGTTTTGCCCGGTGTTATTATATACACGTCTAGCTAGTTACCCAATCAGATTCTTTGTTGTTCTCTTAGACAATCGTTGGACTTCTCACAAGCAAAGGTTCGGTTGATTTTACTTCCTATTTCCTATTCTGTTTTCTAAAGGATGACTCATCCCTGTTTTTTTTTATGAAACGCGGAAGCCACTCTGTAGCTTAATTGCCAATAATATATTTTCATAACTTACTACCTAGCTCTACTCACGTATCGAGCACTGTTGAAGTAAATACTGAAAATTGATACATAAAAAATTATGTCTCCTTATAACGTTTTATGTGGATACATGAAATAATATATATATATATATATATATATATGTATATATAAATATATATATATATATATGTATATATATATATATATATATATATATATATATATATATATATATATATATATATATATATATATATATATATGTGTATATATAAATATATATATATATTAGTAGTAAGTTTTTGAAAGGCTGTGGGCAATGCAATTCCGGGTAAGATGCAAGTTGAAAGGAAAGGAACAAAAACAATAAAAATAAATCGAATACGATATAAGACTTACTATTTATTTTTCCTTTTTTTTCCTTTTTTTTTTTTTTTTTTTTCTTACATAACAGCAAGAGTGTTTTAGCTGTCCGGGTGATTAAAAATCACTATTTGATATTTCGGGAAAAGACATCCCTTTTTCAAAAATAATTAGACCAGAAGAAGAATAATATTTTATTCTTCTCCGACTGTGTAGAGAATAATACAAAACAAAATGGCTGCCAGATATAGACCGCAGCAAAAAAAACAGTTTCACAGGGAATATAAATTAAGTTAAGTTTTATTTTAATATTATGTTAAATATATGATTGGTGTTTAGAATATTAGTGTAATGTTGGTTAGGTGTATGGTGTTCGATAAACTGTTATTTTTGATAATATATATATATCATTTTTTTATTTTATTTATTTATTTTTTTTCTTATATTTGAATATTTACTTTGTTTTATCTTCGTATTTTTAATTTGTTTATCTTTCTATCGTAATTTAAGAATTTTAATATAAATTAAAGTAATTAGTCTCATATTTTAAATATTCTAGATCTATCTACTTATCGATTTCGATTATCATCTATTAAAGAAGTGTTATTAATTACTAATTGTGAGTTTCGTCAAATTAGATTAACGAATTAACTTATTAACTTGATATATTTATTATAAGATAAAGGGGAGTAACTCTGGATTTTTTAAAATATTTTTTTTTATTATAATTAATTTTTTAATTTTTTTTTTTTTTTTAATTTTTAATTTTATAAAATCTTTTTTTTTGGTGGAGATCTGTATAACAATATTAGTATATATATACAACATATATACACAAATGCATATATACATATATATATACATATCTATGTATTATTGTTTGTTTAATTGTTTATCTATATATATTCATCAATTTCTTTACATATTTGTTTGTTTGTTTTTTTTTTGTTTTTTTTTAATTTTTTATAATCTTTTTTTTTGGTGGAGATCTGTATAACAATATTAGTATATATATACAACATATATACACAAATGCATATATACATATATATATACATATCTATGTATTATTGTTTGTTTAATTGTTTATCTATATATATTCATCAATTTCTTTACATATTTGTTTGTTTGTTTTTTTTTTGTTTTTTTTTGTTTTGTTTTTTTTATTTATTTATTTATTTATTTTTTATTATTATTATTTACTTGTTTAATTTATTTTATGAATTATTTATTTAATATTTGCATGTTATTTGTATACATTCTATATGTGTTTGGATTTATTAATTAATAATGCTAGGTTATGGAGTGACTTATTTTGGTGGGTTAGACGAGTATGCTGAATATGGTTTTTGGTTTGTGGTTGAAAGTGTGTAAGGATGGAAGTTCATATGGGGAGGGGCCTGTTTGATTGTTTGGGTGTATGGTGAGTTTATTATGGGAGGTGAGTAATGAGTGAAATGGTGGAAACGGACTCTGTTAAGTGTTAGATATGGGGGTTGGTTGGTGGATGGGGGGTAGATATTATAGAATGAAAGGTGAGTAGAGCTCGTGACGTTGATTGAGTGAGGGGTTTAATCTGGAGATGAGGATTGATTCTGTGATTCTAAGGTCACCGATGTTTCTGACAGACGCTAAGATGGAGACGTGAATATCGCGCTGAGTGTTTGAGCAAATCTCTATGTGTTTGTGGAAAGAGGATATACGGGTATTTAAGTGCTCCTTTATGCGCAAGTGTAGCGGTCTTGTAGTGTTGCCGATGTAAAATTTTTTGCATTTATTACACTGTAGTTTGTAAACACAGTTAGTGCGAAGGCACAGACCTGTGTTGGAGATAGGGCAATTGGCCAGGGAGCAGGGTTCGGGTGTGTGGTTAGTGTGTTTATTAGATAGATGTTGGCGTAAGGAGGTGCCAGTATGTGTTAGTTGTATGTTAAGGTTTTCCTTATGTATTGCCTTGCGGATGGAGGTGGTGATCTTATCGCTGAAGAAAGGGAATTTTAAGAAGCATGTGTTAGCGAGGGTGCGGTGTCTACGTGTTTTGGGCTTATTTAGGTGGGCTATGGTTGGGGCGGGGTAGCCATTATTTTGGAGGGTTTGGTGGAAGTTTTTAGTGTGTGATATTTTGTCAGCAGCAGAAGAGCATTTATTTTGTATTCGGGTAATTTCATTATGGGCATAACTTAATTTGGCTTTTGTGGGCAGGGCAGACTTATAGTGTATGAAAAGGTTTTTGCAGGCAGGTTTCCTATAGAAGTTAGTGTGTATAGAGCCATCTTCGGTGATGTTAAGGTTGAAATCAAGGAGAGAGAGTGAGCCGGACTCGTTTGGGTGTTCTATGGTGAATTGTATGTGGGGGTCGGTGTTGTTGAATGTGTTGAATATTTGTGTGGCTTCGTCTTGAGAGGATGTAAGGATTAGAATGTCATCTACATATCTGGAGAAGAATATATAGGAGAGGCAGGAGTTAAGTGCTCGTTGTTCTAACCGGTTCATGTAGGTGATGGCTAAGAGACCGGAAAGGCTAGAACCCATGGGGAGGCCGGAGATTTGTTTGAAAGTGTGCTGCTGAAAGGTAAAGTATGTGTTGTCGATGATGATGTATAAGAGATTGTGAATGTCAGTAGGTGTTAGTCCGAAGAGCTCTAGGTTGTCAGAGGAAGATATGTGGTCGGTGATGAGGTCTATGGCTGGGTGTGCGGGTATTGAGGTGTAGAGGGAGATTACGTCTAGGCTAAATATATAGTTGTTAGTTTGTAGTTGTTGGTGTTGGAGTGAGTGTAGTCTGCTAATTACTTGGTCGGAGCTGCTGACATGTGCGGGGAAGGTGGAGAGTAGTGGTTTGAGTAGTTGAGAGAGAAGCCAAGAGATTTTATAGAGTGGTCCTTCAATACTAGAGACTATAGGTCTAATTTGTGTGTGTGTGTTGGTCTTGTGTGTTTTAATGAGGTAGTAGAAGGTGGGAAGTCTGCTATTTTTGGTGGTGAAGTTGATTTTGTATTTTTTTGGGAGGTTACGTGTGAGACAGATTTGGGACCAGGTGTTGTTAATGGAGTTTTGGACTAATGTGGCTGAAATGTTGGGGGCGGGGGTGTATAGGTTGTTGTTGTTAAGATGTTCGAGAGCGAGTATGTTGTATGAGTCTTGAGAGATGATACAGAATTCCTTACCTTTATCAGAGGGTAAGTAAACTAGGTTTTTATTTTTCAGGTTTTCTAGGGTAAGGCGTTGGGATCTGGTGCACCTCCTTACGCCAACATCTATCTAATAAACACACTAACCACACACCCGAACCCTGCTCCCTGGCCAATTGCCCTATCTCCAACACAGGTCTGTGCCTTCGCACTAACTGTGTTTACAAACTACAGTGTAATAAATGCAAAAAATTTTACATCGGCAACACTACAAGACCGCTACACTTGCGCATAAAGGAGCACTTGAATACCCGTATATCCTCTTTCCACAAACACATAGAGATTTGCTCAAACACTCAGTGCGATATTCACGTCTCCATCTTAGCGTCTGTCAGAAACATCGGTGACCTTAGAATCACAGAATCAATCCTCATCTCCAGATTAAACCCCTCACTCAATCAACGTCACGAGCTCTACTCACCTTTCATTCTATAATATCTACCCCCCATCCACCAACCAACCCCCATATCTAACACTTAACAGAGTCCGTTTCCACCATTTCACTCATTACTCACCTCCCATAATAAACTCACCATACACCCAAACAATCAAACAGGCCCCTCCCCATATGAACTTCCATCCTTACACACTTTCAACCACAAACCAAAAACCATATTCAGCATACTCGTCTAACCCACCAAAATAAGTCACTCCATAACCTAGCATTATTAATTAATAAATCCAAACACATATAGAATGTATACAAATAACATGCAAATATTAAATAAATAATTCATAAAATAAATTAAACAAGTAAATAATAATAATAAAAAATAAATAAATAAATAAATAAAAAAAACAAAACAAAAAAAAACAAAAAAAAAAACAAACAAACAAATATGTAAAGAAATTGATGAATATATATAGATAAACAATTAAACAAACAATAATACATAGATATGTATATATATATGTATATATGCATTTGTGTATATATGTTGTATATATATACTAATATTGTTATACAGATCTCCACCAAAAAAAAAGATTATAAAAAATTAAAAAAAAAACAAAAAAAAAAACAAACAAACAAATATGTAAAGAAATTGATGAATATATATAGATAAACAATTAAACAAACAATAATACATAGATATGTATATATATATGTATATATGCATTTGTGTATATATGTTGTATATATATACTAATATTGTTATACAGATCTCCACCAAAAAAAAAGATTTTATAAAATTAAAAATTAAAAAAAAAAAAAAAAAATTAAAAAATTAATTATAATAAAAAAAAATATTTTTAAAAATCCAGAGTTACTCCCCTTTATCTTATAATAAATATATCAAGTTAATAAGTTAATTCGTTAATCTAATTTGACGAAACTCACAATTAGTAATTAATAACACTTCTTTAATAGATGATAATCGAAATCGATAAGTAGATAGATCTAGAATATTTAAAATATGAGACTAATTACTTTAATTTATATTAAAATTCTTAAATTACGATAGAAAGATAAACAAATTAAAAATACGAAGATAAAACAAAGTAAATATTCAAATATAAGAAAAAAAATAAATAAATAAAATAAAAAAATGATATATATATATTATCAAAAATAACAGTTTATCGAACACCATACACCTAACCAACATTACACTAATATTCTAAACACCAATCATATATTTAACATAATATTAAAATAAAACTTAACTTAATTTATATTCCCTGTGAAACTGTTTTTTTTTTTTGCTGCGGTCTATATCTGGCAGCCATTTTGTTTTGTATTATTCTCTACACAGTCGGAGAAGAATAAAATATTATTCTTCTTCTGGTCTAATTATTTTTGAAAAAGGGATGTCTTTTCCCGAAATATCAAATAGTGATTTTTAATCACCCGGACAGCTAAAACACTCTTGCTGTTATGTAAGAAAAAAAAAAAAAAAAAGGAAAAAAAAGGAAAAATAAATAGTAAGTCTTATATCGTATTCGATTTATTTTTATTGTTTTTGTTCCTTTCCTTTCAACTTGCATCTTACCCGGAATTGCATTGCCCACAGCCTTTCAAAAACTTACTACTACTATACCCAGCAATGCTTCAAGCAAACTACCATTCTCTACTATATATATATATGTATATATAAATATATATATATATATGTATATATAAATATATATATATATATATGTATATATATATATGTATATGTATATATATATATTATTTATTTTATACGTACGTATATATATATATATATATATATATATGTATGTGTGTGTGTGTGTATTATTTTGTCGTTTAGAAGATGTAAAAGAACACTTTGCATCTGTCATTCTTGCTTTCCACATCCAGTCAACCGTTTAATTTGACCGAGTCCAAAAATAACCTCACACTAAAATGCAAGCAGAATCTTCAGCTGACCATTATCTGTGGAAATAAATGGAGCATGATGAGACGCTAGCCTGAAGGGTTACCGATCAAGACCAGACCAATTCACTGACACTTGTGAAATTCGGATCAGTTTGTAAAGTGGCTGGTTTGCAAAGCTAGAGACAGGAAAATACCAGTAACCAAAGGCAACTCGGGGATATTTGGGGATTGGGTTAAGAGAAGAAGAACAAACAAAAAACAAAAAACAAAAAATATATATGAACAAAAAAAATAGAAAAAAGTTATTTCAGGAGAAAAGACAACTTCATAGGAAGCGAGAAAAAAAAGATAAGAAAAAGATATGTATATTAGGGAAATTGTAAGAACAATTTTATATATCTGGTTTTCTTTATAAGCGTTTAGCGTTTTAGCGAGTCCATTTTGTGACCATTTTTCACAATTTGCTTCTGGTTTTAGTGAAATTCCAAATAAACCGGATAGATTAAATACCTAACTCACTCTCTCTCATATATATATATATATATATATATATATATATATATATATATATATATATATATATAGAGAGAGAGAGAGAGAGAGAGAGAGAGAGAGAATGGTAGTTTGCTTTAAGCATTGCTGGGTATAGTAGTAGTATGTTTTTAAAGGCTGTAGGCAATGCAAATTCCGGGTAAGATGTAAGTTGGAGGAACAATAATAATAATAATAATAATAATAATAATAATAATAATAATAATAATAATAATAATAATAATAATAAATATAATAATAATAATAATAATAATAATAATAATAATAATAATAATAATAATAATAATAATAGTAAGTCTTATTTCGTATTAGATTTATTATTTTTGTTCCTTCCAACTTACATCTTACCCGGAATTTGCATTGTCCACAACCTTTAAAAACATACTACTAATATATATATATATATATATATATATATATATATATATATATATATATATATATATATAAAACATAAAAGAATACCCGTCCCAGGACGGGTAAAATGAAATCTCCGAACGCAACAGTTTTGCACCATTTTTATGTCCGCTTACGAAAAGTAAAATCTAGATAAAATGATACTTTACCTTATGTCTAAAATCCTTATTCAAATGTTGATCAAGATCAATTATATGATTCTTTATTTTAGAAATTGTTTAAAATTTAAGGCTTAAGCTTAAGTGGTCTCAAGAAGAAATTGAACTTCTGGGAATCTTGCTTCATATGTGTCTCATGACTAATGACTATTGATCAAATCCAATGCAAATCTAACATATTTGAATTTCAAATGGAAGGCTGTTCCCATATTTTACCCTCTAAAAACTCCGTAAACAAAACTAAAAAAAACCCTTAAATTTGGGGAATATTTATTGATTGACGTTTAATACCGATACAAAACCCAGAGGCATCTGAATTATTTGCGAACGGCTTCACCCTCTTCTTTATCCTGTTTGCATAAAAATAAATTACATTAAATATAGCCCACATCACGTACTCTCAACATAGCAGCATTGTTCCAAAATTCATAATGATCGGTTAATTAGTTTAGGTGTAGCTCTTGTACATACAAATATAGAAACCTATACACATACCTAACTTTATATTAACAGAGATATATGGCTATATTGTATTATATACTTATGTTATCAGAGAATATATGGTGTACCTTTCCGTGTTTATTCCAACTAGGCTAAATATATGCATTCATTTGTTAAAAAACAATTGCATCTGTTTAAATATATATATATATATATATATATATATATATATATATATATAGAGAGAGAGAGAGAGAGAGAGAGAGAGGCAAAGATGCCTTCAAAAAACCATGTATTAGATGCGAGTAATTAAATCAAAAGAAAAGATGCTTTATAAAATGAACTTTCCTAATTTATATATATATATATATATATATATATATATTATATGGGTTTTAACCGTTTTTTTCCTGGCACAGATTAGTTGGTCCATATAAGATTCAAAATGTGTAATATTCACAAATGTTTCTTAGCACTCCTACCCGGTCATGGCTGCGAAATGAGAGCAAGCTATCCCCGTTGATTAAATAAAGGTTTTCGTTGAAAATTCCGTGTAGTTTCCCAAGTGAGACATAAAGATTCCCGAGTTCGGCAAGATACGCCTGAAGGAGGCCGGAGGTTAAATCGGCCGAAACGTTGTGAGAATAACTTAAGATCGGAATAATAGTCCAGATAATTCAAATAATACAAATCCTTTTTAAGATACATAATCATTTTTATTCCACCTTCAGTTTAAACAAAAAAAAACTGGAACAGCTGAAAATCGAATATTTCAGAAAATAGCCCACGTTTAATTAGAGATGCGTAAAACTGAAAGCATTTCTGACATATATATATATATATATATATATATATTGTTTTAAAATATTTCTTACTTACCTTATATTCTTTGATCCCGAACAGCAGTTTGAATAAAATCCACTAATTGGTTGTTAAAATTAAAAGCCCAAAAGTTCAATGAGACAAAATAATTATCTGTAAAAATAAAGAAAGAGAAAAAAAAATGAACGTTACTTTAGTCGGCATCTTGAATATTGTACTTGTTAAAATTATTAGGAAATTCTTTAAAAACTTATTTGAACAATATGGCAGAACATTTTTAATTATTTAAAATTGCTTAAACAAACGAAGAAAATAAAATTGATTAAAGAAAAAAGAACAAAAAGAAAACATGAAACAGAAAATATTACGAAATGAATGCATTTTTTCTTTTATTTATTTTTTCTTATCTTTTCATTTTTGCTGGAGATGCCAGACATTCACCGGCTATTTCAGACCCTCCAGCCGAAAAATCGTTTTAAGATTCTAACCGTCCTTTTAAGTGTAATTGCTTGTATTTCTCTTGCACTTGGTTCACCGGGTATATTCACTAGATAGCTATTGAAATTCCTTTTCATTAGTCCTTTTGCTCCTATAATTACTGGTATGATGGAGATCTTCCTAAGATTCCAGTTTCTTTTCATGTCGTACATAAGACCTTGGTATTTTGTGATCTTTTCCCTTTCAGCTCTGTTTTATCTTGCTTCATTAGGGACACTGACTTCAACTAGGGTTGCTACTTTCTCCCTTTTGTCCCATATCACGATGTCAGGTTTAACAGCTCCGTTTTCTTAGATATGTATCTGTAAGGAATGCATAGCCATAGTTGATGGTGTATAACTTATTTCCAACTGTTCTTTCTGGTATGCCCCCAAGACTTGCTGCTACACTGGATATTCAACTTTTTACATATAGTCCAGTGAAGATATTTACACATTTCGTTGTGTCGCATTGTATAATAGCCATCCCCCAGGAGAACCTTACAAATAGATGTCAGGTGGCTCACACTCTCCACTTGTGTGGCAGAACCTGCACTTGTCATTGTTACTGAGATATCTCATCTTTTTATAGGCATTGGTCATCAAGCCTTGATCTTGGCAAGATATCATCATTCTCTCCTGATCATAGTGGAGCGATCCTCTTTTCAGCAAGTCTACGGAGCCTTCCTTATCTATATATTCAAGGGATAATTCACCTAGGAAATACTTAGCACATAGTATTTCTGGCGGCTCTTGCGAGCTATTTCCGTGGCAGGATCGTTGTCTGTTTTTGCCTCATTTGTAAGACAGTCCTGTCCAAAATGTTTGGCCAGTTTTGTGATAAAAGTATTTCTGCTTGCTTTGATTTCTTGCTGTTGGCATATCATCCTAAGGTTTGGGTTCTGGGAGCTCATCAGATATTGATCGATGCTCACAATAGTGGCTCGATGTTGATGGTCACTTTCTGAGAGACCCATACCTCCTGCCCCTCTTCGTAAATGTGGGTGTGTTTGTATATTTATGACAATTAAGCTACACAGAGGTTCCAACGTTTCATCCCCGTTTTATTTGAATCAAAAGGACAACAGTTTTCAGTGGAGGGATTGTGCCCCCGGGGACCATCTTATTATGCTCAAAATTTGCTAAGATTGTGAGAATAAACATCATGTTTCGTCATTTAACTGTGATGTATGTTAGATTTGAATCAAATAGACAACACTCAGTGTGAGATCAAAAGTTGCTGAGATTTTATGAATAGACATTATTTTGGGTCATGCTTTCCATTTCATTTGAATCTAAGGGAAACGGTTTTCAGTCAGAACTGCACCCCCCGTGGACCCCCAGCGTTAAAGTGATATATTTTTTATATAGTCTATGATCTTGACCGAGTAGTCAGTAGTCCACATGCTTATTTTCAAAAAAATCTGTGCAGCGGTTTGGGTGAACATACGACACAAAGATCAGGTGGGCGCACACACAACGACAGAGTTACTATTTTATATATATAGAA
>OY744528.1:14557491-14564991 GCA_963556195.1 Sepiola atlantica | reverse complement strand
TGAAAGTAAAGATTGGAAAAGGGAATTAGAGAGTAAAGTGATAATGAAATAACAGAATTCCGAGGGAAAAGGCATGAAAATAAAACGATGAGAAGGAAAATATAAAAAAATATTTAGATTTCTTTTGTTTTTCCACGTATGTTTCTAGAGATATATTTAATAATGATGAGTGGCTAATGGTGTACGCATAACACGGCGTTTGTATAATTTGTTTATTATTATTATAGTTCAATATTTCAAACACCCTGCGTTCTTCATCGCGAATTACTAGATTAAAAGGAAAGAAACAAAGACCTAAATGAGACCGCTCATGTGTGAGGTATTACATTTGGACGGCCATACTGTATTTTTGGCGGGGAATTCAATTCAATTCAATTCAATTTGATTTATTTAGCAAAAAATAAAGCAAGACTGTTTCAGTTTCCATGTAGGGAAACAGTGGTCGAAATTTACACAGAAGAGGCTACAGTCGCCCAGCACATGTCAAAATTCACCTTGAATTGCTGCGTTGTTCGCGCATTTATTACCTCTCCTGGAGGACTATTCCAAGGTCCAGGGTGACTGTATTTAAGTTGGAGAAATTGGAAAGAGACGGGTAGGGAGAGAGAGAGAGGGAACGTTGGGCAAGTAGTGACATTGGAGGAAAAGATAGAGTGAGTGAGGAAGTTAGAGGAAAAGAAAGAGTGGGGAAGTAGGAGAGAAGGGAGAGGGAGAAAGAAAGAGAGTGGGGAGGGGGAGAGGGAGAGGGAGGGGGGGAGGAAGTCAATAAAAAGAAATGATACCATTTTTGTGATACTGGGTTTGAGTTATAATTTCAACCTAAGCAAAAAGTTGGATTAACACCTGCTGATTGTTGTTTGTTAAAACATTTGACATATTTTGGAATTGTTTTATTTGATAGCATTTTTCTACAAAACTGTCTTCATCCTCAGTGGAAAAGTGTATTACACAATAGAGAATAAAAATGGGCATAAAACTTTGATAAATATATGAGATGAGAGAGTATAAGTAAAGTCTGAAAGTGACAGAAATGTATGGAAGCCCAAAATCGTTAGAATATTGCAAAGGTTGAATATAATCAAAGAAAAGACTAAAAGTCATATGAAAAGAAAAATATGAACTAGTAACATAAATGTATGGAAGACCAAAAGTGTTAGAAAATTGTCAATGTTGAATATAATTAAACAAAAGAATAAAAGGAAAATGAAAAGAGAAAAATATGAAATAGTAACAGAAATGTATGGGAGACCAAAATGACTTAAGAATTGCAAACAATCGAAGACTAAAAGTAAATGTTCGAAATGTATGGAAAACCAAAAGAGTTACAAAATTGAAAAGGTTGGATATAATGAAAGCGAAAAAACGTAAAAGTTCAAAAAACGTATGCAACAGTAACAGAAATGTATGGAAGACCAAACAGGTTTGAAAATTGCAAAAAGTAAAATTAAAATTAAAAGAAATAGGAAATAGTAACATAAATGTACGGAAGCCCAGAAGCGTTAAAAAATACCAATGGTTGAATATGATTAAAAGAAGAGAGTAAATATAAAATGAAACAGAGAAGAGTATGAAATAGTAACGAAGACTAAAAAGGTTAGAAATGTGCAAAAAATTGTATATAATCAAAGAAAATGATAAAAGTAAAATGAAAAAAGTAGATTTTCGATAGTAAAATAGAAAAGAGAAAAATAATTAAATGTATGGAAGGCTAAAGGGGTTAGAAAATTGCAATGTTTGGATATAATTAAAGAAGAAAATTAAATTAAAACGAAAAAAAGAAAAGTATGAAATAGTAATAGAAATGTATGGAAGACCAAAGGGGTTAGAATAAACATAGAAAGAAAAAGAGAGAATGTTCAATGGCAGGTTTGAATGTGTAAAATGTAAGCGTTAGAAAGTAAACGAAGAATGAAATGAATTGAATGGCTTCTGTGAATTCGTGATATGAATACTTATAATGGCGGACAAAAATAAATATATAAATGTATAACCCTATCGGATCTTTGTGTTCATTCTGTGACGAAATGTGAATGCGAAACTAAATATATAAAAATATAACAAAAGAAAACATGCTTACAACCATTGTTGAAATTCAATGTAGAATCGAAAATATACTTTGAAAAATAATTTTTATTTAAGAACAAAAAACTATACAGGAACAAAATATTGTAGTAAAAAAAAATTGAGACCTGTAGGAAAAAACATATTTAAGAAGAAAAAGAAAACAGTTTTGAGTAATAATAAAACACTGTAGGATAAAAGGAAACTACTTTAAAAAAAGGAGAGGTCTGTGAGAGACATTAACGAAAAAAAAGAAATGTTAAAAAAAAATCAACTTCTAAGTAGATCAACAAAGAAAAAGATACAACTTAAAATAAAAACAAAACTAAGAAAAAAGAGAGAGACATCTTTGAAAAGAAAGATTTTTTTAGAAAAGAGACAAAAAAGAAAAAAAAAAGAAAAGAGACAAAAAAGAAAAAAGAAAAGAAAAAAGAAAAAAAGAAGAAAAAAAAGAAAAGACAAAAAAGAAAAAAAGGCAAAAAAGAAAAAAAAGAAAAAAGACAAAAAAGACAAAAAAGAAAAAAAAGAAAAAAAAAGAAAAAAGAAAAAAAAAGAAAAGAGACAAAAAAGGAAAAAAGACAAAAAAGAAAAAAGACAAAAAAGAAAAAAAAAAGAAATCTTAAAAAAAAAAATCAACTTCTAAGATCAACAAAGAAAAAGATACCACTTAAAATAAAAACAAAACTAAGAAAAAAAGAGAGACAAGAAAGATAACGTTTAAGAAGAAAAGAGACCATTAACGAAAAAAAAAAACGATTTCCATGAAAATAAATATATTACCAATAAGAAAAATAAGACAACTTGTAGGAAAAATCGGTTTCCTAAGAAGAAAACGAGAGCTTTCTTAGAAAAAAGAGATCTCTGAGAAAAATGGCATTTTACAAAAAAGAAGAGATTTAAAAAAACATAATTTCGATGAAAATAATGATATTATTAAGAAAGCAAAATAAACCCCTTGGAAGAAAAATAGCCCCCCCCTCAGAAGACAAAAAATGACCTCTAGAACTTCATTATGGAAGAACTGTGTTCAAATTATAGTCTTTAAAATGACAAATAAGATGGTTATAGATCGTTGCGCTCTTGTGAAGTCTATATTTAAATTAATTCACGTTTAGTAGGTATGACTTTTACAAAAATTATAGAATTGAACAAGAGTGAGGAATGGTATGTTATTATTATTTTGCAGTAACTTGATCTAATCTTTATTTTTTGTTTTCTTCAAGTTTATACGAGTCTAGAATTTAAAATGGATGTATTGACTGAAAAAATAAATGATATCTAATTCGACAGCCATAGTGGAAAAAGATTCAGATGAAATTCATTCTCACATCCTTAAAGTCTTGGAGTATTTGTTGTTGTGTTGTTAGTGTTGATAGTATTAGAAAGTAGAAAGGAAGAAAGGAATGACGATGAAGAAGAAATGAAATAAGAAGAACGGGCAAGAAGAGAGAAAAAAAGAAGAAGAAAAAGAAGAATAAGATGAGAGAAAAGATAGAAAAAGATTAAATAGAAATAGGAGAAACGTAAGAGCGGCGAAGAAAAAGAAAAAGAAGATAGAAAAGAGGAAAGGAAATAAGAGACAAAAGTAGAAACCGAAGAAAAGAAAAAAGAATATGCATAAATATAGAAATATATGCGTAAATATATATATATATATGCATAAATATATATGTATGCTTATATATATATACATACATATATATATATATATTAGAGAATATATATATGCATATATATGTGCATGAATATATATATATATATACATACATCAATATATATATGTATATGCATCAATATATATATATATAAATATATATATATGTATATGCATCAATATATATATATATATTAATATATATATATATATATATATATGCATGAATATATATATATAGTGATATATATATATATATATTAAGCCATATATATATAGAGATATGTATATATATATTCATGTATTATATATGCATATGCATATATATATTCATGTATTATATATATTCCTGTATTATATACATATATATATATATATATATATATATATATATATATATATATATATATATATAGTCTCGGAAGTTTCTCAACCATTAAAACTATATTAAAAAAACAACAAAAAAAACAACAACAAAAAAAACCTTATAGTCCCAAGTCTTCCAGTGGAAAATCACTCATGTAAGTCAATTTATTTTTTACAGTTATTATATTAGTTTATTTCTAACACTATTTTAAGGGATCATCAGTTGTTTACCATGAAAAACTGTTTCGGAAATTATATATATATATATATGCATATGCATATGCATATATATATTTATATATATATATATATATATATATATATATATATATATATATATATATATATATATATACATTCCTGTATTATATACATATATATATATGCATATGCATATATATTTATCTATTATATATATATATATTCCTGTATTATATACATATAAATATATATATATATATATGCATATATATATTTATGTATTATATATATATATGCATATATATATTCATGTATTATATATAAAGGTGCATATATAATCAAGTATTATATATATATATATATATATATTCATATATTATATATATGCATATATATATATTTATAGATTAGTCGTCCGAGGCTGTATATGTATGGTTATCCATACATGTTGATGTATATATAGATTCGTTTATATATATATATATATATATATATATATATATATATATATATATATATATATATATATATATGTATATATATATATAGAGAGAGAGAGATTGTAGTTTGCTTGAAGCATTGCTGGTAAATATAAGTGCAGATTAGTCGTCCGAGGCTGTAGCAATGCGATGTAGTTGCCGTAAGATGTAAAAAGTGAAAAGAAATAAACGAAGAGAGAAAGTGAAACTCAAAACGATTCATTACTAATTTCACGAAAAACTGATTAAATACCAAAATAGTAAATACTGTCTGGTAAATAAGAGTTCGGCAAAGGGTAATCTTAAATTTTCGAAAGAAAAAATTTCATTTTCAGAAGACAACAATAAAAGACTGAGTGGGTCGAAAAAACGGGAAAAACTGGTATCAAAACATTGAAATACCGCAGCAGACAATTGGAAGTAGGAACGCAGAAAATGTCAAAATTCTATTAAGCAATTATACAACTAAAGTTAAAATATTATAAACATTTGTTTATTAATATACTAATTATTATAATTTTATTATATTTTATTTTATATGATTCATTAATTAATTTTTTTTTTCTCTTTTTTCTTTATTCGATTCTAAATTTAAATTTACGTGTGGGCTGTTATTATTGTAATATGTGTCATCAAAGTGGGGTAACTTATGGAAAAATATATTTAGAAATGAGATTTGAAATTTGAGAAGGAATTTGCATTGTGGAATGGATCAATGCCAAGGAGGTAGGAAGGAACCGTTGGAAAAGGGGAAGGGGGGGGGGAAATAAGAAGAGACGTTGGGGAAGGCGGGGAACTAGGGATTAAAAAAATACATGCACACATACACATACATAAAGTGTAAATATATATTTATGTAATATATTTATTTATATTCATGTATTAAATGTATTTTATGTATATATATATATATTCATGTATCATATGTATTTTATATATATCTATATATATATATAATACATGAATATATATATATATCGCTTAGAAAAGTGCAGTGTGTTATGTATTCTTTGATAGAAGGTTAAAAATCTTTTATGTTGAATTGTGTAAATAGGCAATTTCTTTTGTTGTTAATGTCATTAAACCATTTTATTGTGGCTTTGGTATTTTTCCATCGATTCAAGTTCAATATAATACTTATATGTGTTTTTATTTTCTTTCTTATATTGGGTTTTACCGGATTTAATGATCTGCAAGATGATAAATGTGTCTATTTTTATATTTTTCAGTAATCATCTATCTATCTATCTATCTATCTATCTATCTATCTATCTATCTATCTATCTATCTATCTATCTCTTTTTCTCTTAATCTATCCATCTATCTATCTCTATCTATCTATCTATCTATCTATCTATCTATCTATCTATCTATCTATCTATCTATCTATCTATATCTATCTATATTTTTCAGTAATCATAAATCTCTCTATCTCTCTATCTCTCTATCTATCTATCTATCTATTTATCTATCTAGCACTCTCTTTTTCTCTTAATCTATCTATCTATCGATCTATCTATCTCTCTCTCTCTATCTATCTACTTATCTCTCTATCTCTCTATCTCTCTATCTATCTATCCATCTGTCTATCTATCTATCTATCTATCTATCTATCTATCTATCTATCTATCTATATCTCTCTCTCTTTCTTAATCTCTCTATGTATCTATCTATCTATCACTCTATCTCTCTATCCCTCTATCTATCTATATATCTATCTCTCTTTTTTCTCTTAATCTATCTATCTATCTATCTATCTATATTCTACTAAAACTCTGTATGTTTGCTTGTTTGTACCCGTGCAGAGTTGATAGATTAATGTTGAGTTCTTTTTCTTATTATAATAAAACTTTAGAATCTTGTACGCTTTTCGGACGTAATCACGCTCTCATGTAACATCTCAATATTATAGACGCTCTTTTGAAGTTATAAATGACTGGCCGTTATACTAATAAAACACAAATTAACAGTAAATACATTTTAATAAACACAAAATTAACACCGCTTGAAGATGATTTGACAAATCAAATCGAAAATACTCACAAAAAAATGAAAGAAAATGGAACAAGAACCACATGGAACTTACATACAGCAATTTGACCGAAACACTAAATGGACCATTCGGGGAATTGGAAAAAAGTCTCATGAAGCAAAAAAAC
This sequence comes from Sepiola atlantica, assembly GCA_963556195.1. Classification (NCBI taxonomy): domain Eukaryota; kingdom Metazoa; phylum Mollusca; class Cephalopoda; order Sepiida; family Sepiolidae; genus Sepiola; species Sepiola atlantica. The sequence continues at coordinate 14,558,071 of OY744528.1, read as the reverse complement.
TAAGTTTTATGTGTTATTTAATAATGTTTACCCCCTCTCTCTCTCTCTCTCTTTCTCTCTCTCTTACTCTCTCTCTCTCTCTCTCTCTCTATCTATCTATCTATCTATCTATCTATATATATATATATATATATATATATCTATATATATATATATATATATATATATATAATCCAGGTAAAATAAACATCCACAACATCAACAGTCAAAGAATTTCCACTGGTTGTCTAAAGTGTGCTCAATATCAAATATAGCTTTTATATATAATGATTTATTTATACATACATGTACATAATCTGCGACACTGGCATGTCAATGATATCGATCAACAGCTGTTAGAAACTGAGATCTCGTCAGACGTAAAGAAAATCTAGTATTTCCCTTAGATCATATTGAGAAAGAACCCTTCCAAATATAATCCGAGGGAAGGGCCAGATTTTCTTTCCACCTGATGAGATCTCAATGTATATCAGCTGTTTATCGATAACATCGACGTGATAGTGTCGTGAATTATGTACATGATGTTTGTATAAATAAAAACATCATATATATATATATATATATATATATATATATATAT
>OY744528.1:14539991-14554991 GCA_963556195.1 Sepiola atlantica | reverse complement strand
TTGGATTTAGTTAGTTTCTCTGGGAATTTAAACTGCATTTTACTTTTTTGTTTTGTTAAAATGACTAAAAGCTTTTTTAGACTATATATATATATATATATATATATATATATATATATATATATATATATATATACATTAAGAATTTATTTGTATATAAAATAAAAATAAAAACTATACTTAAAAAAAATTAAATCACATTAATTATTTTAATCAACAAATATAAATGACAACGATATGTTTGATTAAAATGAACCCATACAAAAAAAACAATGTTCCAGAAATGCAAAAAAATGTCGAGATACAGAAGGACATCGATCTGGAAAAAGAGAAAGAGTATCAACCAAACGCAGGAAATACTCCTCCCACCACCCATATGCTTTTCCCCTTTCCTCCCTTTCCAATATAACACTAATAAATACATGTGAAATCAGATTTCGATGTCCAGCAACACTTTTGTTTACAACATGCCACTCTTATCAATTAATTAGCGTATTATCAAATCATTAAAAATGAATATTGACGATGTGTAATTAACGTTTGAAGCACACATTACACGTCAAGAAGAAAAAGATGTTTCTATGAAGAAAATGTCTGTCAGCCAACGTAAAATAATAATATTTCTTTAGAAGTGGTTAGGGTTTGGGGACATTTTTAACTGGATATGATGAGGTCAAATTTGCATGTGTCATCTGATTCGTGTGCCTATCAATTTAATTGTGTTCAAGGACACATTTTGTGTTGGTTTTCTTGTATGTTTGTTTATATTTTAGAAAATTGCAGGGTTTCTATGAGCCCCTAATTCATACAGGGATGACGAACGAGCATCTAATTGACCATTTTATACTTTTATATTTGTATGTGTTTTAGATAATTCTGTACTCTTAAATACGTCACCGGGTCATGAGTGCTATAACAAATACCCACGCAAACTATGAAATCGGCTGAGCCGGGTTCAAACCCAGTCAAATCCGTTGTTTTTACTTACACTGTAATACAATTGGAAAAAGTATGAACATAACTCTTTTTTCGTGTGTAAACAGTAGAACGTTCAATAAATTATTTACAATTAATCATTCCCAATAAGTATTATAACTTCGCATTAAATCAATGTAAAAGGACTGAGGGTCTATAAAACATACAAACCAAACTTAAATTAAATAATATTGAAAGTAAGATGTGACGTAGAAAGGGAAATTTCCATTTTGAAATTAGATTAAATAAATACATTTTCTACTAGAAATAAAGGTTAGAAATTTAGCTAACGTGTGTAACGTAACAGGAAGTCTCGAGTTACACGTTGCAAATAAAGTAGTAAAATCTACCTCTTTGGCTTTTGTCTGTAAGAAAGAACGGACGTGTGTTAGAGTACTTTTACGTCTCCCCCATTAAGGAATATGTAATACTACTGTAAGCTAAAAGTACTTTTAAATGAAAATAAATGTTTAAAGAAAATATTAAACCGTATATTGTGTACTGGTGGATTTGTTAGAACTACACACCACAACTACTTCTACAGTCGCTACTGAGAAAAAGAAATAAATGACCTCTACAGCCAATAATTATGCCACTCTATCGTCATCACTACGACTACTACTCTGAGACGTGTTCTTAACAGCAATACAACTTCTACTAGACATACCGACCACATGTTGAGATCAAAGAAGTCCTGGCGGTACTGCTACAAAAACCTTCATATTTTTCGAATTTCAAATACTACATCTTACTTATATATATTGTACTGTACTTTCTCTATAAAAATCACCGGAAAAAATAATGTTCCGCCAGTGTTCACAATAATATTAATATAAAATCATAGAATAACGTCAGTAATTAAGTATATATCTATTTAAGTAAATATTAAATAATTTGTACATACATACGCCGGCTATCATCAGTGTAGGAGATGATAATTTCAGACGGTCGCAAGATTCGAACCCAGTTACAGAATCACCCTGCAAGCGTTCTAACCATACGGCCACGATAAATTACCACGTAAAGAAAAGAAAATTAAGTTTCATTGATGCCTAAACATTTTATGTGGTGATGTAGCCCAGTGGCACAGTACTTGCCTAACATGTAAGTGACTCGGGTTTCGAATCTTGAGTTCGGATGTGTTCTACTGATGAGCCCAAAGGAGGGCGAAACTCGAGTCTAGGATTTTCAGGTTTGTTTCTTTCATAGGTTGTGGGATGCGGCGTTGTCTGATTGTGGAAATAATTGTATATATATATATATATATATATATATATATATATATATATATATTTTTTTTTTTCTTTATATATACATATATAAACTAATGTCTTGCTGAGAATTTTCCATTTTCTAAAATTAAACTATGAAAGAATAATGATAACGCGAAAAAGGAAATAAAAATATTTCTCAACTTTTTTGTTTTTCCTTCTCTAGCTTTCTTTTATAATAATCTGTTTATTTTTGTTCTTTCAGATTCCTTCTTTTCCGCTTTTTTGTCATTAAAAGTGCGGGATTTATTTTCCTTCTTTTTCATTTTATTTATATCGTCTTTGGCTATATTTCACTCGTGATTTAACGCCCCCCCCCCCCCCGAAAGAAGAGAAACTTCACTTTCCCACTAGTTAGCCTCAGTCAAGTTTTATGGCTTTATGTGCTCCCATAAAATTGCAGCCATTTACAAGATAACTTCATTTAAAACGCGGAGGCATTGCATGCACTGCTACTCCATACATACATACATACATACATTAATTGTCTTTTTTTTTGCATTTATTTTATTTAATTTGATTTTAGGTTCAATTTTATGCTAATAACATTTCTTTCTATTCTAGAGGCGTTGTACGTGTTATTTAAAAAAAATTTCATTATGATTTTTTATTTTTTCATTGTTTCACGTTCATAGAGCATGTTATAGTTACAATATGTTTTACTTATTAAATTGGTGTATACAAATACTAGCTGACATTCTCGTCCCAGGACGGGTTCATGATGCTGAGAGACGACTTTAATAAGAGATCGAACCACGAGGTACAACTTAGTTCAAAGCAATTAAAAAATAAATTACTAATGAAAAGCCGTTCCGAATGTTCCCGACGTCTTAAATTTTTGTTAATTTATTTCAGCTTTTTTTTTCGAAGGGTTAATTGAAAATGTTATTTCATTACTTAATGAAATAACGTTTTTAAGTGACCCTTTTTTTAAGCTAACGCCTTATCATAAAAGCAAAACCATTTTGAGTGTACTTTTTCCGAGTTTTTTTTAATACAAGAACTTAGCAGCAGCAGCAGCAGCAGCACCACCAACAACAACAACAACATCATCATCATCATCATCATTATAGAAAAAAATACACGCCTCAACAGTTGGGAATTTCAGTGCTCTTCATCCTCATCATACTCCCGCTCATTCTCCTCCTCCTCCACTTCCTTCTCCTCCTCCTTCTCCTCCTCCTCCTTCTCCTCCTCCTCCTCCTCATCATCATCATCATAAACTATCGGTTTAACGTCTGTTTTATATGCTGGAGTGCGTTGGGCAGCTTTCAGAAATGAACTACCAAGCTAATCTTTTTCTGGCTAGGTATTTATTTCTCTCAACTCCATTCTTATCACTTTCTCCTATGTATTTCTTCGCCTTTCCCTGTAAACCGACCCAGCTACCTCAACTGTTCTACATCTACTAACCTAAGAACTCCTATCCATTCAGCTATACTACACTCTTGAAGTCTTCTGTTCTGCACACATCTCCCTATACTGTCCAAATTTAATCTTCCAATCGTGTCATCAGATCTCAGCCTATCTTTAAGACTCACATTACACATCCATCGTGTTATTCTCATATCATTTCTCTCCATGCAACACATGTCCAACAGCAACAACAACAACCGGTTTATTTGTGGAATCAGGCCATAAGTAATTCTTTGATGAAGTTCGGGCCTGATTTCCAAGTCTCGATCTAAGTCTTCCTCTCCATTCTTGTCTTTGGTGAGGCCTGACGGAATCCATACCCATAGCTTTCCTGTCACGTTTGACCACATCCTCCCAAGACAATTTGGGACTCCCAGCAGTGGTCTTCTCTGCTGGCACGATAAACTGTCGGACTTTAGCAATCCAGCCATTGCTGCGCCCAACGTGCCCAAACCAACGCAGTCTGCACCTTCTGCATTCTTCATTACAATCTAAATTACTCTACATTGTCTAATAGGGGGAAAAGTGGCTTTTTACTTTTAACACCTCTAAAACCAATTTTCTCTCGTTTCCCTACCAATGCTCAACTCCTTGTTTTGTTCCAGTCGAAATGAATGGTATATCTCCTTGAATAAGCCCCTTGTTTTGGTAAGGTAGTGGGTGATGCCCTCTTCTCCATCCTGCAGCCTCTTTTTCACAGAAGAGACGTTGTTAGTCTTTCTCTACTGTATCGTTACTTTCATAGCAAGTGCTCGACTGAGCTTCATTCTATGATTTCCACCTCCAATTTCTGTATAACATGATATTTCGGGAAAAACATTTCCCTTGTTCCCGAAATTTTCTTCCCGAAATATCATGCTATACAGCACTTCATCGAACTGCACTGATGCAAGTAAGATTGCAATATAATATTTAAAAAAATGCTTTGTATTAATAGGAAAATGTGCAAAAATCATTCCACCATTATATATCTTGATTTGTTTCAGTTCGTGTTTATCCGTTACACCTCTGCATTGTATTGCCTTCTATAAATTACCTACATATACACATTAAACAATGATTCAAGAAAACTACGTAAAAAATTATATTAATAAAAGGTGGAAACTTCAAAACTCATTCCACCGTTATGTCTTAATTTGTTTCAGTTCGTGTTTACCCGTTACACCACTGCATTGTATTGTCTTCTATGAATTACCTATGTATACACACTAAACACTGCTACATTAACCTCTTATATATATATATATATATATATATATATATATATATATATATATATATATATATATATATATAAACACACCCATTTTCCTGTACAATAACACAACATCATAATATATATATTCCGAATACGTTCCTCGAACACTCTCGACTAGTCTGTGCCCGCTTCTAGGTACATATAGATCTTAATTTCCCTTAATTATGTGACAGTTTCCGTTGGCCGAGTGGATATGGCTGACTCTGTGAACCGTGTTCGCGCCTCCCGACCGTCTGAAATTGTTACTTTCCTGCACTGATGAGAGCAATAAGCTTGAAACGCTAGCGTCTGTAGGTATTAATAATTTAATATTTATTTATAAATATTATATATATATATATATATATATATATATATATATATATATATATATATATATATACATTTCTCCCGTACAAAAACACAGCATCACACTATATATGTATATATATATATATATATATATTTTTCTCCTGTACAAAGACACAGCATTATACTATATATATATATATATATATATATATATATATATATATATATATATATATAAATATATATATATATATATATATATATATATGCATAATGTAAATATATATCATAATGTAAACTGTGTCCATCAACATGCTATGAATAGCATAATTTCTTTTTCTCTTGTTAGTTCATGTGGATGAATCTTTTACGATTTCCATATTATTCAGTACTTTTTCATTTTTATATCTGAGACCTGGGCCTTCTTTGACAAATTTTCTGACATTACAGCCTGCAGATAAGCGTCCTGTCTTCACCTCAGCTCATTCAAAAATATTTGTGGTGTCAAGGAAGTGGTTACAACTGCTCGGAGGCAGAGTATTCTTGCATTCACTAGTGCACCTCACATCTATGCGTTCGGGAAGCTTCTTTCCCTTTCATAGCATTTCTCTTCCCCTAATTGGTGAAATGAATACCTGCTGTTATTGTTGTTGTTGTTGTTATTGTTGTTGTTGTTGTACATGTCAACTCCAAAATGGAAGCCAGATATCCGTTTATACGAATTTAATTTTGTGTTTTTTTTTAAACACTTTCTCTTGTTAAACTGTTATTTGTTATTTTTTCGCATTTGCATATTCATCGTGTCGTTTCTCAAGATTCTTGCCTTCAGAGTGCAAAGTGTTTGAAACAAATTGTCTACGGAAAGTTATTTGTAGCATATAAGAATTAGTAAATAAATATTGAAGCCACATTTTTTTCAAAAATATTTGCCTCAAATTTCACCCTTTTGCGATCAGATTCGCTTACCTACTGAATTCCCCACACACTTAGTGACACCCATATATCTATCCGGGATGTTGCCAAACTGATCAAGAACCTCGATGCCAACAAAGCAACAAACTCTGACCACATTCCAATCATAGTGCTTAAGAAGCTGCAACCGGAAGTATCTCCTGTTCTTACTAAGTGGTTCAATTGTTGCTTCAATGAGAAATGCTTCTCATCACCTTGGAAAACTCGACAGTCTATCCAGTATTTAAAAATGCTTGAGATTGGTCTTCCGCATCTCAGTACAGACTAAAAAGTCTCCTATGAGTCATGAGCAAGTTACTTACATCTGTGAGAAATCAAGAAGTTGTCAACCAATTCAAAAAAACAGCCTAGCCTGTCATAAGTAATACATATTTCGTTCTGCAAGATTAACAGCTGATATGCTGACAGTGGAGAGGGTAGGGGGCTGTGTGGCTGTCTTACTCGCTCTCTTTCTCTCTTTCTCTCTGCCCCTCACTCTCGCCCTCTTTGTGCAGTTTTTATCATTTCCGTGAAAAATAAATGAATAAACGTTTTATTAGTTATGTTAATGCCTTATGAGTAGGTTGTTTGAATCTGTGATGAATTGCAAATTTGTCAGCTAACTCAGCAACGAAAATCTACTGTGACAAACACAATGGATTTCGTCCTGCAAGATCAACAGCTGGTGTGCTGACTGTAATATCATATTAAGCACAAAGGTCTGCTTGATAAGATTGCAAACTACAGAATATCTAGAAACTCCTTTCTCTTAGATAGGTTTATATATATATGCACTCAATCAATTACACCCAGCCTTAAAGTTCACTTGTGAGAAGGAACACAACTCCACCCTTCCTTTTCTGGATGTATTAGTGCATAAATCTGATTCATTGTTCTTAACATCTGTTTTCCGCAAACCTACATTTACTGGTTTATATTGTCACTGGGACTCTTTTTGCCCCATACAAAGAAAAATAAATCTTATTAAATGTTTGGTTCATCGTGCTTTAAAGATTTGCTCTGAATCCCTGATTGATTCGGAGATTGAATTTATCAAAGAGGTGCTCGATATTGTTAATTCCAATATCGTTACTAAGATCGCTCATTTTAACAAGCCTAAACTTTTTGGTCCTCCAAAATGCCCGGCGTACCTCAGATTACCTTGGTTGGGTAATATTAGCATAAAATTTGCGAATCAAATTTCTGTAGCTGTGCGTCGGTGTTACCAGGCATCTAATCCTAGAATTGTTTTTTCTGCTCGACCTTTGCTCAAATCTATTCATAAGGATGTTCTCCCACCCCAACATATTAGTAATATTATTTATCTTTTTAAATGTCGGTGCGATGCCGTATACGTGGGAAGAACAGTGCAAAGGTTTGAATCCAGAATCAAACAACACATCCCCCCTGCCATACGCCAGGGCCGATTAAATAATTTAAATAATTTAGTTAATACATCCGGGTCTGCTATTGCTGCCCATCTCATAAATAGCGCCGAATGTGCGTCGACGTACACTAGTGACTGGTTTTCTGTCATAAGTAGATCGCATTCCCTATTCCACCTCAAAGTCCTGGAAGCCATATATATAAAGTCAATCAAACCTTCCCTTTGTAAGCAAAAGGAATGGCTTTTAGGACTTAATGTGATAAACTTATGACTCTCCTCCCCATAATTTTTTTTTTTTTTTTTTTCTCCTAAACTTGTCACTAGTGTTCATTACAAATTATTTTTAGGTTTTAGTCGTATTCAATCATTTCCACGTTTTACTCTGATGAGTGTGGACGAAAACCGGTTCAGTACATTAATTAATTTCTTTTTAATCGTTTTCTCTCGTTTTTTTATATTTGTTTAATCTCATTCGACCCTCCAAAAAATGTCCCAAACGTCCGTATTCCTCGCCGTTATCAAATTTTGTACCACGAAAAATTTATTTAAATATATATATATATATATATTAAATTCCCGAAACAGTTTTTCATGGTAAACAACTGATGATCCCTTAAAATAGTGTTAGAAATAAACTAATATAATAACTGTAAAAAATAAATTGACTTACATGAGTGATTTTCCACTGGAAGACTTGGGACTATAAGTTTTTATTTATTTATTTATTTATTTTTTTTAATATAGTTTTAATGGTTGAGAAACTTCCGAGACTATATATATATATATATATATATATATATATATATATATATATATATATATATATATATATATATATATATAATATATATAATATTTATAAATACATATTAAATTATTTATACCTACAGACGCTAGCGTTTCAAGCTTATTGCTCTCATCAGTGCAGGGAAGTAACAATTTCAGACGGTCGGGAGGCGCGAACCCGGTACACAGAGTCAGCCATATCCACTCGGCCCACGGAAACTGTCACGTAATTTAGGGAAATTAAGATCTATATGTACCTAGAAGTGGGCACAGATAGAAGACTAGTCGAGAGTGTTCGACGAACATATTCGGAACTTAGCATTATATATATATATATATATATATATATATACATATATATATATATATATATATATATATATATATATATGTATATATATATATATATATATATATATATATATATATATATATATATTCATTGATTGGAAAGAGTCCGAAGCACTTAGTATCAATGCCAGCATGTGTGAAGTATCAATTCTAGGCCCAATCTTATTCTTAATATTCATCACGTTCTCAGATCATTCATCGACATTTATGCAGACGACACAACCACCTATAGTAGCACTTTAAAGAACATTAATGATCAGGATCTTTCTGATTCCTTTCCGACCTTGTGGTGCAAGAGGGGGGGTGTCTGATTTCTTTTGGTACATCTAAAACCAAGCTTTTCTCCTTTCACAACCAACTCTCGGAGCCTAACATTGCCCCAGTTTAAATGGATGACTCTCTCCTTGAGGACGCCCCCTAACTTGATAAGCTTTTAGGACTGACTTCCATTCGCCCTAAAGTGGAAGACGTACATAAGATCTGTTGCTAAAGTCGCTGGAAAAATGGTTGGATCATCATACTGCTCCAGAAAGTATTTAACTCGTAAGATGGAGTACTTTTACCACTGGTGAGGTGCAGCTCAGTGCACTCTTTTCTGCCTTGACAAAGTACAACATCGACTTTGAAATCTAGTGTCTCTTTTTTCTCAGCCTCTTTCTCACAGAAAAGACATTGCTAGTCTTTCTCTAAAAAGGTAAAGGTAAAGGTCGCATAGCCTGGACGCGCACGAGTGTCGTTGCCGACATCGCACACTGCCCATGGCCGTAGCGGCGGTGATTTGTTAAGAATCACCGTGTCTAGGGCACAGCATATGAAAGGCGGAGCCTATCCCTCTCCTTCCGCTGCCTTGAACCTTCCCTGAGTGTTAGTCAGGTACATATTTACTGCTGGGTAGACAGAGGGAGTTTTCAGACCCGAACATTTTTGATTATTACTATATTGTATTATTAATTAAACGAAATTGTTCTATGTAGAACAGCTGAGGTAGCAGGTTCGGGTTACAAGGATAGGCCAAGAAAAACGTGGGAGGAATACTTGGCCAGAAACAGGTTAGTTTAGAAGCAAATTTCTAACAGCTGTCCCACGCTTTCCAACATGAAAAACAGACGTTAAAACGATGATGATGATGATGATGATGATGATGATGATGTTGATGATGATGATGATTCATTACGTAACTAACTTTTCGGGTCTGAAAACTCCCTCTAAAAATTTTTTAAATATTAAACAAAAACAAATTAGTAAAAAAAACTCTCCAGCAACGCGGTAGATATAGCTTATTAATATATATGTTTTCTTGATTTAAATATTTTTAGTTTAAGAGTTTTAGATAAACACACATACTGACAGATAAATGTCCTTTGTTTATATATTGATAGATAACTTACATTTATAAAAACCTCAACCTAAAAATGCATTAAATCGACCTAGGATCATTTTGTTATTAGGTGGCGTATAAAAAGGCTAATTCGTATGTGCAAAATCTTTGTCAATCTGTGTGCAAATATTTGCCACGAAATATAAGAACTCCCATCCATTATTTTAACGATGCCATACTATACCATCGAAGTCTCCGCTTCTGCACACATCTCCCTATACTGCCCAGATTTAATCTTCCTCTGAGGTCATCAGATCTAAGCTTATCTTTAAAACTTTCATTACACATCCATCGTATTATTCTCATATCATTTTGTTCCATGCAACACATGTCTTCAACCCTCACTGGCCAGGTATCACTGATGCATGATTGGATTAATTGATACCGTCACATAAGCACATACTTAAGTTTATTTATACAAAATAGTGTCTGATTGCAGAAAGGAGTGTGAATTTTATAAATGATTACATGAGTGGCGTTATTTTTAGCGGGGGCGGTCACCCTGTACTTACTTCTGTCAAATTAACAGTATACAATGTCGTGTCACGATATCAAATCACCCGAAAAGGTTTGATAATGCCATAAAACAAACAAATAAAATCAAACGAAAAATTGGTAATTCATACTTGTATGAGAGACTTGTGTTTATCTGTCATTTCGCAAATTGTAGACATATAGGATATTAGTGGGTACATAAGCTAGTATATACATCTACTAATAATGGAGTGTATGTATCTGTCTGTCTGTCTGAAGCCGAAACTCCATCAGAGTAGTATGACTATTTACTAAGTCCGCCAGCTTCATTATATACTATGAAAAAAAACCCGCCGTAAATACTATGCGAGTTTCTCCATTTACATAATCAATTGCTTTTAAACGTCTAATAAATTAGTATTCGCAAATATACACTCAGGATTGTTTTATTCAGATTTCATCATGTATTTACGCAATTTTTCTCGCTAATAATCTTACTTATTAAATTATAAGTATTGAATCAAATTGTTTAATTAAAATAATAATTGATTTAAAAATTAATGAGTTACGTAGTTATTTTATCTACGTCCAATTGATTGAACAGCGTGCGGAACGTAAATCCATTGAAACAACTTCCCTCCGTCAACTAAGTTAGTTAAATGTATGTTTGTGCAAGTGGATGCATTATAAACAAAGGGGTCAGCAGGATTCAGACTGGTGACCCCTTTGTTTATAATACAGATTATGGGCTATATTTTCAGAATCTTTAGACTTAGCTGTCATCTATCGGTTGAGAGATTTGGAGTTGTAAACAACAGTCTAGATGGAAGCTTAGCAGAGCACAGACGTATGTTAAGATGGTCTTCAATAAATAAAGATATGTGCTTATAATATAAGCGTCTCTCTGTCTCTCTGTTTTTCCTTTTTCTTTTGTTTTCAGCACTTTGGTAAAGAGCCTCGTGTTGATACATTTATATCGACCACCGTCAAGGGATGGATACTTCACATTCAACTAACGCTTATAGGCAACATTTTAGAAAAGAAAAAAAAACGGCTAAGTTCTTAATTTCTTATTTCTGAACTGTCTTTTATAACTGTCTTTATCTTAAATAATTGCATATATTTACGTTGCTACGTCTAGTTAAAAAATATGCTTTTTTTCGCAGGTTTTTTCGTTTCCTTTTCTTTGTTATCCACGACTCTTTCTATGTCTTTCTTTCTTTTTTTATTTTCTTGCTAATAGTCTGCGAGTTTTTTCTCTGGAGGGGTCAACGCGTTCGAGGTTAAAGGGGGGGGGAGGAATCCACTATCAATGTAGTTTACAAAAAGGAAAAGTCCCACTAGAACCCTCTTGGCTGAGTTTTCTAAAGAGTCTCGTAGTGATACATTTATATCGACCACTGTCAAGGGATGGAGACGTCAAATTAAACTAAAGCTTATAGACAAAATCTTAGAAAAGAAAAAGCGGCTAAGTTCTTAATTTCTTATTTCTGAACTGTCTTTATCTTAAATAATTGCATATATTTACGTTGCTATGACTAGTCCAAAAATAATTTTTCCACATAGTGCAACCACAAAATTACCTTTTATACTGTAACGTCATAGCTAAAGTGCTTCTTCGTTGGACCTACTCAATAGTAGATTAAACCACCATAATGGTCGATGAAATGTCCCTACAACCAATGTTACTGATAATAGTGTGAGCGAAATTAATCGTTAGCCCTTCATTATATTTAGTAGCCGGTGACTAGACTTATTCTATCTACATATATACATGTATGTATATATTTATAGATGTGTTCATATGTGGATAAGAAGAAAAACATTTAACAACATTTTTTTAAAGTTTTACCTGCAGGGGCTTGGAAATACCCAACTAGTAGACGGGCGCAGGCTATCCTCTCTCGGAGTGTGGGACTCGTAGACCTTGTCAGGTCATCCATCTAAGAGAGGGAAAACTCTGACAATAACACCTTGCTACTGACCATTTACGTCTTGGCAGCAAACTGTTGGGAAGGGAGGCCCCCTTAGTCTTGATCGACAACCTTCCGACAGTATCCGGTTTGCAAATCTATAATTGCTTAAGGAATAGATAGGCTCTTCCTATCGCCTGGCCTTCGCACTCCTTCTTTGTCTATTAGCCAGACGTAGATGTACAAGCACTGGGACGCCTGTATAGACGCCTGGTACTTGGCCTTGTTTCCTTACTAGGGCAATGAACATCGTCTCTCTTTCTCTCTATCCGGGCAACTTGGGGAAAGTTTTTTGTCACTAATTCTTACATGGCTAGTCTGGGTCGTTTCTTTCCGACAAGTTAAGGATACAGGTTAGACAGCTTGTCTGGCTGCTGTTTCCGACTGGTAGTTAGGAGTCCTAACTCTTAGGTAGCGCTAAGAACGGCTGCTCCGTCAACAGTTGCATAATATTGTGGGTAACTGTACGTGCCATGTTGCGCATGGAAACAGACCCTACAGTTATCACCGGTGGGTTTTCTCGAGGCCACAACGACCAAGGACCGAGTCACGACTAATGGACTGGTTGTGTGAGCTTATTGGCACCAAACAAGCACCCACTTTGCCCTCCCCACTCTAACTCAAAACAAACATGAATTTACAAAACAAAAAAAATCAAACCTAAACCAGACACACAACAAAAAACATCTTCGCCTCCGCCCTTGAGGCTCGCATTCACAAATATCCGGGGACTTAGAAGCAACATTAACGATGTAGAAACTTTTCTCTTGACAAACTCCCCAGATATCCTAGCTCTAAGTGAAACAAACCTTCAATCCTCAATTTTCTTCTCACCACTTTGACATGACTGATTACCTTCCACTCTACCGTAAGGACTCTGACAAACATATGCATGGGCTAGGAGTTTATGTTCGGAACATAGGTTTGAATAAGATGACCAAGCCTACATGTACTTTAGATTGATCCTACATCACAGAGTTAGTTACTTATATTTCTTATATCGTTCTCCTTCGACCCAGGACTGTTCACTACTTGACTCTGTCTCTGAAAGCTTAGATAGAGCACTCTCACTTGACTTTAATTCCCAAACACATGTATTTGAGTATTTTAATGCACATCACCGTGACTGGTTGGGATTCTCCAGCGTTACTGATGGAGTTGAGAACTCTACCTTTAATTTCTCCTCAGCTCACGACCTCTCACATGCTGTCACTTTTCCGACCCGCCTTCCGGATCGCGCGGACCAACAAGCCTCACTTTTCGACCTGTTCTTGACCTCACTACCTAAGGCTTGTGTGGCGAATGCCCATAGCCCGCTCGGAAACTCTGATCACGTTGTGGTAATGATACATATCACCTTAAAAACTAGTCCAAACGCTGAAGAGCCTTTGCTTAAAACGACGCGAAACCATGAGCATGCTGATTCCGAATCCCCCAGGGATCACATCAGCGATGCCACATGGGGTGTAACCTTCTCACCTCTTGCTGATCAGTGTGCAAATTAGCTAACTGAATGGGCATTGACGTTTATGTCCCCAAGCAAAAATTCTTCAGCAAACCCCACACTTCTCAATGGTTCACCTCAGAATGTGCAGCTTCTATTGCTGAGAGGCAGAAGGCATTCCGAAAATTCGACCGCCATAAGTCAACTACGAACAGACAAACATTTGTAGAGGCAAGAAATAATTGCAAAGTAGTGAAACATGAAGAAAAGACGTATACAGAGATAAGCAAAAAACGCATTCAGTCACAGAAAGTAGGTACTCGTGATTTTTGGAAAATTTATAATAGTTTGATGAACAATGGACAATCGACAATTCCCCCGATATCTAATCACAACGATGTTGTTTGCACGGCAACTGATAAGGCTGAACTACCTGCCCAGCGTTTCCCCTTATACTCCACTCTGGACTCGGCAAACCACCCCCTCCCTAAATTCCCATTGTGGACTGAAGCCACACTTGAGAACCTGGTCATTACCCCGTCTCAAGTGAGAGACATCATAAAGAACCATGACACCTCCAAAGCCTGTGGGCCTGATCATAAGATCAGGCCCACAGTAATAGTAATAAAGAAATGCTCTGCTGAGCTGGCCCCTGTCCTCTCCAAACTATACAACAAATGCCTTACTGAATCTTGTTTCCCTGATAGTTGTAAAATTGCCTCTGTGGTACCAGTCTTCAAGAATTCTGGAGATAGAACTGATCCTCTAAACTACCGTCCAATTAGTCTACTCCCAATCTTTGCTTAAATCTTAGAATCATTAATCAATCTAGCGATAGTCCGGTAATTTATTATGCTAAACTTCTGTCTGATCATCAATACGGATTCAGACAAGCAAGATCTACTGCAGATATCCTAACGGTCATCTCTTAACGCATATCCCATACACTGGACAAGGCAGATGAAGCTAGGACGTAGCGCTTGATATATCCAAGGCCTTTGACAAGGTCTGGCATGAATGGCTTCTCATAAAACTGCACTCATAT
>OY744528.1:14487491-14534991 GCA_963556195.1 Sepiola atlantica | reverse complement strand
ATCAAATTCACGAGAGATTCCCAGTCACATGTATATCCTGGTTAGGGGACATGACGACGTTAGTTCTTGCAAAGAGGTGTCGATGTCCTCCTACATACAGCGTCTGGTATCCCCAATGATCACCCATCTAATACTGACCAGGCTGAACGTTTCTAAACTCCGGTGATCTAGCGAGAACCGGTGTATAAACGTGATTATGCCGTAGGACATAAATAAGAGGGTTGCTTAAGCATTATTGTTACATAGTCTTTTCTCTTGGTCATCCCTTTTTTTGTGGGGTCGTTCCCTCAATGTTGCCGATGATCTCGATATCGCTTGATCATCTGGTGGCTATTTCTCCGGGTGAGTAGAATTGTTTCTTGATACTGTGTGGACTGAAAGAAATGATTACGACGCCTTGGCTGGATTAGACTCACCCAGTCGTTGTTAATTGTAATTAATTTACACAAACGATTATGATAACGGCATATAAATCTCATACTAATACACAGCTACAAAAAATAACATTGAAACGAAATTTTAAAACAAAATCTGAATTCTAAAAATTAAATTTTTGACCTGATTGATTACCCTTTCGTTTACTGAAACACACACACACACACACACACACACACACACACACACACACACATATATATATATATATATATATATATATATATAATTTTCTGAAAATAAATCGGGAGTGATGTAGTTTCACAGCATCTACAGACCATCCACCATTGTACCTATATATGACACACGTTGAAGTTCCTTATTTGCAAATTTCAACTGGACATATAACACATGTCGCTTTCTCATATCTCGATTTCTGTCAGAGTAAAGCGATAACCATATGGTTATCTAATTAGGTCACCCAGACGTTGTTAATTGTAATTAATTGACACAAACAATTATGATAACCGCATATTGTTCTTTGTTCATCATTAATCATTCTGATAGAAACGTAGAAGTAAAGAGAGACAGCTTCAGTTTTTCTTAGTTAATTATTAAAGACATAATTTTATTCGATGCACACTGATAAGTTTCATTGAACATGCTATAACTTCGTCGATAATAGCACATAAATCACATTTTTCTTACTTCCGTTTCGTCTGTTCACACACATGTCAAACTTGATATATTGAAAACATAATTGATTACTTATTGAAAAAAAGAACTTTTGGACATTTATGATTACCTTTTCATCTATTGGAACGCGACAGCGTCCCAAATTCTCTATCCAATTTATTAAAATCCCGAGCAACGCCGGAACACGAATCCTGCTCATATATATATATATATATATATATATCATTTTCTGAAAATAAATGAAGAATGCTGTAGTTTCACAGCATCTACAGACCAGCAATTATTGTACCAATATATTACGCACGTTGAAATTCTTTATTTCCAAATAGACATATAACACATGTCTCTTTCTAATGTCTCGATTTCTGTCAGAGCAAAACATATGGGTATCTAATCAGGTCATTGATACGAACGTGTCTCTAGTAAATGCCGAGAATCCAATGAAATGGCAGGACACTTGCCAATTTGTGAAATAGATATTTTCCCTCGGCAGAATAATTGGTTGAAATGTAGACTTAAACTGTCAAGTGAGGAAATCAAAGAGTAGAAAAGGTAGAAACGCATCGGAATAGACATTGTGGAGAAACGCCGATTCGATCTGCGCGATTTGCTATTTCAAATTAAAGCAGCACAGAAGAAAATGCTATTTTAAACGAGGTTGACGAGAATGCAATTTGAAACTAAAGGGTACCAAACCAACAAAATACTATTTCAAACCAAAGTATGACAGACTATAAAAATAATTTTTCAAACTTGAATGTGACAGACTAACGAACATGCTTGTGACAGACTGATGAACTTTCATTTTCAAACTAAAGCGCAACAATCCAACGTAATGCTATTATAAACTTCGGTGTGGCAGACCAACGGAAATATTATTTTAAACATAAGCATGACAGCCCAACGTAATTGTTATTTTAAAATTGAGTGAGACAGACTGACGAAAATGGTATTTTAAACAAAAAGTGACGCACTGACAAAAATGCTTAAGCATAATAGATTGACAAACATTTTAAACATAAGCATGACAGACTAGCGAATAGGTTATTTCAAAATTGACTGTTACGAAGTGAAGAAAATGCTATTTTCAACTAAAGAATGACTGATTGACGAAAATTTAATTTTAAACTAAAATGCAACAAATCAACGTAATACTATTTTAAATAAGAGTAACAGACCAACGAAAATGCCATTTCAAACTTAAAGTTGACAGACCAACGAAAATCCTATTTAAAACTTAAAGTTGACAGACCAACGAAAATGCCATTTCAAACTTAAGGTTGACAAACCAACGTAAATGCTATTTAAAACTTAAAGTTGACAGACCAAAGAAAATGCTATTTCAAATTTGAGCATGCCAGACTGACAAAAATGCTATTTCAAACTTAAGGTTGACAGACCAACGAAAATGCTATTTCAAACTTAAGGTTTCAAACTTAAGGTTGACAAACCAACGTAAATGCTATTTAAAACTTAAAGTTGACAGACCAAAGAAAATGCTATTTCAAATTTAAGCATGCCAGACTGACAAAAATGCTATTTCAAACTTAAGGTTAACAGACCAACGAAAATGCTATTTCAAACTTAAGATTGACAGATCAACGTAAATGCTATTTAAAACTTAAAGTTGACAGACCAAAGAAAATGCTATTTCAAATTTGAGCATGCCAGACTGACAAAAATGCTATTTCAAACTTAAGGTTGACAGACCAACGTAAATGCTATTTAAAACTTAATGTTGACAGACCAACGAAGATGATATTTCAAACTTAAGGTTAACAGACCAATGAAAATGCTATTTAACACTTAAAGTTGACAAGCCAAAGAAAATTCTATTTTATACTAATGTATAACAAAACTGACGAAAATGCTTTCTGAAACGTAAGCATGACAGACTAACAGGAAATTCTATTTCACACTTAAGAGTGACAGACAAACGGTCAGCCAGTGCGTCTTATAAAGATGTCCTTTTGCAACAATGGACATCAGAGAGGTCTCTGTTTTTATTGATTAGCTAAAGCGGTATTTTTAAAGGTTTTTAATTTTATTTTTAATTTTTATTTAAAGGCCGTTTTCATTAGTGTAGATTATTTGTTCAATTGTGTTTGTTAAAAGGTTGCTTTTTAAATATGCATTGTTTTTTTGTTATCTCTCACGATTTCCAATAATCCGCGTTAGTCCGCTTTGGTATCGATAGTTCGGAACCTTCGAGACACAAATGGACACTGACAAATCTTTCTGTGATGACCAGCCGGATTTTATTCTAAATCCAAGATAACCAGATTAGTGTTTCCAGTGTATTCCGAGAAACACTGTAATGTATACTATTTAAATAAAATAATTCATATATATATATATATATATATATATATATATATATATATATATATATATATATATATATATATATATATATATATATATATATAGTCTAAAGAAGCTTTGAGTCATTAAAAAAAAAAAAAATGAAAATATGTAAAATGCAGTTTAAATTCCCAGACAAACTAACTAAATCCAAAATATTGCAGATTAACATTCGTTGGAAAATTAATAAATGAAAAAAGTATAAGTAAAAAAAATAAAAAAGGGGGGGGGGGGTTAATCATCTAAAAGTGAAACAAAAACAGGAGACCTTCATCGTCTAATATTAACACGGGGATCATCAGCTGTTTACCATGTAACTGTTTCGGAGATTTAAAAACAGGACAGTTATAATATTCATGGCTCTACAATGGTACTGATTATATTGGGTTCTCTCCAAATATGATCTGAGGTTAAGATCGGATTCTAACTCTGCCTGATGAGATCTCAGTTTATAGTAACTGTTGATCGATAACATCGACATGCCAGTGTCGCAGATTTTGTACATGTCTGTGTAAATAAAATTATCATATATAAAGCTCTATTTTGATATTGAGCACTTTTTATAAACCCGGTTAAAATTCTCTGGATTACCCCCCTGTGGATATTTTTCACCTGGATTATTACCATTATATATATATATATATATATATATATATATATATATATATATATATATATATATATATATATGACTGGCCTATCTCTGCTGGGACTGGATGAGGAACGTTTCAATACCCTCAATGTAACATGACAGAATACAGGATCAAGTCGAGAGCGGCCATTCGGAATGGAGTGAGGAGTTTCGAAGTGGATCGCATTGCAGAGTTAAGGAGAGCCAGAATACAGCCAAAGGTGCTCTCGACCCAATCACAATTTTTTAGTTGCTCCGTTTGTGGTCTCGTCTGCAGATTACTTGCCTCACTGAAATCGCACAATCGCCATAAGCGCGAAAAAAAAACCGAACTGGTTTTGCTCTGGGACACTCATACGTCAAAATCGACGGGAGAGTCCATCATATATATATGGTTGGCACTTCTTTACAGTAGAAAGCCATCTCTACAATATTGCAATGCCCAGGTGTGGTAATACAGCTGCTTAGCAGGCCCAACTTATTTTTACAAGTCTTTATCGGTGTTGGTCTTGTAGGAATATATGTACATGTATATAAAGATATATATATATATGTATATATATATATGTATATATATATATATATATACACACACACATATATATATACATATACACACACATATATACATACATATATACATACACCCACATATATACATACACACACACATATATATATATAAATATATATATATATGCATATATATACATACATATAAATATATACATATACATATACATATACATATATATATATATAGAGAGAGAGAGAGAGATACATATATATACATATACATATGCACATACACACACATATATATATATATATATATATATATGTATATATATATATATATATATATATAATCATAGTTATTCAGAAAGACATTCCATATTTCACCCGAAAACTCTTCATTAACAGGCAATTGTTTTTGCCAATTTCGAAAATATATATTTTTGCGGTAAACAACATTTTTACAAATATTTACGACGAAGCTTCATCAGTTAATAATTCACCACAGTCAGATCGGAAAATCTAAATGCATCCAATATTCGTTTAATTTATACATATTTAATTTTTATATTCCTGTTTTCCTTTCTTTTTTACTCAAATCAAAGGGAAACCTCACTGCCCTCGTAAACGGGAGGAGCAAGTCCATTTTCCAAGACTGATATTATAAAGACAAACACTTCAAAATTGATAACAGACTAAACCAACATACACACATTCATATTATTTGCAACACAGTGGGCATACACCCACATATATTAGCTATTAAGAAGAAAATAATACTGTTGTAGTATGCATCATGTGCATCCAACAGACCCAACTTCAAATGTTGAATCTTTTGGTTATTAATAATACGTGTTAATATCGGAATCTGGCGTAGTACAACAACTCCTTTGTTGATCCAGCGAACGGCATCGCTTGCTAACGGGACGATATGTCGTTGTCACAATTTCGTGCCGGCGGTTTCTCTCTGTAACTGAAATCAATCTACACATAACAAAATATAACAAGCCTTCTCTTTTAGTTCCGAGCCATTTATTTTCATTTATTAGCTTGTCAACACCGAAGCAAATTCGTTGAAACAGAGAGAGAGAAGCTTACGCTAGTTAATTAACTAATTACTTAATCACTTGCAAGTGAAGGAAGAGGGGGTCATCGTCTGGCTCTCATTTTTGGGGATCTAAATTCCCCTATCTTATTTAATCGGTACATGGCTAAGGCGACTTGACTAGTTGGCTTCCCGTCAAGAACTAAAATCTCACTGCAATTTTCCCGGTGAGAAAACTGTGACGTCACGAAATCTCGTGATCAACGCACAGGTGCAACCCAACCCTCGACCCGAGGTCTCGTCAACTCTCACCGCGAATCGTGAGAAAACATCGCACCAAAGTTGCACGAGATGACTCCGTTACAAATCGAGCAAGTTAAGCGATCTCGCTGTACGTCCATCATCACATGCGTCTCATTATATAACACAAATAGTCTTCATAGGTAGAACATCATGTGTATCCAAATATACCTAAATCCCGAGAGAAGATTTCGACACCAGGTCGGTTTTAAAAATGGGCACTCTGGGAGTGGACAAAAATTAAAATCTGCCTCAGTCTAGAAGGATATTTTCTTTGCTGACCGTAGACAGAAAAAGTTAAGTATGTTATCAGAACAGATACTACACTTTGAAGTATTTATTTTCCTCCCACAGCGGTAAGATGTGACACAAGGTCCAGAAAGTGGGATCTGAAAAGCCAGCACCCTCGAGAAAGAAGAGCGCTTTGGCATAGAAAAATGCCTTGGCAGCCCCGTCGGCATTCCCCGGTAGGAGCGCCTCAGGCGATTAGCAATAAACTGACCACTTCTCAAAGAGTGAGAAGGCAAAGCCTGGGAGGGTGGACCTCTTAGAACTGCACAGGACAACCCTTCAGACCGGCGGAATCAAGACCCGAAGGCCAAGACCGGTCTATAAAGGTGTAGTATCCATCGGAACAGATACTACACTTTGATCCTTGCAATGTATAGACTTTTTATTTATCTTCCTCCCACAAGGTAAGATGTGACACAAAGTCGGGAAAGTGTGATTTGAAAAGCCAGCGCTCGAGAAAGTGAGCACTCCGGCCATTTCAAAATTGCTTGGGCAGCCCCGTCGGCATTCCCGGTAGGAGCGCCTCAGACAGTAAGCAATAAACTTACTCCTCCCCAAAGAGGGGAGGCAAAGCCTGGGAGGGTGGACATCCTAGAACTGCACAAGACAGTCCCATAGACCGGCGTAATCAATACCCGAAGGCCAATACGGTACCGTTCTATGGGGTGTAGTATTCATCGGAACAGATACTACAATTTGATCCTTGCCATGTATTGACTTACATCGAATAACCTAAGAGCAGTGAGTTGACACAGAAGCAGGCAGACAGAGGAGCAGACATACATTTAAACATACCTTCCTAGGGGTTAAGGGTTTTGAAAGAAGACATGTCTAAGACCAATCATTCTAGTTATTAAAAACAACAACAAAAAATGTTTGTTGGAGAAAAAAATAAAAAAACAGAAATGTTTAAAAGTTATGGGGGGGGGGAGGGATTAAAACAAAAAGAAAAAGAAATGCCAGACAGGAAATTAAAGAGTTCAATAAAGAAATAAAACAAAAAGAAAGAAGTAAAAATAATTGAAAAAATAACCGGGAAGACGAAGACGGAGTGTAGAAAGATGTGTCTAATATCGTTTCCTCATTAATTATCAGAATTGATTAAAATATAAAAGGTGGAGGGAAGAAGAAGAAGAAAAACATGAATATCATCAATTTGTTGTTAGTGGTTTGGACGTAATGTATTGGACTCATATATATATATATATATATATATATATATATATATATATATATATATATATATATATGTATATATATATGTATATATATATGTATATATATATATATATATATATATATATAGCTTTAGGCCAGAAACAATATTTCAAATACGTGACGAGGTTGGGACCCTAATCCCCTTTAAAGTAGGTCCCTTGTACTTGCACATACTTAGCCCACCGATCCATCCACTGCCGGAAACA
This sequence comes from Sepiola atlantica, assembly GCA_963556195.1. Taxonomy (NCBI): domain Eukaryota; kingdom Metazoa; phylum Mollusca; class Cephalopoda; order Sepiida; family Sepiolidae; genus Sepiola; species Sepiola atlantica. Next base: position 14,527,349 of record OY744528.1, on the reverse strand, counting down.
CATATGGAAATCTTTTTTTAGAATAGTGTTCATCTCCGCCGTCGCGTTCCGCATCACCTCTTGTTTTGCACCCTCTCAACAACAGCTGCACTTCGTGTGTGTGTGTGTATACGGTATATATATATATATATATATATATATATATATAGATATAGATATATGTATTCACTTCCGTTTGTGTTGAATATTGAGAAAGTTTGAAAATAAATATGTAACTACATATAATTCATTATATTCTCTCTCATTAAACAATAATATTTCTAATTTCAAAATATTGAGCATAAATCTATTTATTGTATTGAGAACTTATTTATGACATAATTAAAAAGATATATTTATAAAAATACTCTTTTAATATATATATATATTATCAATGGATACGTGTTTTGGCTGAATCTAGCAATATTCGAAACTGTGACACCAGTGACTGAAGTTCGAATATATCGCATATAAATTAAATGTTGTGAAAGAGAAGATGTGTGAAAAAGACAAACGAAACAAAACAAATTTAAATACAGGAAAAAATAATAAAGAAACGAGAGATTTTACCGGTTTTGTTCGGATTAACGAACGTATATTGGCCTTCTGTAAAGAAGTGACAATATATATATATATATATATATATATATATATATATATATATATATATACATGGGGTTCGCGCCCACCGACCGTCGGGAATTAGTTCCTAGACTGAAGATTGCGTTAGCAGGAAACATCGATGTCTCTAGGTATTTAAATATTTAATATTTATTAAAAAAAATAATATTATTATATATATATATATATATATATATATATATATATATGCACCCCAGTAGCATATTTTCGCTAGTATAATATAGTTAAAGAATCTATGCGACATTGATCGCCAAAGGAGTAGGTAATGCCTGAGACTATGATACCATGATGACCCCCCCCCCTTCCAAAAAAAAAGATTGGAGGATGATATCATTACAACAGAACAGATAGTACACTACCCCCTAAAACGGAGAAGATAATTATTTAAGGATGGTAGCATGAATAACGAACATATACTACGCTGCCCTCTAAAAAAAAATACCTTGCAGGATCGCCCTATAAAAGGAGAAAGTAATGCCTATGATATGGTATAAGGGCAACACAACAGAAACTACACTTTCCCTTATCCCGAAAAAGAAAGAAGGTAGTCCCTGGGAAGATGATCTCATGACAAGAAAATAGATATTGCATTACCTCCTCCCCACGAGAAGGATGTAATACTTGTGAGGATTAACCCAACTCCTTTAATAGAAGGAGGTAATTCTTGGGAGGACAGTCTTATGACAACAGAACAGATGCTACATTACTTACCCTCATTACAAGAATATACAATCATAGGTTAAAAAAAAATGTTCGGCACTTCTGTAGTATATATGAAGCAGCAGATTTTCTGTCCTTCTACTGAAAATAAAGAGAGGTAATTCAACCGGAAGTGATTTTTTAACAACATTAAAAAAAAAATGCAAGACTGATTTTTTTTTGGGTAACAATTAACAATTTATTTTTTTATTATATGAAGTAAAAAAAATTTTAATAAAAAACCCTAACCCTAACCCTAAACCCTAACCCTAATCCTAAGAAATCAGGCGGTGTGTCTGTAAAAAATCTATTGTTTTTTGCGGCTGGTTCATTAAATTACCAATGTCTCGAAGATTAATCTCATTTAACTCCATTTTCTAAATACTAAATTCAACTTCCGGTGAATTCTGAATGAATGGTACTTGGAGAAAAAAAACGGAACTCTTCAATTTCGATTTCTTAATCGACAGCTGCTTCATATATACTACAGAAGTGCCACATGTTCATTCATTTAAAAATGGCTAGTTATAAAAACTTTTTTAATGGTTTCTTGACCTTTTTGCTAAGATTAAACTATACTATCTTTTCTCAGCTTCCCGATGACATCAGACTTTTTTCCATCGACAAAAATATTGCATATATATGAGAAAATATGACGACACAAAATGTCAACAGTATATTACAGAATATTAATTTATTAGAAGCTGTTTATAAAATAAATATGCAAATTAAGAAGACCAAATAGTTTCGTCGGATATTTTCAGTCTGTAATATATACGGTATTATATAGTTTCATTGGATTAAATAAACCAAACATGTCTTGATGTTAATATAGTTAGGATAGATGAAAAAAAACTTACGCTTTTATTCATTTAGATATATGTAGCATATATTACAATTTTTATTCTATTATTTTGAAATATATATATCTGAGTATTTGTGTGCATACATATATATATATATATATATATAAATAATTAATACGTTCTTGCTGTTTTTATTAGCTACATATAAAGTTTACTTTGAGAAACATTTTGATATTCATTTTAAGGAGAACGGAGGTTGCACAATGTTTGTATTATTGTTTGTATTCGAGTCTTTCAATCAGAATCGTAATCTATGTTTTTGTATATGTTTTCATTGGCAGGATTTTATGGTTTCTTCAAAAATGTGTTTTCGGAATGTGACTCATAAAACGGTTAAATTATTGCATGGGATTTAACAGCAGAACTTGGTTTGCAGAATAGAAAGATTTGTAAGGAAGCAAGTAAGAGATTAGAGGGAGAGAGAGAGGGAGAGAGAGAGAGGAAGAGGGAGACAGGGAGATATAGAGGGAAAGAGGGAGACAGGGAGAGAGAGAGAGGGGAGATCAAGAAGAGACAAGGTTGAGCAAGAAAGGGGGGGGAGTGCAGAGTGAAGCAAAAAGAAATAATTAAAAAGGAGGCAACGATAGAGAGAGAGAGAGAGAGAGAGAGAGAGAGAGGTGTATCAGCAGAGGGAAAAGATCAGTAGAAAGAAGAAAAGAAAGAGAGAGAGAAAGGGAGGGTAATACAGAGAGGGAAATAGAGAGAAAGAGGAGGAGAGAGAGAATCAGGGAAGAGACAAGTGTAAGCAAGAAAGGGAGAGATGACAGAGTGAAGCAAAAAGAAATAAATAAAAAGGAAGCAGGAAAGGCAACGAGAGAGAAAGAGAGAGAGAAGGTGGATAAGTAGAGGGAGAGGGTCAGCAGAAATAGAGGAAGAGAAAGAGAGAGAGAAAGGGGGTGTAATACAGAGATATAGAGAGAGGAGGAGGCAGAGAGTGGAGCAACAGAGAGAGAATAAAGCGGGAAAGCGATAGGGATGATCATACAAAGAAAAGGGGAAAAATGAAACAAAAAAGAAAACAGAAAAAAGAGAAAACGACAAGAGTGAAAAAAAGGCGGATGCCGAGATCCGTGATTGAAACCAGGCCCTTCAGACCTTCAGTTACGCTTGTCTATTTCTTCTGTGATGCTGATCAGTTATATTTGTACTGGCAGCTGCTGATGATTCCATTATTGAAAATGCGTTCATTTTTTAAATCTTCCTAGGCGGATACATTTTTTCACAGAAATTGAATCGAAATACATTCTTTCTTTTACAAATATAGACCTATGAGCTATTCAATTAAACAGATTCTGTAATCAGACTAGCTTTACTTTATTACATAGGTATATGCTATACATCACATACGTTAACATTAGCTTCTATTATAATTGTTTCATTACTAACTTGCCTTTATTCTTGTTCTTTCCTGTTAATTATTCTTGCATTCTATAGCACAATGTACGATTTCACATTATAAGATTTTTAGTTTTACACTTAAGTGACAAGAGAAAAAGGTATTAAAACCATCTTCTGTAAGAACGTTGTTAAAAGTTTGGTTCAGAAAAGTTTTGCAGCACCGAGACTTTCCTCGCAAATTAGGGTGATAAAAACTCGTAATTTCGCAAAGAAAGAAAAACGGAGAAATGCAAAATAATTCGACATAAAACCACACCATGTTTAAAATAACATGTTTCAGGTGATTGTTTTTATTTTGTAAGTTTGTCTTCCCATAAAAAAAAAATTAGATTGTATGACATCAGAAAACCTAAAACAAAACTAGTGGCTATAAAACGCACAAGCCGAAATAAAAAAATAACCCCCCCCACACATACATACATATTGATATATATATATATATATATATATATATATATATATATATATATATATATATATATATATATCAGAATCAAAGAAAGAATAAACAAGTTTGGATTTAAGCACTAAATAGAAAATAAATTTGAAAATAAAAGCAACAGATAATGTAGGAATCTGAAGAGAGGGGAAAACAATCAAATAAAACTGATCTAAGACAAAGCAAACGAAACGTACAATAAGAAAGATAAAGCGACTAATTTTATAGCAGACAACGGGTCGTTTTCTCCTCTGTATGACTGCCTCCTCCTTCCTCTTCGGCCATTGTGTATCTCATCTCATCTAGTCTTGTCAGAGAAGTGGTTTCTTTTTTTAATCTTATCTATTTTATTTAAGAGGTAATGATGTATTTTGGCCTTGTTGTTGCACTTCTCTTTGGAAACAGCCTCCACTTCACTGTCTCACTTTCCCTCTCTCTCTCTTGCTATGAACAGACGTGTCGTCTCAGTGGACTTTGGGGTAGGTTAGGAGCTGGATGAACTGCAGGAAACAGAACAACAACAGGAGCTAAAGATCTAACATTGACTAAGACCATAAAATGCGATGGAGAAAACCATTATAAGATAAAGGGGTACTCAAGTTCTGCTCATATTTCCTAATAGCAATTTTACAACCAAACTATAACCCAGTATATATATATATATATATATATATATATATATATATATATATATATATATATATATATATATATATATATATATAGTCTCGGAAGTTCTTTTAACCTTCAAAACTGGGAAAAAAAACAAAAAAATAAAAAAACATTTTTTTTTTTTTTGAAAGATTTTAGTCTAGTAAGTCAATCAATCTACTGCAATCACTATTTTAGTTTACTTCCAAGAATATACTCTAATATAAATATATTTTTATATATGTTTTTATATATAAGGGATCGTCAGTTGTTTACCATGAAAACTGTTTCGGGATTTTAAAAACAAAACAGTATTTCTTTAACATGGCATCCCAGCAGTGTTGATCAGACACCACCTCCCTATTTAATAATATATATATATATATATATATATATATATTCGTACATAAAAGTTAGTACAACATTAGTACCGTCGGTTTCAAGCTCAGGAGGACTTAACACTCCGGCTCTCTTCAGCTTATGTTGTAACAACATAAGCTGAAGGGGGCCGGATGGTTAAATCCTCCTGAGCTTGAAACAGACGGTAAAAATGTTGTACTAACATTTCTGTACCCCAATAAATATTACGCTCTTAAATTTGATTCTCAATTAATCGAGCACTCTGCTGGGATTTTCCCTACCATATTACAAAAGAAGTTATATATATATATATATATATATATATATATATATATATATACATTTATATATATATACATATATATACATACATATATATATATACATTTATATACATACATACATATATATATACATATATATATAAATATATATTCATATATATATACATATATATACATATACATATATATATATATATATATATATATATATATATATATATATATATATATATATAATTGATTCAAACACTATACGTTACATACTTATAGTTTTTAAATAGATAATTTGTATTAACTCTCACAATTTTTGGCGATCGAGCAGTTTATTTATTTTATTTTCAACATTCAGCACTATATATATATATATATATATATATATATATATATATATATATATATATATATATATATATATATATATATATACATATATATATATATAGTCTCGGAAGTTTCTCAACCATTAAAACTATATAAAAAAAAAAAAAAAAAAAAAAAACTTATAGTCTCAAGTCTTCCAGTGGAAAATCACTCATGTAAGTCAATTTATTTTTTACAGTTATTATATTAGTTAGTTTCTAACACTATTTTAAGGGATCATCAGTTGTTTACCATGAAAAACTGTTTCGGGAATTTAAATATATATATATATATATATATATATATATATATATATATATAAAAACAGATATCTAGAGAAAGGGGGCTTATGAAAAGAATTATTTTAAATTCGTCATTTGGAGTTACAACATTAGTCAGAAAAATTCTCTCCAAAAGAAATCATTTTACAGTTACCTCCCCATTTATTTTTGTTATCATTACAAACGTGTTTTCCCACGAAAATAAATTAATGGCTGAAAACACAAAACTCTATACTACAACTTCTAATCTGTTTTGTGTTCTATCTATACTATCATGTTTTCCATAATAAGAATTCGCAAAGGTGAACATTGGATTTTCCATGTTGTACGTTTTTAAGTGCGATGCACATTGTGCACACCTTTCTATATGACGAGCGCAGCCATATTGGCTATGCGTTTTCCAGGGTACACACGAGGGTTTAAAATAAACGAGAAAAAGACGACGAGAAAGAAAACAGTAATGTAACACGACAACTGTATTTACATAAAGAAATATATGCCAATTTTCCAGAAGAGTTGACAAAAAAAAGTGAAAGAAAAAAATAGTCGATAAATAAATGTTACCAAAGGCAATAAAAAATTACTTTTCTACTTACCTGCCTATTTTTTTTATTGTTTTAAAGTATTTTAAAGCGTTTTCATTTACATTTTTTATCGTTGCCTCCGGAGTCTTGTCAACCTGACGAATTTACTCGATTTTACCAGATGTGAAGCCTCGATGTCGTATGATTAACAACTACAAAAATCGAAAATCAAACAAAAATACAGCCGATAACTATCACTAATCAGTCGAAACTTTTATTTTCAACCGATCTTTATATTTGTTATTAGCGATATTTTTGATTAATGTTGTATTTTTGGGCGATTATCTAGACATCACATTGAGTAAAATGTTAAATTTGTTTGGTTTTCAAGACTCGGAAAGCACTGGTAAAATGTAAATAAAAGTGCTTTACAATACTTTAAAACACAAACAAACTTATTCAGGTAGGTAGAGAAGAAACTTTTGTTGCCTTTGGTAACATTCATTTGTTTCCTATTTGTTAGTTTTCCCCTCTTTTTGTATAAACTATTCTTGAAAATCGCCAAACATACATTTATTTTCATATAGAAGATTTGTACCAGACAAACGTACGAAAGAAATAATACACAAAACGAAGTGCAAATTACCAAGCATAATTACTAAGGTTACAGTCAATCGTGACACACGTATTGCCGGGGTCAACACGAATAATGTGTTGGGTTACATACTAAAATACAACTTACTTTATACAGACAAAACGCCATGCAAAAATGGTCAGCCATCTGGGAGACCCGTCCCACTTCCCTGAAGCTTAATCTGACGACCTAACTTCAGTGTTGTAAAACTATCTAAAGGACAGAGACCCAAGCAGAGAGAGATCCGCTGGCTTAGGAGCCCAGATAATAAAGAGACCAAGCCTCGATTTTGAATCTTGCTGAATGTATGTGCGAGTCTTTTTAGTACTTAAAAACCGCAGAGTCGTTTCTCACTCGTTGTTAGTGTAGTTAAGATAGATAATTTGAAAATAGCTCATGGGCCACAATTCGTGACTGTATTAAGCCAATAATGGTATTAAGCTTATATTAGGAAGTTTTACAATAATGATTATGTAGCAGTTTTAGTAAGTATTTGCCTGGTATTATGGGTTTCTAATTTTATTGTTTCATTGTCTTGTATATAATCAACAACGTTGTGCATACATTTTCTAAAAAAAGGCAAAAATGATAAAAATAAAGAACTAATTTTGTATATACATTCATTCACATAATAACGTTTCCATAGTAAATACTAATGGATCGCCATTTTATTGCTGATATACTGAACTAAAACAAAACAAAATCCCCAATGTACAGCTGGCCCTTAGCAGTATTTATTAAACGGTTGAAAACGCATAATAGTGAACAACAATTTAAAAAAGCAGAAATATATGAAATCATTAAAGACAATAAATCAATTCATCTTGGAGCAAAGACAATAAATTTATATTCATACTTAAAAATCGTCCCTCATTATTTTCGATTGCTTAGATTTTGGGAGGAATTAAAATAAAATAAAGTATTTTAAAATATTTTAAATAGAAACAATTTTTAAAAGTATTTTAACACAACAACATATCAAATTATAAAAAAAAGTAAATGAACTATTTAAAAATATTTTCAATAGAAACAATTTAAAACGTATTTTAAAACAATAAAAACTCTAATTATAAAAAAGTAAATGAACTATTTAAAAAATATTTCAAATAGAAACAATTTAAAAAGTATTTTAAAACAACAAAAAATTACAATTATAAAAAAACAGTAAATGAACTATTCAAAAAATATTTTCAATAGAAACAATTTAAAAAGTATTTTAAACTACAAACACTCCAATTATAAAAAATAGTAAATGAACTAATTAAAATATTTTCAATAGAAACAATTTTAAAAGTATTTTAAAACAAAAAATTCAAATTATACAAAATAGTAAATAGACTATTTAAAAAATATTTTCAATAGAAACAATTTAAAAAGTATTTTAAACAACAAAAACTCCAATAATAAAAAATAGTAAATGAACTAATTAAAATATGTTCAATAGAAACGATTTTAAAAGTATTTTAAAACAAAAAAATTCAAATTATACAAAATAGTAAATAGACTATTTAAAAATAATTTAAATAGAAACAATTTAAAAAGTGTTTTAAAACAACAAACAATTACAATTATAAAAAATTAGTAAATGAACTATTTAAAAAATATTTTCAATAGAAACAATTTTAAAAGAATTTTAAACCAAAAAATCCAATTATAAAACATAGTAAATTAACTATTTAAAAAAAATACTTTCAATAGACACAATTTAAAAACAACTTGAAGGCACGTGGTTCAAGAATTAGTTAGATCAGGTACGTAGAATTCCTGTTAAAAAAAATCATGCATGAAAGGATTAACAATGTAAGAGTGTGATAATAATAATTAGTCGGAAACGTTAAATTATTAATCAGGATCTTAAAATAAGTCTCTCTCACGTTTTGTCCCCACTTTGACTTTTCAGTCACTGGACGATCAAGTTGCAGCCGATATGAATAAATCATTCTTCGTTTAAAAGACCTTCTGTTTAATGAATTAATTAAATAATTAATATGATAAACATGTCAGATGCCTTTCTATTATAGTAACGATATTGTTCCCAGTTTGGCAAGATCACAATCATGCCCACGCAGGGTGACGTCTGAGAAATTAAGGATGATTTTAAGTTGATTGAAGTATTGATTTGTTAAATTACATTTTCTGAGTAAATGATCACACAGAAATCAACTCAGAGACGACTATCCGGTTTACATAACACTATAGCAAAATCAAACACAAGTTTCCTGGTATTAATTTCACATTAAGATGTTTTACAATGGTGTCGTGTGTTCAAACCGAAATCAATAAATAGCAAAGGTGGCGTTTTACTTTATTATTATACTTATAACTTTCAACGCGAATTAGATGTTTCGCGTGTAGGACGACCGTTTATCAGAGAGAAAAGGCACTTGTGTCATAATGTCATATTTTTATAGTTGGAACTAATACGCATGCGTGATCAACTAATACGCATGCGTAGAGACTAACAGTCTTTTAAAAATGACGGATTAAAATCAGATGGTGAGTCGGGATTTGTCAGCTGGGATACAGCTTTGGCGTTGGAAATCCTGTCAGTGTTATTACGGTGTTTGATGAACAAGTGTTCCTTCTGTAGTTTGGACCGTCATTATGACCTTATTGCGGCTACAAGAGATTTACACACATCTTAGTTTCATCAAGGTGATACCTGCTGGTAGCTAATAAAATGGGTTTATTTTAGTGCTATCTATTCTGAAGATTTTCTTTGTAACTAATATTCATTAGAGGAGTATCGTTTGAATTTAAGAAGACTTGGCATTAATGTTTTACATACGATGAACTCCCTATAATATCTTTAAAAGTCTTTTTGTTGCTTTTTATTAGAAATCGCTCCAGACAAGACATGCAGCAACTTGATGTAAGGAACTACGCAATGCTACTTCAAGGTAAAAAATTAGCCAACAATAAGTGTTAGATTGATATATTCCCACCCAGAAAAAAGCAATTATTCCACCTTTTGGCGGACACATCGCTCATGAAATGTGAGGACTAAAGGACAAAATGCGGGAAGCGGGAGTTACGAGGTTACCGAATGTAAACCCAAGGTCAACTTTTTACTCTCCTTACATAATTCTTTCTGTCTGCAATATGAGAGTATATACTATTACATTGCTTTGCGTGAATTCTTTGAAATTTTGATTCATATAAAGAACAATCCCCGACATTATAATGTACTTATTACTTATTATTCTCTATCTTGATCTACCCTGCCATTTGGAAAAAGTATACATTCACTATTTCTCCCAGTTACGATTAAAATAGCAACTTGTGTTATACTAAGTATATTAAGTAACTTTTGTTATACTAAGTATATTAAGTAATTTGTGTTATACTAATTATATTAATCAACTTGTGTTATACTAAGTATATTAAGTAACTTTTGTTATACTAAGTATATTAATTAACTTGTGTTATACTAAGTATATTAAGTAATGTGTGTTATACTAAGTATATTAAGTAATTTGTGTAATACTAAGTGTATTAATTAACTTGTGTTATACTAAGTATATTAAGTAATTTGTGTAATACTAAGTGTATTAATTAACTTGTGTTATACTAAGTATATTAAGTAATTTGTGTTATACTAAGTGTATTAATTAACTGGTGTTATACTAAGTATATTAAGTAATTTGTGTTATACTAAATATATTAAGTAATTTGTGTAATACTAAGTGTATTAATTAACTTGTGTTATACTAAGTATATTAAGTAATTTGTGTAATACTAAGTGTATTAATTAACTTGTGTTATACTAAGTATATTAAGTAATTTGTGTTATACTAAGTGTATTAATTAACTTGTGTTATACTAAGTATATTAAGTAACTTGTGTTATACTAAGTATATTAAGTAATTTGTGTTATACTAAGTGTATTAATTAATTTGTGTTATACTATGTATATTAAGTAATTTGTGTTATACTAAGTATATTAATTAACTTGTGTTATGCTAAGTATATTAATTAACTTGTGTTATGCTAAGTATATTAATTAACTTGTGTTATCCTAAGTATATTATATAACTTGTGTTATTCTAAGTATATTAAGTAATTTGTGTTATACTAAGTATATTAAGTAACTTGTGTTATACTAAGTATATTAAGTAATTTGTGTTATACTAAGTATATTAAGTAACTTGTGTTATACTAAGTATATTAAGTAATTTGTGTTATACTAAGTGTAATAATTAACTTGTGTTATACTAAGTGTAATAATTAACTAGTGTTATACTAAGTGTATTAATTAACTTGTGTTATACTAAGTATATTAAGTAATTTGTGTTATACTAAGTGTATTAATTAACTTGTGTTATACTAAGTATATTAAGTAATGTGTGTTATACTAAGTGTAATAATTAACTTGTGTTATACTAAGTGTAATAATTAACTAGTGTTATACTAAGTGTATTAATTAACTTGTGTTATACTAAGTATATTAAGTAATTTGTGTTATACTAAGTGTATTAATTAACTTGTGTTATACTAAGTATATTAAGTAATTTGTGTTATACTAAGTGTAATAATTAACTTGTGTTATACTAAGTGTAATAATTAACTAGTGTTATACTAAGTGTATTAATTAACTTGTGTTATACTAAGTGTATTAATTAACTTGTGTTATACTAAGTATATTAAGTAATTTGTGTTATACTAAGTGTATTAATTAACTTGTGTTATACTAAGTATATTAAGTAATTTGTGTTATACTAAGTGTATTAATTAACTTGTGTTATACTAAGTATATTAAGTAATTTGTGTTATACTAAGTGTATTAATTAACTTGTGTTATACTAAGTATATTAAGTAATTTGTGTTATACTAAGTGTATTAATTAATTTGTGTTATACTATGTAGATTAAGTAATTTGTGTTATACTAAATATATTAATTAACTTGTGTTATTCTAAGTATATTAAGTAACTTGTGTTATACTAAGTATATTAAGTAACTTTTGTTATACTAAGTCTATACAATACATCGTTTCCCAATAGGTATAATTTCATCATTAAATAACTCTAAAAAGATTGATATGCCGTAAAATATGTAGACTAAACTTTAGATCAGAAGTGTGATGTACTTGTCCTCGCCAAAAAAGTTGCGTTTAAAGGGATATTTTCATAATGGTTTTACATTTTGATATTACCGCAATATAATTACATTTGATATATAATTTTAATATAATTACATATAATTTCAATATAATTACATATATTACATTTTTTAAATTTTTAAATTTTTTAATATTCATTTTTAAAATTTTTTAATTTTTCAAATAGTTTGAAGGCATATATTCATAATGATTTTACATTTTGATGTTACCGCAATATAATTACATTTGATATATAATTTTAATATAATTACATATAATTTCAATATAATTACATATATTACATTTTTTTAATTTTTAAATTTTTAAATTTTTTAATATTCATTTTTTAAACTTTTTAATTTTTCAAATAGTTTGAAGGCATATATTCATAATGATTTTACATTTTCATATTACCGCAATATAATTACATTTGATATATAATTTTAATATAATTACATATAATTTCAATATAATTACATGTATTACATTTTTTAAATTTTTAAATTTTTAAATTTTTTAATATTCATTTTTTAAACTTTTTAATTTTTCAAATAGTTTGAAGGCATATATTCATAATGATTTTACATTTTCATATTACCGCAATATAATTACATTTGATATATAATTTTAATATAATTACATATAATTTCAATATAATTACATGTATTACATTTTTTTAATTTTTAAATTTTTAAATTTTTTAATATTCATTTTTTAAACTTTTTAATTTTTCAAATAGTTTGAAGGCATATATTCATAATGATTTTACATTTTCATATTACCGCAATATAATTACATTTGATATATAATTTTAATATAATTACATATAATTTCAATATAATTACATGTATTACATTTTTTTAATTTTTAAATTTTTAAATTTTTTAATATTCATTTTTTAAACTTTTTAATTTTTCAAATAGTTTGAAGGCATATATTCATAATGATTTTACATTTTCATATTACCGCAATATAATTACATTTGATATATAATTTTAATATAATTACATATAATTTCAATATAATTACATGTATTACATTTTTTTAATTTTTAAATTTTTAAATTTTTTAATATTCATTTTTTAAACTTTTTAATTTTTCAAATAGTTTGAAGGCATATATTCATAATGATTTTACATTTTCATATTACCGCAATATAATTACATTTGATATATAATTTTAATATAATTACATATAATTTCAATATAATTACATGTATTACATTTTTTTAATTTTTAAATTTTTAAATTTTTTAATATTCATTTTTTAAACTTTTTAATTTTTCAAATAGTTTGAAGGCATATATTCATAATGATTTTACATTTTCATATTACCGCAATATAATTACATTTGATATATAATTTTAATATAATTACATATAATTTCAATATAATTACATGTATTACATTTTTTTAATTTTTAAATTTTTAAATTTTTTAATATTCATTTTTTAAACTTTTTAATTTTTCAAATAGTTTGAAGGCATATATTCATAATGATTTTACATTTTCATATTACCGCAATATAATTACATTTGATATATCATTTTAATATAATTACGTATAATTTCAATATAATTACATATATTACATTTTTTTAATTTTTCAATTTTTTAATTTTTTAATATTCATTTTTAAAATTTTTTAATTTTTCAAATAGTTTGAAGGCATATATTCATAATGATTTTACATTTTGATGTTACCGCAATATAATTACATTTGATATATCATTTTAATATAATTACATATAATTTCAATATAATTACATATATTACATGTTTTTAATTTTTCAATTTTTTAATTTTTTAATATTCATTTTTTAAATTTTTTAATTTTTCAAATAGTTTGAAGGCATATATTCATAATGATTTAACATTTTGATATTACCGCAATATAATTACATTTGATATATCATTTTAATATAATTACATATAATTTCAATATAATTACATATATTACATTTTTTTAATTTTTCAATTTTTTAATTTTTTAATATTCATTTTTTAAATTTTTTAATTTTTCAAATAGTTTGAAGGCATATATTCATAATGATTTTACATTTTGATATTATCGCAATATAATACCGTAATATATCGCAAAAAATATTTAATTACAAAAGTTTACCGTCTTAACAATTTCACGAGTGACATCATTTTAGGGTCTCACCTTGTACTTATATTCAAATTGGTTTGGTTTGTCTGTTAAACGGCATATCAACCGTTTGGATATTATTCAAATCTGAAACGCCTTGTTTTTTTTTTGTTTTTTTAAAACATAGTTCACCCCAAACAAGGCAAACCGCCATTGTAGACGTAAGGGGCTACTGAGAAGAAAGAAAAGGGGAAAAGGTTGGGGGGATAAATCTAAATTGGGATCTGCGCAGCCAGATGTCTGTTTACATTAGTTTTAAATTTCTGCATGTCAGTACTGTCGAGGAAACAGGGGGCAGGGGGGGAGTTCCAGAGGCCAGAAGCACGAGGAAAGAAGCTATTTACATAGAAAGCTATCAGGCATCTGGGGAGCTCCACAGTTAATGGATGGGATTTAGTCGATTGTCGAGTTGGTCTAGTGAATTTACGTCGAGGGAGCACCAGAGTAGCCAATTCATCGAAGCATAATCCATTTAAGTATTTGTATAACAAGCACAAGGATACTACATTGCGGCGATGGGACAGGGACTGGAACTTTGTTGACAGTGAGGGATCTATTATTTTGGAGATTCATGACTGAAAGTTCGTTAATAAGTCAGCCATACTTACACTGACGTTTTTGTTTTGTACCAAATATGATTATATTGCAGAAAGGGTTGTGAATTTTAATTACCGATTCCATGTGCGGCATTATTGGGGCCGCGCTGTACATGATAATATGGGATTCATACACGTTGTTTATCTCCGTATTAAACTTCAGCAGCGCCAAAGCAATCATTGTTCTTCGCAGTACTTCGAAAATCATAATAGCACAAATAGCTTAACATTTTATTACCGATATATTGACCGAGAAATGAAATCAATCTATTCTCCTATACAGCGCAGAAGAGATTTCTTGCAATATCTGTGAAAATGGTAGGACTTGACTGCTAACGATGCCATGAGATGACAGTTTACAGAACACTAAAAATAAGAGGAGAAACTAAAAGCAAGATTGCATTCCGTTTGGAGCCGAGTGAATTGATTGCACTTTAATACCCGAGACAGCGGGCCGAGTAACTAATCAGCAATGTAACTTTGTTAGGACAATATTAAATGAAACAACAAACACTTCACTGAAGTAGAATCAAAGCTTTCGGATTTAACTTAATTATTTCGATAAACATTACTCAACATTACAATTCACTTCATTTCTTTCTCTTGCTTTGTTGACTCCAGTGCAGTGGCGGGGGGGGGCACTTTCAATGAATTGATAACAGTTTCTGTTGTTCAACATTAGTAGCTCATTTTATCATTTCGTTTGGACGTTTGGACGTTTATACATATCACAAGTTTTGAATTGATAACAGTTTCTGTTGTTCAACATTAGTAGCTCATTTTATTATTTCGTTAGGACGTTTATAAATATCAAACGTTTTGTATTGATAACAGTTTCTGTTGTTCAACATAAGTAGCTCATTTTATCATTTCGTTTGGACGTTTATACATATCAAAAGTTTTGAATTCATAACAGTTTCTGTTGTTCAACATGAGTAGCTCATTTTATCCTTTCGTTTGGACGTTTATACATATCAAAAGTTTTGAATTCATAACAGTTTCTGTTGTTCAACATGAGTAGCTCATTTTATCATTTCGTTTGGACGTTTATACATATCAAAAGTTTTGAATTCATAACAGTTTCTGTTGTTCAACATGAGTAGCTCATTTTATCATTTCGTTTGGACGTTTATACATATCAACAGTTTTGAATTCATAACAGTTTCTGTTGTTCAACATGAGTAGCTCATTTTATCATTTCGTATGGACGTTTATACATAACAAAAGTTTTGAATTGATAACAGTTTCTGTTGTTCAACATTAGTAGCTCATTTTATTATTTCGATTAGACGTTTATACATATCAAAAGTTTTGAATTGATAACAGTTTCTGATGTTCAACATGAGTAACTCATTTTATCATTTCGTTTGGACGTTTATACATAACAAAAGTTTTGAATTGATAACAGTTTCTGTTGTTCAACATTAGTAGCTCATTTTATTATTTCGATTAGACGTTTATACATATCAAAAGTTTTGAATTGATAACAGTTTCTGATGTTCAACATGAGTAACTCATTTTATCATTTCGTTTGGACGTTTATACATAACAAAAGTTTTGAATTAATAACAGTTTCTGTTGTTCAACATTAGTAGCTCATTTTATCATTTCGTTTGGACGTTTATACATAACAAAAGTTTTGAATTGATAACAGTTTCTGTTGTTCAACATTAGTAGCTCATTTTATCATTTCGTTTGGACGTTTATACACATGACAAGTTTTGTATTGATAACAGTTTCTGTTGTTCAACATTAGTAGCTCATTTTATCATTACGTTTGGACGTTTATACATATCAAACGTTTTGTATTGATAACAGTTTCTGTTGTTCAACATTAGTAGCTCATTTTATCATTTCGTTTGGACGTTTATACATATCAAAAGTTTTGTATTGATAACAGTTTCTGTTGTTCAACATTAGTAGCTCATTTTATCATTTCGTTTGGACGTTTATACATATCAAAAGTTTTGTATTGATAACAGTTTCTGTTGTTCAACATGAGTAGCTCATTTTATCATTTCGTTTGGACGTTTATACACATGACAAGTTTTGTATTGATAACAGTTTCTGTTGTTCAACATTAGTAGCTCATTTTATCATTTCGTTTGGACGTTTATACATATCAAAAGTTTTGAATTGATAACAGTTTCTGTTGTTCAACATTAGTAGCTCATTTTATCATTACGTTTGGACGTTTATACATATCAAAAGTTTTGAATTGATAACAGTTTCTGTTGTTCAACATTAGTAGCTCATTTTAACATTTCGTTTGGACGTTTATACATATGACAAGTTTTGTATTGATAACAGTTTCTGTTGTTCAACATTAGTAGCTCATTTTATCATTTCGTTTGGACGTTTATACATATGAAAAGTTTTGAATTGATAACAGTTTCTGTTGTTCAACATTAGTAGCTCATTTTATTATTTCGATTAGACGTTTATACATATCAAAAGTTTTGAATTGATAACAGTTTCTGATGTTCAACATTAGTAGCTCATTTTATCATTTCGTTTGGACGTTTATACATATGAAAAGTTTTGAATTGATAACAGTTTCTGTTGTTCAACATAAGTAGCTCATTTTATCATTTCGTTTGGACGTTTATACATATCAAAAGTTCTGTATATATCTCCCTTCCTCTCCCCCTCATATGTATACTGTAAAGAAACTAAACTTTGAGGAATACTATTATCTATTTATGGTATCTATTTGTATACATTTTGTCAAAAAAATGACACGAGAAAATTTTGTTATTATAAGACTTATGGTATTTGTAATATTTGTGGTATTGGTGGTATATATAGATATTTTTATTTTATATATATATATACATATATATATATATATATATATATATATATATGTATATATATATATATATATTCATGTTATATATGATATTTGTCGTAATTATGATATTTGTCGTAATTATGGTATTTATTTGTATACATTTTGTCAAACAGATTGCAGCAGAATAATTTTGTTATTCAGAAATTGTTGAAATTCAAAGGTCAGCCGAGAATACTAAGTATTATATTTCGAAATTTTTAACATGAAGATCGATAATTTCAGGAATCTATACGGAATTCAACTGAACTCGTCATGACTGATGAACGAGAACACGTCATCCATGTGGGTTAAATAAAGGGTTTAAGGTTAGGGTTAGGGTTAGGGTTAGGGTTCGGGTTATGTTAAATAATGGATTTAAGGTTAGGGTTAGGGTTAGGGTAAGGTCAAATAATGGATTTAAGGTTAGGGTTAGGGTTAGGGTTAGGTTAAATAATGGATTTAAGGTTAGGGTTAGGGTTAGGGTTAGGTTAAATAATGGATTTAAGGTTAGGGTTAGGGTTAGGGTTAGGTTAAATAATGGATTTAAGGTTAGGGTTAGGGTTAGAGTTAGGTTAAATAATGGATTTAAGGTTAGGGTTAGGGTTAGGGTTAGGTTAAATAATGGATTTAAGGTTAGGGTTAGGGTTAGGGTTAGGTTAAATAATGGATTTAAGGGTAGGGTTAGGGTTAGGGTTAGGTTAAATAATGGATTTAAGGTTAGGGTTAGGGTTAGGGTAAGGGTTAGGTTAAATAATGGATTTACGGTTAGGGTTAGGGTTAGGTTAAATAATGGATTTAAGGGTAGGGTTAGGGTTAGGGTTAGGTTAAATAATGGATTTAAGGTTAGGGTTAGGGTTAGGGTAAGGGTTAGGTTAAATAATGGATTTACGGTTAGGGTTAGGGTTAGGGTTAGGTTAAATAATGGATTTAAGGGTAGGGTTAGGGTTAGGGTTAGGTTAAATAATGGATTTAAGGTTAGGGTTAGGGTTAGGGTAAGGGTTAGGTTAAATAATGGATTTACGGTTAGGGTTAGGGTAAGGGTTAGGTTAAATAATGGATTTAAGGTTAGGGTTAGGGTTAGGGTTAGGTTAAATAATGGATTTAAGGGTAGGGTTAGGGTTAGGGTTAGGTTAAATAATGGATTTAGGGTTAGGGTTAGGGTAAGGGTTAGGTTAAATAATGGATTTAAGGTTAGGGTTAGGGTTAGGGTTAGGTTAAATAATGGATTTAAGGGTAGGGTTAGGGTTAGGGTTAGGTTAAATAATGGATTTAAGGTTAGGGTTAGGGTTAGGGTAAGGGTTAGGTTAAATAATGGATTTACGGTTAGGGTTAGGGTTAGGGTTAGGTTAAATAATGGATTTAAGGTTAGGGTTAGGGTTAGGGTTAGGTTAAATAATGGATTTAAGGTTAGGGTTAGGGTTAGGGTAAGGGTTAGGTTAAATAATGGATTTAAGGTTAGGGTTAGGGTTAGGGTTAGGTTAAATAATGGATTTAAGGTTAGGGTTAGGGTTAGGGTTAGGTTAAATAATGGATTTAAGGGTAGGGTTAGGGTAAGGGTAAGGGTTAAATAATGGATTTAAGGTTAGGGTTAGGGTTAGGGTTAGGGTTAGGTCAAATAATGGATTTAAGGTTAGGGTTAGGGTTAGGGTTAGGTTAAATAATGGATTTAAGGTTAGGGTTAGGGTTAGGGTTAGGTTAAATAATGGATTTAAGGTTAGGGTTAGGGTTAGGGTTAGGTTAAATAATGGATTTAAGGGTAGGGTTAGGGTTAGGGTTAGGTTAAATAATGGATTTAAGGTTAGGGTTAGGGTTAGGGTAAGGGTTAGGTTAAATAATGGATTTACGGTTAGGGTTAGGGTTAGGGTTAGGTTAAATAATGGATTTAAGGTTAGGGTTAGGGTTAGGGTTAGGTTAAATAATGGATTTAAGGTTAGGGTTAGGGTTAGGGTAAGGGTTAGGTTAAATAATGGGTTTAAGGTTAGGGTTAGGGTTAGGGTAAGGGTTAGGTTAAATAATGGATTTAAGGTTAGGGTTAGGGTTAGGGTTAGGGTTAGGTTAAATAATGGATTTAAGGTTAGGGTTAGGCTTAGGGTAAGGGTTAGGTTAAATAATGGATTTAAGGTTAGGGTTAGGGTTAGGGTAAGGGTTAGGTTAAATAATGGATTTACGGTTAGGGTTAGGGTTAGGGTTAGGTAAAATAATGGATTTAAGGGTAGGGTTAGGGTTAGGGTTAGGTTAAATAATGGATTTAAGGTTAGGGTTAGGGTTAGGGAAAGGGTTAGGTTAAATAATAGATTTACGGTTAGGGTTAGGGTTAGGGTTAGGTTAAATAATGGATTTAAGGGTAGGGTTAGGGTTAGGGTTAGGTTAAATAATGGATTTAAGGTTAGGGTTAGGGTTAGGGTTAGGTTAAATAATGGATTTAAGGTTAGGGTTAGGGTTAGGGTAAGGGTTAGGTTAAATAATGGATTTAAGGTTAGGGTTAGGGTTAGGGTTAGGTTAAATAATGGATTTAAGGGTAGGGTTAGGGTTAGGGTTAGGTTAAATAATGGATTTAAGGTTAGGGTTAGGGTTAGGGTTAGGTTAAATAATGGATTTAAGGTTAGGGTTAGGGTTAGGGTAAGGGTTAGGTTAGATAATGGATTTAAGGTTAGGGTTAGGGTTAGGGAAAGGGTTAGGTTAAATAATAGATTTACGGTTAGGGTTAGGGTTAGGGTTAGGTAAAATAATGGATTTAAGGGTAGGGTTAGGGTTAGGGTTAGGTTAAATAATGGATTTAAGGTTAGGGTTAGGGTTAGGGTAAGGGTTAGGTTAAATAATGGATTTACGGTTAGGGTTAGGGTTAGGGTTAGGTTAAATAATGGATTTAAGGGTAGGGTTAGGGTTAGGGTTAGGTTAAATAATGGATTTAAGGTTAGGGTTAGGGTTAGGGTTAGGTTAAATAATGGATTTAAGGTTAGGGTTAGGGTTAGGGTAAGGGTTAGGTTAAATAATGGATTTAAGGTTAGGGTTAGGGTTAGGGTTAGGTTAAATAATGGATTTAAGGGTAGGGTTAGGGTTAGGGTTAGGTTAAATAATGGATTTAAGGGTAGGGTTAGGGTTAGGGTAAGGTTAAATAATGGGTTTAGGTCGAAATCCGTATAGATTCCCGAGTTCGACATAAAAAATTCCTGAGTTCGAAAAGATGCACCTGAAGAAGGTCATAGGTTATTATTGGCGAAACGTGAAAATAACAATTAAGATGAGGATTGTTGTGCGACTAATTCAAATAATACATAGAATGGTAGAATTCATCAACATTAGGGATGATAAACATTAAGTTTCTTGCAAAAAACATAGCCAGTGTTTAGAGATGAAGTAAACTTTGATCCTCCTAACCCTAACTCTAACCCTAACCCTAACCCCTAACCACCCAATAATATTATTGGAATTTCAAAAGAAGGACATAGATTAAAAATTCTTTTCTAAGTCTTAAAACTCATAAAACCAGTATCACTTTTAGTTTTACAGCATTAAGTGTAACGGGTAGCATGAACCACCCCAGGACGCTAGTCTGTATCTAGTTATTCTTCTCAGCAAGGATGGTACCTTTCTATGTACCTGGGAGGAGTGTTTGCTTACAACACTTACTATTCCAAAATCGTCACTCATCTAAGTACTAACCTAATTCACTATTGCTTAACTTTGCTGATCTGAGAGAAAACGTCTGTTAACATTTTTATCGAACTCTTGAGGATTTGAAGGAAAGGATCAAAGCCGAAATCGATACAATTCAACTGGAAAACTCCCATAAACAATTCTCGTAATATATTTCTAACAATGGCCGCCATTAATGTCTGATATAATTTTTTAAACCCATTAAATAAAATAATTCTCATGTACTTTTTACCTCCGCCAAGAGGTTATGTTTTCAGTCGAGTTTGTTTATTTGAGTACAGTCTAGCATCTACATCGCTTGACCAATCGTCACCAATCTTCGTTAAAATATCAGGTATGGTTCAACTTAGAACTAATTAAATTTGGGATATCTTAGTGCAATGTTAAATTCAAAAGTCACAGAAAATATTCAAGTCGTACTTTTGAAAATAATTTTGGTTCTTTTCATTGTAGAGACTCGTACTTGGCCCATATTGTAGCCAATGAAGTCTCACATCATAGAGACGAGCTACTTGGCCCATATTGTAGCCAATGAAGTCTGCTATTTTATATGACCATTACTTTGACCGTTGACGTTGACCTCGAAAAGTTCGTTTACGGTCAAAATTTTGACGGAATTTTATATATTCCGATTTTTTCCAAATTTGACGTATAGATATGATGCTTTTTGATAACATTAACCACCATGTACACTTTAAGCTTGATCAGATAAAAAGATGTTGTATTATCGACGTTATAGAATTAATTGAGATAGGGAAATTTTAAATTGGAAATTTAGAGATCAGAGGAAATCGACGTGACAGAAAAGCGAAGTCAGTTCATCCGTTTTAAGGATTCCACCATCCTACGAAGGATGTTGGCGAAGGAAGATGCGGCTCATGTCGATGTAGTTGGTGTAAATTGCCGTGAAACGTAAAACAAACCCAAGAGCAAATAATGAAGTTATCCTTTGCTCTTTTTAACTTTCTATTATCCAATCCACCAAGAGATAAAAGAATAAGAGAAACAACAGCTCTACGTCCGCTACTATTACAACTGCTGAGAGACGTCACTATCCAATGAGCCGACTTTCAGCATGTCAATGAGAGACTCAGACAACTTACAATCCTTCAACGAGAAGATTCGCGGCAGCTGCTGTGGCGAGAAAAACTCCCCATACACTGTTGCAACAACACGTTGTTTTTGATTATCTGCACAGTTCATGAGGAATATGTTTGCAACCGGTGACAATTCAGCCAAACTGTTTCAATATCGATGAATGATGGTACGAAGCGTAGGCTTATTTAGTCGGATTTTTGTCAACAACAGCTGCTTCCACTGCATCGAAATCAGACTTTCTTGGACATCTTCTTCTTCATAAAAATGTCTAATGTCGCCAAGTAAAATGTCAAACGTTTCAATGGCAGAACTTCGAGAATACTTGATTCAATATTGAAGCCTAAGGCCAGAGAAAACTCTGGCCCATCCTTACGTTGCCAGACAGCGGTATGCAGTCTCACGACTGTTTGAAGATAGTTTGGTTCTATTTTTATATTTATTTACTCCTCTGCAGGAGTTAGGCACAAGGCCAGTTTTATCTTACTCCCACCAGTAAGATGTGACCACAGCTTGGGTCGAGTAAGTGGGGTTAAAAGCCAGCGCTCGAGAGGTGAGCACTCTGGCCATTTAAAAATTGCCTGGGCAGCCCCGTCGGCATTCCCCGGTAGGGGCGCCTCAAGCAGTAAGCAATAAACTTACTCCTCCCCAAAGAGGGGAGGCGAAGCCTGGGAGGGTGGACCTCCTAGAACTGCACAGGACAGGCGTGCAGTATCCATCGGAACAGATACTACACTTATCTATTCAAAATGTGCGAGGTCTTTATGTCGCACACTGTACATCAGTCAATGCTCGATTTGAAGACAATCGGATCTGCCTTTGTCTATCATTAAGCGAAAGCCAAATCACTATCTGTGATCACATAAACAAACGAGCTTCCATTGATGCTATAATAAACTGGATACTTGATGAGTTGCCCAGCATTTGCTTAGTGGAAGAAAAGAATTCTCCTAAGTGCAACTTCTAGTAACAATGTTTACAGTGAGAAACCAATGTTTACCGGGATAGATCAATGAATGCTTGGTAGGGACTCATTCTATTTATCGGATTTTGACAGGTAAATGTTGTGCACCTGGTGAGTAATGAACTAGTGATGGGACGATTCCAATATTTTTGCTGATTCCAATACAATTATCGATTCTGTTCAGAATTCCCGATTCCGATAGACTTACCGATTCCGATTCCGATTGGGGTTCTAAAATCCCCTAATTGCCTAAAAAGGTAAAATTTCATTTTTTTTGTGGCGGGGGGGGGGGGAGATGAGGATTTAGCAAAGAGTCCTCATCTACTTTTAAATGTAAGTTTAATTTTCTTTTTAATTTGACAAACTTCTTAATGGTTTCTCTGTATGTATTGTATCCAAGATTTTGATAAACTCACTGTGAGATTTTAATCTATATTTTTCACTTGTGCCATTTTTTCTTATTCATCCACTCTTACCTTTTTTACTTGTGCTATTTTAGCATGTCATTTTTTCCTGTGCCATTTTTACGCAAATTCGTTATTATGATCCATACATTTTGGTTTTACTTGCAGTTTAAAATCTATGAATATTTATTAATTTTTTTATTAGTACCAGCAATAGAAAATTAAGTTTTAAACAAAAAAAAACAAAAAAAGATTAAAAGCATCGTTTTTGGAATAAAAAATTAGGCTAAAATTTTTCAATTCCGATACCGATTCCGATACCCTTAAAAGTTCCGATTTTTTCGATTCCAATACGGATTCCGATACCCTTAAAAGTTCTGATTTTTGCGATTCCAATACGGATTCCGATACCCTTAAAAGCTCTGATTTTTGCGATTGCAATACCGATTCCGATACCCTTAAAAGTTCTGATTTTTGCGATTCCAATACCGATTCCGATACCCTTAAAAGTTCTGATTTTTGCGATTTCCGATTCCGATTCCGATACCCTTAAAAGTTCCGATTTTTCCGATTCCAATACCGATTCCGATACCCTTAAAAGTTCTGATTTTTGCGATTCCTGATTCCGATTCCGATACCCTTAAAAGTTCCGATTTTTCCGATTCCAATACCGATTCCGATACCCTTAAAAGTTCTGATTTTTGCGATTCCCGATTCCGATTCCGATACCCTTAAAAGTTCCGATTTTTCCGATTCCAATACCGATTCCGATACCCTTAAAAGTTCTGATTTTTGCGATTCCCGATTCCGACTCCGATACCCTTAAAAGTTCCGATTTTTCCGATTCCAATACCGATTCCGATACCCTTAAAAGTTCTGATTTTTGCGATTCCCGATTCCGATTCCGATACCCTTAAAAGTTCCGATTTTTCCGATTCCAATACCGATTCCGATACCCTTAAAAGTTCTGATTTTTGCGATTCCCGATTCCGATTCCGATACCCTTAGAAGTTCCGATTTTTCCGATTCCAATACCGATTCCGATACCCTTAAAAGTTCTGCTTTTTGCGATTCCCGATTCCGATTCCGATACCCTTAAAAGTTCCGATTTTTCCGATTCCAATACCGATTCCGATACCCTTAAAAGTTCTGATTTTTGCGATTCCCGATTCCGATTCCGATACCCTTAAAAGTTCCGATTTTTCCGATTCCTGATTCTGATTAATCGTTCGAACACTATAATGAACCTAAACTAATTAAGAGTCCAAAACTCATATTCTTTAATAAAGCATTGTGTAGAATAGCGTTGGATTGCCTGTCATTTGCTTCATCAAGAGAACAAGCTGTTCGGATCTCTGACGTACTTAGTGACATACTTTGAAAAAGTGTTGTTTGTTTGAAACAAGGCTTATTGCCACTTAAACGTAAAGGGTAGAGGCCAAATTTATAGAGAGGTAATCAGAGTGGGAAGTTGGGCAGCAAGATGCTTGTTCACGTTACATTATTTAAATTTCTGCATGTTGGTATGGTCGAGGAGACAGGGAGCAGAGAGGGAATTCCAAAGGCAAGCAGTTTGAGGAACGACGCTATTAGAATAGAAAATCTTCCGGAATTTAGGGACCTCTAAACTAAAGGGATGTAGTTTTGTTCCTAGTCAGGTGGGTCAGGGGTTAAGGTAAGGGTTAGGGTTAGGTTGAATGCAGAAAGGTCATCAGAGCACATTCCGTAGAAGTAGTTTTGAAACAAGCACCGGGATGCAACATTGCAGCGATGCGGCAGGGGCTGGAGCTTAGCAGACCTTGCGAAACCTATTAAGTCTAGTTTTAAAAGTTGTCGTAGTGGTGCTGTAGCAGGCAAAGTTTCTGTGTCTTCCTTTTTTTGTAGTTGTAAAAATATAACACATCTTTAAAAATGCCAACAAGATATTTGCTCAATGACGTCATCCTATTTGATGTTTCATTCTTTTACACATGACGTAAGCTTCCCTTCGCCCACTCCCAGGGAGAAGTGACGCAGACAAATATGGGAAAAATTCGCCAGAACCCTTTCAGCTTACTGGCCAAAAGAGAAAGACGTTATTTCTCTTTTGCGCCACGTCTCATTTCAGACTTCCTGTTTTGACGTCATATCCTGATACGTACCCCTAACTTTAGTTTTGTAAAAATCCAATATAACAATAATACAAAACAAAATTGACCAAAACCTCAAATAAACGTGAAGAAATTCTTACAAATTAAATGCAATGACTGTTAATTAAATAACATGTCTCAAGGGACCCCTGCGCAAAAACAAAATTATATACCATATCTTTCGCATTTTATTTTTATCATAGTTTACATGGAAAATATCATGGTATATAATTTTTTAATAACTGATTGAGGAAAAACTTAATACGTCTCTCTGAAACGTTTCTGCAATGCTAAATAAAAGTAATACTGTTTAGATGCAATGCTTCTCGTAAACTCGGTTTTCTCTATCGCTCCAAAAACCTTTGCACACCTGAGGCTATTCTTTATCTCTGCAAATCTACCATTAAACCATATATGGAGTACTGTTGTCATATTTTTGCTGGTGAATCTCTCTCCCATTTGTGGGTTTTTAATAAGGTGCAGAAACGTATCTGTAATTTGATTGGCCCTACCTTTTCTTTTTCTCTACACCCCCCTCTCACAGACGTGATCTTGCTAGTCTCAGTCTTTTCTATAAATACTATTATGGGATGTGTTCTTCAGACTTATGTAGTCTGTACCCCGCTTCTTTTGTTCCAGCTCGTTTGACTCGTTGGTCTTGTGGGATCCATCAATTCGCTGTTTTGATACCTCATTGTAGTAAAGGTTCCTATTCCAGTAGCTTCTTTCCAAGAACCGCAGGCTTGTGGAACTCTCTTTCTGCTGACTGTTTTCCATCTATCTACAACCTTGGTCTTTTCAAAACTAAGGCCAATAGGCATCTCCTGTCTTTGCGATAATCATATTTGTTCTTGTTAGCTCCTAAACTCAATTGGCTTCATGACTTGTCTGGAGCGATTCCATTAAAATAAAATACTGTCACAAAATAAAAGAAAAAAAAACAATTAATTCTTTATGATTTTAAAATAGTTTTCATGAATTTGTCCTTATCTTCCTATAAACTAAACCTTATCTTTATTACGACTTGCACTTATCTATATTATGACATTTTCTAATATCATTATGATGTATTCATCTTTATTATGACCTTTCTTTACTTTTATTGTGACTTGCACTTATCTATATTATGACATTTTCTAATATCATTATGATGTATTCATCTTTATTATGATCTTTCTTTACTTTTATTGTGACTTGCACTTATCTATATTATGACATTTTCTAATATTATTATGATTTATTCATCTTTATTATGATCTTTCTTTACTTTTATTGTGACTTGCACTTATCTATATTATGACATTTTCTAATATCATTATGATTTATTCATCTTTATTATGATCTTTCTTTACTTTTATTGTGACTTGCACTTATCTATATTATGACATTTTCTAATATCATTATGATGTATTCATCTTTATTATGACCTTTCTTTACTTTTATTGTGACTTGCACTTATCTATATTATGACATTTTCTAATATCATTATGATGTATTCATCTTTATTATGATCTTTCTTTACTTTTATTGTGACTTGCACTTATCTATATTATGACATTTTCTAATATTATTATGATTTATTCATCTTTATTATGATCTTTCTTTACTTTTATTGTGACTTGCACTTATCTATATTATGACATTTTCTAATATCATTATGATGTATTCATCTTTATTATGACCTTTCTTTACTTTTATTGTGACTTGCACTTATCTATATTATGACATTTTCTAATATTATTATGATTTATTCATCTTTATTATGATCTTTCTTTACTTTTATTGTGACTTGCACTTATCTATATTATGAAATTTTCTAATATTATTATGATTTATTCATCTTTATTATGATCTTTCTTTACTTTTATTGTGACTTGCACTTATCTATATTATGACATTTTCTAATATTATTATGATTTATTCATCTTTATTATGATCTTTCTTTACTTTTATTGTGACTTGCACTTATCTATATTATGAAATTTTCTAATATTATTATGATTTATTCATCTTTATTATGATCTTTCTTTACTTTTATTGTGACTTGCACTTATCTATATTATGACATTTTCTAATATCATTATGATGTATTCATCTTTATTATGACCTTTCTTTACTTTTATTGTGACTTGCACTTATCTATATTATGACATTTTCTAATATCATTATGATGTATTCATCTTTATTATGATCTTTCTTTACTTTTATTGTGACTTGCACTTATCTATATTATGACATTTTCTAATATTATTATGATTTATTCATCTTTATTATGATCTTTCTTTACTTTTATTGTGACTTGCACTTATCTATATTATGACATTTTCTAATATTATTATGATTTATTCATCTTTATTATGATCTTTCTTTACTTTTATTGTGACTTGCACTTATCTATATTATGAAATTTTCTAATATTATTATGATTTATTCATCTTTATTATGATCTTTCTTTACTTTTATTGTGACTTGCACTTATCTATATTATGACATTTTCTAATATTATTATGATTTATTCATCTTTATTATGACCTTTCTTTACTTTTATTGTGACTTGCACTTATCTATATTATGACATTTTCTAATATTATTATGATTTATTCATCTTTATTATGATCTTTCTTTACTTTTATTGTGACTTGCACTTATCTATATTATGAAATTTTCTAATATCATTATGATGTATTCATCTTTATTATGACCTTTCTTTACTTTTATTGTGACTTGCACTTATCTATATTATGACATTTTCTAATATCATTATGATGTATTCATCTTTATTATGACCTTTCTTTACTTTTATTGTGACTTGCACTTATCTATATTATGACATTTTCTAATATCATTATGATGTATTCATCTTTATTATGACCTTTCTTTACTTTTATTGTGACTTGCGCTTATCTATATTATGACATTTTCTAATATCATTATGATGTATTCATCTTTATTATGACCTTTCTTTACTTTTATTGTGACTTGCACTTATCTATATTATGACATTTTCTAATATCATTATGATGTATTCATCTTTATTATGACCTTTCTTTACTTTTATTGTGACTTGCACTTATCTATATTATGACATTTTCTAATATCATTATGATGTATTCATCTTTATTATGACCTTTCTTTACTTTTATTGTGACTTGCACTTATCTATATTATGACATTTTCTAATATCATTATGATGTATTCATCTTTATTATGACCTTTCTTTACTTTTATTGTGACTTGCACTTATCTATATTATGAAATTTTCTAATATCATTATGATGTATTCATCTTTATTATGACCTTTCTTTACTTTTATTGTGACTTGCACTTATCTATATTATGACATTTTCTAATATTATTATGATTTATTCATCTTTATTATGACCTTTCTTTACTTTTATTGTGACTTGCGCTTATCTATATTATGAAATTTTCTAATATTATTATGATTTATTCATCTTTATTATGATCTTTCTTTAATTTTTTTGTGACTTTCACTGATCTACATCATGACATTTTCTTATATTATTAGGGTTCATTCGTCTTTATTATGACCTTTCTTTACGTTTATTGTGACTTTCCCTTATCTTTATTGTGCATTTTATTTTACCTTTGTTCTAACTTTTCCATATTACCTATGACTTTTCATTATACATGCCCCTTACAATTATTGACTTAACCCTTACATTTATTATCATATTGTCTTAAAAGAGGTTTATGTAGTTTGCTTGAAGCATTGTTTATTTTTATATAGAAATGTAATATATAGAATGTAATACAATGCAGAGGTGTTACGAATAGACACAAGTTGGAGCAAAATAAGACATATAATGGTGGAAAGGGTTTGATAGTTTCACCTTTAATACGATGTATACACAAACACACACACATATATATTATATTTACAACACACATATATCTGTCTTATATTTCTTATGACTTTTCTTTATTATCTTTATTATGATTTTGACATTTAACTTTTATTTGTGTAGTATCAATAGCCTATTAAAACACAGAGATCTTGTGCCACCAGAAAGACACTACGAGTTGTCGTTTTTTTAATTGCCAGCCCGAGTTTAAAGTAATTCTGTTATTTTAAAATCTTATTTCATCCTCAGTTAAGTTGATCTTACAAAGCTTGAAAGTCATGTCTGCCCTACTATTTTACTCATAGCCGAAGGAAGTATTCATACCTTTAAAAAAAAAAGGTTTATTGCAAATGAGTTAACATCGCTGATAGAACTTGAACCTGGCTTGCCAAGTTTACAGTAGAATGAATATAGACATGCTCTTTACAAAAGAAGACAACACCTTGTTACTATACTCTATCTGCCAAGTCTACAACAATATTGATACCGATTCTTTTTCAAACTGCCAGGCTCCATTTTAAAGCAACTCATTTTCCTTTATGATATATTCTGATGCAAACTTTTTGTTGTGACCGACTTCTTCAAGTATATAATTTTTTCACTCTGTAAAAGATATTTTTATCAATTAATTTAGACTCAGAGAGATTTTTTCTGCAACGTTCAATGCTGCAAGTGGTTTCTATATATATTACGCCAAAGGTTTTTACACGATTTCATTATATTATTGAATAGTATTTGGGCTATATATATATATATATATATATATATATATATATATATATGTATATAAGTATTTGTATATGTATATATATGTATGTATACGTATATATATATGTATACAAACATATATATGTATATATAAATATATACGTATATACATATATATGTATGTATATATATATGTATACACACATTTATATATATATGTATATATATATATGTATATACATATATATGTATATATATATGTATATATGTATATATATATGTATACATATATTTTTTTTCATGTATCCACATACAATGTTATATAAGGAGATATAATATTTTATGTATCGCTTTTCAGTATTTACATCAACAGTGCTCAATAAGTGAGTAGAGCTTAATCGTAAGTTATGAAAATATATTTTGGTCTGACGATTCCCGACGGGGATAAAACGCGAAAGCCTCTGTGTAGCATAACATACTTTCATAACTTACTATATATATATATATATATATATATATATATATATTTATTTTTAAATACAGATTTTAATCAGACATTGACCAGTGGTTTCTGACAAGAAACGGGTGTAATTCCCGATTCCGTCTTCTTCAGCATAGTCTGAAATAGTAAATGATGGAATTTCTTCAAAAAACACTTATAACGGTTATAAGTGTTTTTTGAAGAAATTCCATCATTTACTATTTCAGACTATGCTGAAGAAGACGGAATCGGGAATTACACCCGTTTCTTATCAGAAACCACTGGTTCATGTCTGATTTAAATCTGTATTTAAAAATAAAAATATTACGCTCTTAATTTAATTTAATTGAGCACTCTACTGGTATTTCCCTTTTATTCTTTTTTGAGTATACCTTTATACTTTATATATATATATATATATATATATATATATATATATATATATATATATATATATATATATAAATAAAATGTTTTATCAAATTTTACTAGGTCTTCATTTAATATCTAGTATGATATTTATAAATATATATGTTATGATTAATATATTCATATATATATATATATATATATATATAAAGAAGTTTGAAACATTAAATTCAATTTCAGACAAAATGGAATGTTAGTAGATGAAATAGGTGATAACCAGCGCAACAGACTAATAGAAATAAGAAAATATCTATAAATAGAACCGGTAGTTCGGTTGATTCAAACGACCTTAATCTATGGTTAAAAAAAATTGAAAATTAAATTAAGGTTGCATAATTATATGATTTCAGTATATCTTCACAATCAGTAGTATTCTTCATTTGACTTTAAAAATACGGCGCTTCTGCATTATTCTTACGAACCAAATTTCTTTCCTCATTTCGAGAAGAGTGAATCGAAAGGGGAGATAATTCGATTTTTTATGGGGACTCATAGAAAAATTATTATATTCGAATTTTTTTCTCATGGGAAAACCCGTAACACAGATTTTGTAAGAAGATACCAGGCTGAAATAATAACGTTATAATTTAGAAACCCATTCGTAACATTGGGAGGTGGGGGGTTGATTAACTATATTCTACTTTCAGCTAACAGTGTAATAACCAAAAGATACCGTAAAAATTAAGAAAAGAATTAAGACACAATTTGAATTATTTCCCCTTCCAAAAGGATCAAATTATCTCCCCTTTTGATTCACTTCTCTATAAATAAGGAAGGAAATTTGGTTCGTTGTCATAATGCAGAAGCAGAAAAAATACTTTCACGTTTACTGTTCATCCCTAGATATATCACAGCTTATGCATTTTCGATTGAAATCATAGTGGAGCAAATAGCTTTACTGGCTGTGACGCAACCGGTCGCGTGTACGGTTTGGTAGTTTGGTAGTTTTGTTTTACGGCATATCAACCCTTTTTGGGTTATTTAATGCCGAATCTGGTCATTATAGTAAAAGATTTATGCTTCAAGTTCTAAAAATAAAATAAAAAAGGGGAGGGAGAAAGGGAGAGGGGCTGTTGTTTTTGTTTTTGGTTTTGTAGAACATAATTAAGTTTTACAAAAAAAAAAAAAAAAAAAAAACGTCAATGTAGGTGAATTTCGTCTCAGGGAGCCACAGGGCAGCCTGATCTGGTATCACCAGTCGCGTGTACGTCTAGTATTAGTATAAACATAAGACAAAGACTAATTGCTATTTTTGTTGAATTCACTGACTCGTCTCTAAAAGCAATTACATTCAACATCCATGTATATACTTTTCATTATTCATTACATAGTTAATAAATTATCTAGATTGATTTAATCTATAATTGGTCATCTATGATTCATTTCTTCTGGAATTAATGGACAGCTTTCACCTCCAGGAATGACTGCAAAATCGACAGCCATCCAACCAATAAAAGGCCGCCTTCTTCCTCTCCTTCTTTCTCTGTGTTCTTCACTCAATCAATTTCCTATCATAATATATAATGATCAGCTACAGGGTCATTAGATATGCAATGACCATTATTATTTATGGATATATGTGTATATATATATATATATATATATATATATATATATATATATATATATATATATATATATAGTGTGTAGATTTCAATTTTGTGTAGAGAATCTGAATAACAGAGCTCAATGTAATTTAAACAGAGCAAAATAGAATTATAAAAAGAAAAACTATACACACATTAAGGTTGTACACATAATAACTTATTTCCACACCTTTAATTAGGTCTCCTCAGATGTATGGACAACCACGTCAAAAAAACGGTTTTTTTGACGTGGTTGTCTATACATCTGAGGAGACCTAATTAAAGGGGTCGAAATAAGTTATTATGTGTACAACCTTAATGTGTGTATAGTTTTTCTTTTTATAATTCTCTCTCTCTCTATATATATATATATATATATATATATATATATATATATATATATATATATGCATACAAACATCTACATTCCATTCCTTATCGTTTCGAATCATTAAACATGAGTTGGAATACATGTCCTAGGATGGGCAGATTTAGAACTTTTAAATACGTACAAGAGATCTACTTGAAAGCAGTCACAAACGTATTCTTATAATAAATAAAAAAATTGTCCCAAAATAGAGATTGCACAACTGAGGTTATGAGATTAGAAATGTTTTAATTGTGAAAAAAGTGATTCTATTATTGAACTACTGAGGTTTTAATTGTCTTGAATTACAAAATCTATCGTTTTGTTAGTTGCAAAGTTGTCACCCCATGAAGAAATAAAACAACAGCGATAAGTTTGTACAAAAATAATAATCTTTATTTTTACATTTATTTCACATGCAGTACAACTGAACAATACCTGGTCTCTTGCGTAAACTCTGGCCTTTTTCGCCCTTGAACCGTCTATATTTTATCGTTTTCACCAAGTTCATATAACATTTACTTATCTCATCTCATGTCAGCTATTTTATCTTCAATTTCCGAACAAATATTTTAAATCTACGGTTTGATCTGATGTCATAATTACTTATCTTTGCCCCACTTTTCCCCAGATTTTAATTGTTGCATTGTTCGTCCGGTTAATACTCGAAGTAGTGTCCTAATTTTAGTCAGAATTCCTAATCGAACTCAGTTTCCGACATTTGATGAACTGAATTTATTATTGTTCATTGTTTGCATTATTGGCGTAAGGTTAAAGGAATGTTATGATTTCCAATTTCTCTTAATTGCGTTTAAAATAATCCTTTCAAGTAGTTTTATTGTTTATTTTCATTATTTGGCTTCGAGTGGAGACGCTTTGTCTGTGTTTTCAACTGAAGCTGTCCCTTGTCTGCAGCATATTATTACACTATTAGGGTGTCTTATAATGATCGAAAGTTGTTTCTGATTTAAATCTCTCAGAGAAATAACAAGATTGGATGTTGGTTAATAGTGTTAAAAACGGTATTTTCCACATAATGTTAGATTAAACAGAAAATTGGAAAATTCCATAAGAAGTTAAAACAATAGAATAAATGGATACATGTCATGGTATGACGTCACTCATAGTAAGTCTCATTGTTACATACCCGAGTCGGTGCACGGCAAAGGTTGTTGAAAACAGATGCACCTGGCGATTGTCAGTTGATAAGATAATTGCCGGATGACCAAAAAGTTATTTGAAAATAAAACAAAAAACTCACAACCAGACAAACACCTGCACAGAAAAAAACAATATGATCGATTGTCAAAAGATAAGTTTCTTCCGACCAAATAGAAAGGGACACCTGCAAGAATCATTTAAACAGTGATGTCAGAAGAAAACAGAGATGTCGGCAAGGTTAAATATCATATTGCCAGGTGCGGTTGGTCATGCCAGGAAAAAGAGACAAATTTGTTGAATTGTCAAATGAGTGCAAGCTGTCACCGGGTGCAAACTCGGAGGTCGTCGAGGTGGCCACGAAATTGTTATATAATTAAAACCAAAAATCGAAAGAGTTAGTTGACGATCGACGTTCGGAGAGAATCAGCCATATAATTCCCTGTGCACAAAGCCTCTCCAACCACCACCCCCATCGTCACCAAGTAATCGTCATCGACAAATAAATATACATGTTATATTTTCCGAAGATACCCGTGTTGTCATTTTATTAAGCCACGCGCAATACTACATCATGACATGTAGCAGATAAGCTGATAAAATATTTTTCTTTTTCTAATTATCTCGGTAAATAAATGCTGATTATTAATGTGGTGAGCGATCAAATTGTTTGTTCTGTTTGAAATATAAAAATATTTTTTTTTTACTTTTGATCAGCCCGAACAAGACATATTGCCACTGAAGCGTAAGGCGCTACTGGGATAAAGGCCATATTTATAGGAGGCAACCGTGGTGGGGAGTTGGGCTGCAAGATGTTTGTTCACATTACATTTACATTTCTGAATGTTGGCACGGTGTGGGAAAAAGGAAGCAGGGAGCGGGGGGTGAATTCCAGATGCAGTTTCTATAGTTTTTATGTGCATTTCAAATTTTAAGAATTCAATTTAGATCAGTCCACATCTTGAATTTGAAAGATGTTGACACTCAATTTTTCTAATCTTTCTAAACATCGCAGCTTTACAGAAGATCGGAAAGAAATGTAAAAAAAAAAAAATTATTACTTGGACAGAAACGAGCGAATTCGTGTCACACATGCAAATCTTTCGGTAAGAAAAACATGACCGCTTTCGACACAAGAATTTATAATTAAAAAACAAATGATCTCGGGTTTAGCGTGATTCTCAGGAGACTATACCATCGTGTATGCAAATTTTGCCTCTTTCTGAGAATGTATACAACCTTAGAGTATATCTTCACAATCAGTAGTATTCTTCATTTGACTTTAAAAATACGGCGCTTCTGCATTATTCTTTCTGAGAATGTATACAACCTTAGAGACTGATTGCAATTGAATAGGCTATTTATAAAGTTTTTTTTCATACCAGTCATGGATACGTCTTCGACAATCACTCCGACTGAGTGTGGGTTGCTGCGATATCAATAACCCTGCTCTGTTGGGGTTAGGTACGGTTCTGTTGAGTCCTATGAGGTGCACTCGCCCAGCCTTTACTTTCTCTTTGTGAGAAAAGGGGTTGGTTTATGGCCGATCGCCTGAGTTACCCCAACTTGGGAATACCGACAGGGCTAATATGGCTATTTTTGTGGGGCTAGAGAGTGTGCTGGCCTTATCTATTCCCCACCTCCATTAAAAAGTAGCTAATTTTGTATTCATCAAAGTTACGCATAGGCGAGAACACTCACAGTCAAAAATAATATTTGGTTGGATACTTTTCTTTTATAGTTTTAGCTCATTTTTTTCTGCGATGGCCTATTCATGGCATATTCGACTGGTGTCAATTCATCTCGGCACCATGCAATGTGCAAAATACAATCTCTCCATAGTGAATGACCATCCATGCGTGGTGAAGAGTCACATCATTCATGAGGTTAGCCTGTTAATATGCACGAGTAGAGACAGAACACGGCAGATCTAGAGGAATACACCTATTCTCCATTCTTTACTGGTAGTGGAGTTCCTGTAGCAACTATCGACAGATGGATGCTCTGACAAATAAAACGCCACAGCTTCACAGAAGACCATTTATTCGCATTAGGAAGATGCACTGCTCAAGTGAGCATAGGACCATAAAAGCGTAAAGTGGTTTGGGGATCCATACAATTATCCATACCTGAAGATTACTTTTTCAAGTACTTCAGTATAATTTGCTAATTATCCACACATGTGATGACAATCGACCCATAGTCCCAAGAATATGATGGGTTTTGTTTAGTTGCTTTGTTTAACGGCATATCAACCCTTTTCGGGTTATTTAATGCCGAATCAGGTCATTTTGGAAAACATTTCTATGCTTCAAGTTCTTTATATGTTCTAAGTATTTATTAATGGTGTTTTTTGTGGGGGGTTTTTCACGGCATATCAACCCTTTTCGGGTTATTTAATGCCGAATCCGGTCATTTTGGCAAAAGTTTTTAGGTTTCAACTTCTTCATATGTTCAAGTATTTATTCATTGTGTTTGGTTTGGTTGTTTTATTTTACGACATATCAACTCTTTTCGGGTTATTTAATGCCGAATCCGGTCATTTTGGAAAACGTGTTTATGCTTTAAGTTCTTTATATGTTCCAGTATTTATCCATTGACTTTAGTTGAGTGAAAGGAGGGAGGAGTGAGAGGGTAAGGGGAAGGAAAGAGAGAGAGAAGTGAGGAAAATTGTTTTTTAAATTTTATTTTGCAGAACATGATTGAGTTTTTAAAAGAGAAAAAAGCATCAATGTTTGGTGTATTTTGGGTCCGGAAGCCGATATCTTCAGACAGCTTGATATTGTAGCAACATGCTGTGATGGATGATAGAGTTTTGTTCAAAATCATGTGACAAATCTCTCCGGAGTATACACATTAATGAAAATTTATTAATACAAAGATAATCTTTC
This sequence comes from Sepiola atlantica, assembly GCA_963556195.1. Taxonomy (NCBI): domain Eukaryota; kingdom Metazoa; phylum Mollusca; class Cephalopoda; order Sepiida; family Sepiolidae; genus Sepiola; species Sepiola atlantica. The sequence goes on along the minus strand of OY744528.1, from coordinate 14,489,818 downwards.
AAATCCAATGAATATATTTAGGTGCCTATAATGAGCATCCATTTTTCAAGATGGTGCTTGTTTGGCATACAAATGTTTTGAAACAGCAATGCAATAATTGACTTTGCCCATTGAAGGAGATATAAAAAAAACAACGGAGAGCTTCGCCACATGAATGGGAACATACAGCGCCTGGTATTATAAATAGTCACATATCTGGTACTACGGAACGGAGACATACTATCATTAAAATTGAATTCTGCGTTAAATATAAAAGCCAAAGTCTACAAACACTAAAACCAAATAAGCAAGAATTAAAAAATATATAATCAAATTTGACAAAAAAAAAAAATTAATTGTTAATTTTTGAATTAAAAAACATTATGTAAAATCAGTGCCGACAATACAGAAGCTCTTTTCTGTTTCACAAACACATGACACATTTTGAATTATAACGACGATGGTGCACGCGAAAAAAAGAAAAAAAAATTATTTCCATCATTCATCAATAAGATCCAATGTCAAGAAACACCCGAAGAAGATCGGAGGTTATATCGGTCGAAACGTTGTAAGAATAACATTTAAGTTTAGAACAATAGTCAGAACAGGTAGTTTGTGTTTCATAATGCATAGCGAGACCTCATTTCCTGTGTGAATGACTTGATCCTTTCTAACATTTGCCAAACTCAAACTAATCTGTAATGCTGATCATTGCACGAGTTGAACTCCAATTACCTCTAGTTCCGTCGATGTATTATCAAGAGATCAAATATATTACACAAAAAGAAAAGAAGGTTATTTGATGCGGGTCAGAGAGCAAAATCTAATACAAACTTCTGATGAAATATTCCGGATTATTTATATGTTTTGTTTGATCCTCTCATAAAACGAACATTTTTAGATTTGTTATTTTAGAGCAAAACCTTTTTTTTTATTTTCCTCTTTGATTTGCTGTTTCTTTGCACCAACTTTCCCGAATGAGGCTGATAGGTGTTTTGGGTAAGTGTACGTTCATTTAATGAAAATACTTATATCAAAAGTAAACATACAAATAAATATTTATTTATTTGTATGTTTACTTTTGATTTAAAAGAATTTCCCAAGAAACAAAGGCAAAAAAAACAACAAAAAAAACAAAGAAAAATATTTGGATTATTTGGATTATTCGGACTACTGTTCTCATCTTGGATATGAAGTTGTGATTTGGATTATTTGGACTACTGTTCTCATCTTGGATATTATTCTCACAACGTTTCGGCCGATGTAACCTCCGACCTTCTTCAGGTGCGTCTTGTCGAACTCTGCAATCTTTATGTCGAGCTCGGGAATCTGTAGAGTATTACACACGAACTCGTGGCACAACGGATATAAGTGCTAAATTATTATAAGTTCTAAGTGACAGTCTTCTGGAGGTTGAAGGTTCAATTCTCAGTAAGGACGATTCGAAGAATACAATTACGAATTATTAAGACTTCTATCTAGTAATGACTGAGAGAACGAGAACAAGTTAATTAAATAGAAAGTTCTATTTGAAATTCCATGCAGATTTTCTAGTTCAAACTATACCTGAAGAAGGCTGGAGGTTACATTGGCCGAAACGTTGTAAGAATAATATCCAACATGAGAGCAGTATTCAGAATAATCCAAATTATACAAATTATCAATCTTAATCTCAAAAAATTCCGAAACAAAGGAAACAGAGTAGCAAAAAGTGATAAACTTTCTATTATTACAAACAGACACCGCATCTCTCTTATAATACGGATAGCAAAAAGTTGCAATGAAAAACAAAATTTGCTTTAGTTTATATTAAAAACAGGCGCAAAATCTCCATTATGATAAGACTAACAAAGAAATGTGACAAAAAGCTAAATGAAATCTAATTTCAGTTAAAGACAGACACCAAGTATTTATTATAACAACTAAATTTGTAATAAAAATTAAAATGTGATGTGGTTTGGTTACAGATAGACACCAAATCTCTATTATAATAAGAATTACCAGACGAAAGGAATGCAATAAAAAACAACAATGTGACGTAATTTCGGTCACTGACAGTCAACAAATCTCCATTAAAATCTGATGCCTATTTGGTTACAGACGGACACAAAATCTCCATTGCTTTAAACGAATGCATGCAAAAAAATAATGGCTGCTTTAATCAAATATTTGTTGACGACACTAAGTGCATTTTGAAAGTCTTGGAGCCAATCTAAATGAAACCGAAAAAAAGTGAGCTAACATTGCTTTGCAAAATTCTAATTTATGATCAACGTTTTGCTATGTAGTATGTTTGATGGGAAATTCTTCTTGGTGACCTTCTATAATAGTGATTGTGAAACTTTTTA
>OY744528.1:14467491-14474991 GCA_963556195.1 Sepiola atlantica | reverse complement strand
CCCCGTATTCTGTTCATATACATATTCTGATATTTTAACCCCTTCTCATAACATTCGTTAACTTACCCCCACTTTTTTCTTCCCTTTTTCTAGTTGAATCCTAATTCGCGCTAACTTCCAATTTCAACTTTATGTTTCACCCCCCACTTTCACACTCTTAGTTTTATCCGCATTCCTTCACCGCATCGCTCCCTTTCTCCTCCTCCCTCTCATTCCTCGTACCCGTCCCTTTCTCCTCCCACACACCCCTTACCCGTTCCCCCCTGCCTACTGGTCGCATATTATATTCCTGTTTTTCACTGTATTTGCTTTTCTTCATTTATAGCCGGCTTTCTGAACGGGCTAGCTTTAAATATTCTCGCTGCCTCTTTTCCCACTTTAAAACTCTTTCCTTTGTCATCTCCGCCAGGGAAGTATTTTTTAATGGCGAATATTTTCCACATTAATCTTCTCTGAGCCTGCCTGCATCATCGAACGTACCTCTTATTGGACTGTTTACCCTTTTGGATTTTCTAAATTCGCCGTACCTGAAGTTTGGCTTCTTGGAATTTAACTTTGAAACCTCTCACATTACTTCTCGTGCCTCTAACGACCTACCTATCCACATCTTATTCTCTCCGCTGGACTTTTCGACACCGGGCTTTTAAGCAATCGGACATTTGCTTGCACTCGGGCACAGTTTTGCCCTGCGTTTCTTTCCCTACAACTTTTATTTCATTTTTTCAAATTTTAAATCTTGGCCATTGCCAACTTATCTATCCCAGCGACTTCCTCTGATGATAAGATTTTGATCTTTGAAAAGCCTGGCTTAAGGAAAATTTAACTTGAATAAATTGCCTTTTTGCGGAATATACCTTGCTTTGAACTTTTGAATTGAATTTTGATTTGGCTTTTGCTTTCTCTAATTCCTTTCCATTCTTCTGCATATCTACCTGCTCTATCCTTGATATTGATCTGTATACTCTTCACAATAGGTTTTTACCTTTCCTAAAAGTTCGCTTTTGGTACACCTCTTTATATATATAATATATATATATATATAGAGAGAGATAGAGATAGAAGAAAAAAGAGTGATAAATATGCGACGATTGTTCAAATTTATTTTAAATTTCAATTGTTCCATGCAAGGTGTATTCAGTAATAAACTAATGTTTATTATTCTTTCCTTAAGCCAAGGCTTTTCAAAGATCGAGATCTTATCATCAGAGGAGAAATACAGATAGATAAGTTGGCTTTCGAAAAAAACAAAGTTAAAATATTTGAAAAATATATGAAAAATATTATTAAAAAAATGCAGTGAAAGAGAAGTTCCGTAAAAAAGATATGTGGTTTGTACGGGTTGTAATTTTCCGTTGAAAAGATGTCCAATGAATTGTAGAAAAGCGAAAAAAATTTTTTCGTAGGGGCAGTATGGAGAGAATGTTCAAATATAAGTAAATCCAAACGCACTTAAATATATATATATATATATATATATATATATATATATATATATATATATAGATAGATAGATAGATAGATAGATAGATAGATAGATAGATAGATAAGTAAATAGATAGATAAATAGATAGATAGATAGAGAGAAAGAGAGGGGGGAGTGGGAAACTTAAAACGCAAGCCGAATGATGAGAGAGACAAAAAGAGAAAAGGATATTTAAAAATCAACCCGAGAGAGAGAGACTAAAAAGCAAGCAGAGATAGAGAAAGATAAAGAGAGAGAGAGAGAGAGAGAGAGAGAGAGAGAGAGAGAGAGAAGAAGGAGGAGTGGGGGAGATTAATTTAAAACGAAAGCCGAGGAAGAGAGAAATAGAGAGAGAGAGACAGACAGACAGAGAGAGAGAGTTAAAACGCAAGCTGAATCATGGTGGTATTTATTTGAGTAAATGCTATACAGAATTTAACTAGCTTTTATCAGATTTGAATATCATGAACGGGGACACCAAGAGAAAGAGGCCAGCTGTACAATGAGATAATGTTATGAGATATTTTAAAGCCGCAATAGTTAGGGATTATTTTCAAATTGTGGTTGTTGTAGTGCTAATCGTTTCCCATAGAAATAGGTTGCAAATAAGTTTATCAATATGGTGCCGGTATAATTGATTTACCATAGCAGTGCTGATAGTTTTGCTGTAGAAATCTTTTGATTACAATGAAACCTATCAAAGCGAATTATTAGAAATATTATCTATGGAAATATTTCGATGATAATTCTAGCTATAACAAAAAGACTTTGGTAATAATTTTCCCTGTAAAAATGCTTTGGTAATATTTTCAACTTTTATTTACTTGCTTTTCGTCAAATCAGCTGGAAGACAGACTAGCCATCTTCTCCTCGGAGGTAGGTAGTCTGAGTTATCCTTTTAGCTAGAGCATTGCTTTGGTAATAATTACAGATACAAAAAAGAGTTGGTAATAATTTCACCTATGGTCATTTTTTGTTCATACTTCATGCAAATTCTCCCCTATTAATTTTAAGCTTTAACAATGTTTCACTAATAATTTTAGCTAAAGTACTTGGCCAATAATTTAAACTATAAAAAGTGTCTCTTAATAATTTTAGATGTAAAGAAAGCTTTGGTTGGTAATTATTTCAGCTATGAAAATGCTCTCCTCATAATTTGATCAATCGAAATGTTTTACCAATTATTTAAACTAAAAAAGCTTTTGTTATAATTTCAGCTATGAAAAAGCTCTCCTCATAATTTAACCAATCGAAATGTTTTACCAATTATTTAAACTAAAAAAGCTTTAGTTATAATTTCAGCTATGAAAAAGCTTTTCTCATAATTTGACCAATCGAAATGTTTTACCAATAATTTAAACTAAAACAGCTTTGGTTATAATTTCAGCTATGAAAAAGCTCTCCTCATAATGTGACCAATCGAAATGTTTTACCAATAATTCAAACTAAAAAAGCCTTGGTTATAATTTCAGCTACGAAAAACTTCTCCTCATAATTTAACCAATCGAAATGTTTTACCAATAATTTGAACTAAAAAAGCTTTGGTTATAATTTCAGCTATGAAAAAGCTCTCCTCATAATGTGACCAATCGAAATGTTTTACCAATAATTCAAACTAAAAAAGCCTTGGTTATAATTTCAGCTACGAAAAACTTCTCCTCATAATTTAACCAATCGAAATGTTTTACCAATAATTTGAACTAAAAAAGCTTTGGTTATAATTTCACCTATGAAAAAGCTCTCCTCATAATTTAACCAATCGAAATGTTTTACCAATAATTTGAACTAAAAAAGCTTTGGTTATAATTTCAGCTACGAAAAACTTCTCCTCATAATGTGACCAATCGAAATGTTTTACCAATAATTTCAACTAAAAAAAGCTTTGGTTATAATTTCAGCTATGAAAAAAGCTTTGGTTATAATTTCAGCTATGAAAAAAGCTTTGGTAGTACTTCCAGTTATAAAAAATGTGTCGTTAATTATTTTATGTATAAAGAAAGCTTTGATTGGTAATACTTGAATATATAAATTTTATATGGTAATAGTTTTAAACTATACAATTCCTTTATAATAATTTAAACTATACAATTATTTTCCTATTATTGTTAGTAATAAAAACAGTTGGTAATAATTTCAGCTATAATAATGATTTCCTGATAATTTTAGAGGTTTTATGGCAGAAATATGCTGACATCAGATTTAAAGATGACCATGTTGTAATTTGCAATGAAGAAGTCTTGCAGTAACGTGTTCCACAGACGAATAGCCCTGGCGAAAAACCTCCATACGATGTAATTTCGCCTGACGATAAGCACACGGGGGATAAGAACGGTTTTTCGTTGTAGTAGCACCTTTATATTATTACCATATTTAAAAATGGCTGATATGTTTTCATTATCGTGACCCTTCGGAATTTGGAAATAATCTTAAAGCATTTAACATCTCGAATAGAATGGATCCGGCTTGGATCAAAGTTTAAATGTAAAAGTCAAGTATTATCGTTATTTTATGCTTCTAAACCATAGAAAAAAACATTATTTTTCTCGCGCGCCCCTGTGATAAGAAAGAACCAAAGAGTCGTGGCAACACAAAAGAATCCTTCGAATCACTGAAGGCTTTAGTTTATTCAGCGTCTCAGTTGAAATGGATCGGTTTACTCTAAACAAAGACGGACGTTAAACTGCACGGCTTTAATTTATGACCGGACTTACCGTGGGAAAGATCCATCCTTCAAGACGGGTGGCATAATTGAGTCGGAGAAGAACGCTGGAAAATTCCGAAATTAAAACAATAAACAAACAGCGCGGACAAAGTCTCCATAACAATCAAGATTGCCATCATGGCGGCCAATCACCTTCTCTCAGTCGGTTGCAAACAAAACGAGGAATCGTTCAGAACGAAACGAAATGTAAAACGGAGATACTACATTCATCTTGTACAAGAAAGGAAGAAAGAGAGAGAGAGAGAGAGAGAGAGAGAGAGAGAGGGGGGAAAGGGATATATACATATATATATATATATATATATAATATGTGTGTGTATGATTAATTTTTATTTATACAGTCATGTACAAAATCTGCGACATTGGGATGTCGATGTTATCGATCAACAACTGTTCAAAACTGAGATCACATCGGGCAGAATTAAACTCCGATCCTTACCTCAGATCATATTTGGGGAAAATGAAATGGGGGGAGAAAAAAAAGAGAAAGAAAAGGAAAAATAACATTTTAAATATGGAAAGCCACGTGGTCAGAGTTGAGACCGTTAACAATCAACTATAATATAATATAGAATGAAATAAAATAAAATAAAATAAAATATACTCGTTTAAGATAGAGAAAAGAAATGGTAGAAGAAAGGGGAAGAGGGAGGGAAGTTAAGAAAAGAAAAAAACTCATAGCAAATGTCTTGATGTGTCAATGTCATGTTGATGTCTAGGTCGGCGGGAATACACCATTTCAAGTCTGGCTTAAGCTTACGTGAGCGGTCGTGGTGAGGTTTTAGGTTATTTAAAAAAAAAATTTATTTTTATTTTTTTTACTCTCTTTTTATTCTGAGGTTTATTTTTGTTATTAATTTATTCAAGTTATTTATTTATTTAAGCAAAGGACAGCTAATAATTTGGTAACACAATAATTAAAATAATTCAAAAAATACTAAAGTTTACTAACATAATATAACGATGGTGATAGCAGCACCCATTATAAACCCGGTTTTAATTCTTTGGATTCCTATCATGTGGATGTTTACTTTAACTGGATTACTATATATATATATATATATATATATATATATATATATATATATATATATATATATATATATATATATATATATATATAGATAGATATATATATATATACATACATACATATACATATATACATTCATACATATACATATATACATACATACTTACATATACATAGATACATACATATATACATACATACATACATACATACACACATACATACATACATATACATACATACATATATGCATACATATATACATATAAATACATACACATATACATACACATATACATACATACATATACATACATACATATACACACATATATATAGATGCATATACATACATATAAATACATACATATATACATACATATAAATACATACAAATATACATACATATACATACATATATACATAGGTATGTATGTATATATATATATACATGAATATATATATATACATATGTATGTATGTATGCATATATATACATATATATGCATCCATACATATTTATGTATATATATGCATATATATACATAGATATATATATATATACATACATATATAAATAAATACATACATATATACATACATATATACATACATATATACACACATATATATCTATGTATATATAGCATAATATAAAATGAAATAATGAAGTAAGGTGAGAATCAAATTTTATTAGAATTCAAAATTCAGGCAAAGTATCTCAGCGTCCTTAACTCATGAGTTTTACAGATAATTCTTCTCCTCAGAGAACCATTACCGCAGTGACGTTACTGCAGGTGATAAAATTACACTTTTAAAATATATAGAAAATATATAAAAATATATACAAAAATACATAAAAGTACATAACATATAAAATATATCAAGCCAAAAACATACTTATTTGTTAAAGTTATAAAATGAAGTGAATCAGTCTCCAAATGTCGACATAGAAGGAAATTCAAGTATGCACAGTGGAAACAACCACCAAATCCACCGTAGCTGATTGAGTGAGTGTCGGGACCGGGGGTGTCCAGTTTTGGAGATGTGTTCGTTAAATCCTCGTTGCCTAAAAGGTTTAGATCTGAAAATGCCTATATATCCCTTTAAATTTTTTTAAGTTGTAAAAGTCTAAATATTTAAATTTTTCAACTCTTCAACAATTTCTTTATTAGGAAAAATTAAATCTTAAATTACATTTCTTAAACTTCTTAATTTGATGAAATTAAATATTAAATTAAACTATTAAATTATTAAATTCTAATTACTTTTATATCTTCGTAATTATTAATTTCATAAATCTTCCATATCATTTGATAATGCAAGATCTGTGAAATTTGTTGTTTTATGCTTAGGCCAGACAATTTGGGTAGCTACGTGGAATGGGAGTGCAATTAGAGGCTTTGACCTAAATTTACACACCCCTTCCTGTTTGACGTAGACTTATGATTTGACCCAGACAAGTAACATCCGGTAGTGTTGAATTGATTTAATGTATCTGTCGGTGTGTGGTGACGTTTTCTTCTTTGTTAACTTCGAAATATAACATCCGCTCGAATAACGTTGTTTGAAAAAGAAGGCAGTCTGCGACTTTAGTATTGCGTTCTGATCGGCGAGAAGGGGGTCTGTTTACTTGGCTTGCGGGAAAGTGATTACTTTCAAATTTCACTTTATTCATTGGAATAATCTTTATCGGACCCGGAAGAAGAAATGGCCGAATATATTGACTCAGTTTGATTTAATTCTATTCAAATCGGATTTAGCAGATTTTCATTAAACCAGCGAATTTTGGTTTGTGCTACTCCGATCAAATCATTTGAATCCTGAATTTTGAACATCATGATTTCAACACAAAGTGAGTTTATAGAACTTGTTATTTGATCTGGTTCATTTATCATTGTATTAATTAACATAAACATTGGATGCGTTTTTCACTGTAATTTACTGCATCGATTGCGGACGGATTTCCCGACTGGATAACTTTTTCGGTTTTTCAGTTCTTTCAATTGTTTCGCTTTTGGACTGTCACTCAATACCTGGATGAATCTTCAATCAACCTCTTGGATATCTTTCATGAATATGTTTTAATTTGTATGACTTGGATGGATTTTATAACTTTAACAAATAAGTATGCTTTTGGCTTTATATATTTGATGTGTTATGTACTTTTATGTATTTTTGTATATATTTTTATATATTTTTATATATTTTCAAAGTGTAATTTCATCACCTGCAGTAACGTCACTGCGGTAATGTTCCTCTGAAGAAAAGAATTATCTTTGA
>OY744528.1:14414991-14462491 GCA_963556195.1 Sepiola atlantica | reverse complement strand
AGAGAGAGAAGAAGATAGATTAAAAAGGAAGACGAGAGAAAGACAGAAAAAGAGGATTATATACTTAAAAAGAGAGAGAGATAGATAGAGGGGGAGAGGGAGAGAGAGGGAGGGGGAGAGAGAGGAAGAGAGAGGAAGAGAGAGGGAGTGAGATTATACTAGATACAAAAGACGAGTTGAAAGGGATTCACGGAAGCATTAATCTGCATCAAATGAAATTTGATGCAGATTAATGAATATTAAAGCCTCTTTAATTCTTGTGTATTTCGTCCGAGAATTCCATTCTCTTATAAGACCTCTCTCGCCCACAAAAGACGGCTAGTTAATTTCCACAATGGCGCCAATTAACGCTGTTCGAACGAAGCATAAATGTCAGGATCTAATATCATAAATGTAAAAACAATCCCAACTTACTGGCGCAACACGATCTTTCCACTGCTATTTCTACCGGATTTGTGATTTGTTTGTATTTACTTGCCCTCCTCAACGAGGGCAGAGTGAGACACAAAGTCGATTCTTAATGTAGGGGGAAAATCCAGGTCCCCAAAAAGAGGCACCCTGTATTTAAACAAACATAACAATTACCCCAATCTAAGACTTCTCTTTAACTAACTATGGACAGAAAGAATCAGAACAGATACCACACTTTGCTCCTAGCAAAAGGTCAAGGGAGTTGTGTTTTTGTATCGGTCAAGGAGTGTTAAGTAACCGCCAACTAGCGACAGATTCGTTGCTCGCTGATTTGTTTTAATGGAGATCGCTCGAGACAAGACATGAAGCCACTTGATGTAAGGAGCTAAAACGAAAATACTACTTCAAGATTAAAAACTAGCCAACCATAAGTGTTAGATTGATAGAAAACAGCAATTATTTCCCCTTTGTCAGAAACATCGCTCATTAAATGTAAGGACTAAATGACAAAATAAAGGAAGCGAGAGTTTCGAGGCTGCCCAAAGTAAACTCTCCTTGATGATGTCACTACTGAGAATCTATGCCCTTCCGCAGCGTAGAGTGATCTTAGGACAAGCGGTCGTAAATAATCTAGATTGAAAAAGCCGAATAAAACAGGAAGATAATGAGTATCAATAAAATTCCGACAGAATAAGGAACACAGAGAAAACAGTGTCATGAAGAACGAGTGAATGAGATTAGACAGAACATTGAAAGACCCATTTGTCATTGCTGCTGCTGATTTAATATTAATAGACTGTGCTAGTGTTCGGGAAGACCTGGAAAATGTGATATCATATGTTATTTCGTAACTAGAGCCTCCGATGTTAATAAATAGATGTTTGTAGAATGACTAGAGACCATTGTTTGTATAGTACGCAAGTGTAAAGTTTTGGTTGTTTTGTTTTACGGAATATCAACCCTCTTCGGGTTATTTAATGCCGAATCCAGGCATGTTGGTAAAAGTTTGTATGCTTAATGTATTTATTGATGGTGTTTGGTTTAGTTGTTTTGTGGAGGAAAAATGTTGTATTTTTGGCTTTGATACAATTTTGCAAACAGAAAAAAAAATAATAACATCAATGTTTGGTGCATTTTTCGTCAGGAAGCTAGTATTTTCAGACAGAGGAAAAGTGTACCATCTACCATAGTCGTGTAAGTATTTTGAATAGTTTCCTTTGGAATGAAAGAAAAAGAAAGAGAGTAAGAATGATAGATAGATAGATAGATAGATATATTGATAAAGAGAGAGAAATAATGAGAGTTAGAGTAAGAATGGGAGAGAGAGAAATAATGAGAGAGATAGTAAGAATGAGAGAGAAAGAGTAAGAATGAGAGAGAAAGAGTGAACATCAAAGAGAAAGAGTGAGAGTAAGAATGATAGTAGATAGATAGAGAGAAAAAATGAGAGAAAGAGTAAGAATGAGAGAGAAAGGGTAAGAATGAAATATAGAGAGTAAAAATGAGAGAGAAAGAGAGAGAAAGTACAAATGAGGGAGAAATAGAAAGAGTAAGAATGAGAGAGAGAGAGAGAGATAAAGAATCGGAGAGAGAGAAAGAGTAAGAATGAGAGAGAGAGAGAGAGTAAGAATGAAATATAGAGAGTAAAAATGAGAGAGAAAGAGAGAGAGAGTACAAATGAGGGAGAAATAGAAAGAGTAAGAATGAGAGAGAGAGAGATAAAGAATTGGAGAGAGAGAAAGAGTAAGAATGAGAGAGAGAGAGAGTAAGAATGAAATATAGAGAGTAAAAATGAGAGAGAAGGAGAGAGAGAAAGTACAAATGAAGGAGAAATAGAAAGAGTAAGAATGAGAGAGAGAGAGAGAGATTAAGAATCGGAGAGAGAGAAAGAGTAAGAATGAGAGAGAGAGAGACTAAGAATAAAAGAGATGGTGAGAGAGTTAACTAGTCATTTTATTTTTAGTTAATAATAATATCTACAGAAAAGTCTTGTCAGAAATTTCAGCTATGAACATTTTAACCAATTGTTTCAGATATTCATTAAAGCTTTGCGAATAATTTCAGATATAAAAATGCTTTTCTAATCTTTTCGCTATATTAACGCCGATGATTTACGTTTTAAAACATGTAGAACTTAAGATAATCCCTTAGAGGAGGAGGAGGGGGTGTCAGAACAAGAATAAGAGGATAAGCCAATCAGAAAATAGAAAGAGTAGAATGAAAGAGTAATAGAGACATCGAATGTGTAACCGAACAAGAGAAAGACAGAAAGTAATTGGACAAGAGAAGTCAGAAAGAATAACAGTACGAGAGAGAGTGAGAGAGAGAGAGAGGGAGAGAGGGGGAGAGAGGAGAGAGAGAGAGGGAGAGAGAGAAAGAGGGAGGCAGACGAAGAGAAATAGTAAAAAACAGTGACTGAGGAAGATGGCCAGGGTGAGAAATGGGACATTGAAGAAACAATAATGAGCAAGAGTGATATAAGAATAGGGTGGGCCATCGATCGAGCAAGAAATGGTAAGATATATATATATATATATATATATATATATATATATATATATATATATATATATATATATATATATATATATATAGAGAGAGAGAGAGAGAGAGAGAGAGAGGACGGGGGAGAAGGGGAGAGGGGGACAAGGGAGATGGGGAGACGTGAGAGATGAATAGACGAGAATCTGGAGAAATAGAAATATCGTGAAGTAATCCGGAATCCATATGACACAGTATGTATGAAAAAATCCTTTTAAAATATGCACGAAATAAAAATCCGGGAACGCCCCAACTTGAACGCAAGTTCACAATAAGGAGATATAAGTTATATAAGGAATATCGATAAATCCATAAGTCAATAGTGATGTATTGATAGATTGATGTATAGAACATATATATATATATATATATATATATATATATATATATATATATATAGTAAGTTATGAAAATATATTTATGAGAATTAAGCTACACAGAGGCTTCCGCGTTTTATCCCGGGGGTGAATCGTCAGGCTGAAATGCATTTTAGTTTGACGATTCCCCCCTGGGGATGAAACGCGGAAGCCTCTGTGTAGCTTAATTGCCATAAATATATTTTTGTAACTTATTACCTAGCTCTACTAACGTATCAAGCACTGTTGAAGTAAATACTGAAAATTGATACATGAACAAATAATAATAATATTTTATGTGGATACATGAAATAATATATATATATATATATATATATATATATATATATATATATATATATATATATATATATATATATATAACAACAAATCATCCACGTATGATTCGTGTTATATATGCATAGAATTGACATATGAGAAAATTAAAACAATATAACACAGAACTCTGTAACAATGTATTTTGTTGATTAGTTTCGTGCCGACCTTTGGTTGTGCATTTAGAAGCAAGTATATGTATATCATTCTCTTTATTTTATTTTATTTTATTTTATTTTCGGTGAACCTATCGACTTCATCGGTCAAGAATGAAATGAGCACACATTTAAGCTCTTTCTAGTTAAAGTAAATTGCTCGCTAGTGAATCTGAAATAAAATAAAATCCAATAATATATTTATACTAGCTTCTAAATGCCCATCTAAGGACCGGGTTGAGACGAATCAAAAAATGAATAAAGTAAACATTTATGTATTTTATTTTTTATCTTGTACGTCGATTTCACACACACGCATATCTATCTATCTATCTATCTATCTATCTATCCATCTCTCTCTCTCTCTCTCTCTCTCTATATATATATATATATATATATATATATATACAGGGTGATTCATAAGTCAGTTCACTTAGCTATTTAAAATGATTACCATATGTGCACAAACATGCTATTAACTTTTGATGATTGTTATTCTACTCTCTAATTACTGCTATTTGTTATTTTAAATTTGTTCGTTTATATATTTGTTTCTATATATATTTATTTCATAATAAATCAAATATTTATTTTTACTCATTTAAATATGCTACAAAGAGTCGTAAATTCCTTTAAAAAAAGAATGGAGCTATGCAGGCATAACGAAGGTGGACATTTTGAAACTTTGTTGTAATTTTAAACTCCCATATATGAATTTGTTGAAGCAACTTTCCGTTTTGTATTACCGTATTTTTTTAACGTTAGAATTTCAAAAAAATAGCTAAGTGACTTATGAATCACCCTATATATATATATATATATATATATATATATATATATATATATATATATACATAGATATCATTCTTAAAGTTATAACATACTCAACCGTACACAGAGTTCTATGCTTGTAAGAGGCAATCGTCAGCCACTTCATATCAAAGTTCCAGATATAATAAGAAATCTTACGCATGGAAAATTATATACATTCGGCAAACCAGTTTGTGGATTTTACAAAGACGATAAAATATAATTTAAAGGATAAAAATAAACCAATGTCGAAAAAATAATTAAAATATTTAAAGACTATAAGTCAGAGCTATACATAGCAACTTACCTAAAATAAACTTTCTAGATACCACAGTAGACCTAAACCTTCTCAACCATATACAAGAATAATAACAAACCTCTGCATATCAAAAAATTTTTTACTTAACCTTACATTTTTACTAAAAATATTTATAAATCAAAACTTATACATTATCTACAAATTATAGCAACGAAGACATTTTTACCACCACCATAGTGGCATAAATAACTAAAATAAAATGCTAAATATAAATACGATGCGATATAGAAATACAAACATTTATCAGATAAACTGTTAAATGCACCCTACTACACAAACTGTTTAAGCAAATAAATGTTAAAGTAAGTTACTGTTGCACCCCAAGTACAGTTCAAATAATGCAGGCACAGACATTAAAATATAAGAAACAAATAACACAAATAGTAATTGTAGAGAGAAAAACAACTGTCTTTTTTGTCTTAACTGACTCACATAGTCTACAACGCTCGAGGAAAACAAGATACCACAAACAACAGAGAACTGTATTTCAGTGCAAGTAACACATAATGGAAAACACGTTACAACAACCACACGTAAAACTTCTCATACAACGCATATCAAAACACCACCACATAGGGTATACATGCGTTGGACATTAATTATACAAATGTAAAACCCTAACATACACTAGGAAATAGTTAATTGGACACCACTCCACAAAGCAAAATGTTAGGTATGCAAATAATGCCCAGAAAAAAAAACGTCACATGTCAATATCGTTGTATTAATCATTTACTAAACAAAAGAGACGAACTTGTATCAAATTACTGACACATGCGTAAGTCACTCCTCTGTAGTTTAGCACAAAGTAGATTTTAAATACGGATAAGAAGAGGGTAGGAAATAGTTTTAATAATCATTTAATGTATTGTATCGATCCATTATATCATGTAGCGTATTATAATGGACACAGGGGATCTGATAACATCCTAGTAAAAGCGATTTGGTTGTTTTTTTTGTTTTACGGCACATGAACCATTTTCGGGTTATTTAATCACGAATCCGGTAATTTAGGTAAAAGATCTTATGGTTGAAGATTTTTATGTTCAAGTATTATTCATGGTGATGATTTAATTGTTTTGTTTTACGGCATACCAACCCTTTTCAGGTTATTTAATATTGAATCCGGTCATTTTGGTATATGTTTTTATGCTTCAAATTCTTTATGTTCAATATTTATTCATGGTATTTGGTTTGATTGTTTTGTAGAGAAAAATGTTGTTTTTGTTTTTGGCTTTGAATAACATGATATAATTTTGCAAAGGAAAAGGAAAAATAAACAATAACATCAATGTTTGATGCATTTTGGGTAAGGAAACCGGCATCTTCAGACAGCCGGATCTGGTAGCACCAGTTGATAAGAATGGACAAAACAATACATTTTTACAAAGTAAATAATCAGACATATGAAAACCCTTTACTAAATGTTAATCTGAAACTTATTTTTTTTTAAATAGATAACGAAGGAACAGAAAATTGACATGGAAACTTGGGAGTAAGTATCAAGTAGAGTAGTTGCAAATGAGAAACGCTTGCATCCCTATTAACGAACACAATCTAGACTTTAACTGCAAACCAGTTGCCCGACTTATTGGCTTTATTAAAATCGCGATTATAAAAATTAGCAACCGATATTGTAACGAAATAATTGCAGTTGAATCAGGGATGATGCAATCAGCTGGTTTAAAAAACAGGCTCCCATTATTCTAATCACAATCATGAACTATTACACATCAATGAAGAAGGAACTATATACATCTGCCATTGATTTTGTCCAATGCTATATAGAAATCGCTATATTAGAAAATTTACATCACAAAAATGTAAGACACTTATGACAAATGCATTGGTAAGAACACGTTATATTTTATTTATCTTGAAAATTTTACATAAAAAGTTCACAGTATTGTACATTTTTTAAATAAAATTAGATGTTTAACAGGGCTAAAAATAATGGTCAGCTGTCGTCGTCTCCATTTATTCCCTAAACTTGTTTCAATTACCAAAATAAGTCATTCACACTCTGGGTAAAACGTACTTGAACTTATCCTCAATGGTTTGATGTTTTTTATTTACAATAAAAAAATATATGTACAAATTAATCGGTCAGGGGTAAGGTGTGCTAAAACAATAAAAGAGAAACAGATTGCTGAAAAATAAAATGCGAAATGTGGTGGATAGTATGACCTTCCAACATCTATGAAGGTATAAGCTGCTCACTGTTTTCCGGGTTGTTTTGAAGGTCCGAAAACAATGAAGACAGTTAATAAGTGATGAGAAAAGGAGGGTTATTAAGGGATAAAAAAAGAAGCTGGATGGGATTCAGCAGCTTAGATTGTGTAGTGTCCTCCAAGATAGGTACCATTTTAGGGTCGGGTAAATGACAAAATAAAAATGGAGAATGAGCATCTAATACCAACAATAAAGAAAAAGAAGAGGCAGGACTTATTTGTACCATTTGCTAAGAGATTTTCTAACTTGGATTGCGTCGATTAAGTTGAAAATCAAAGGCAGCAATGTATCGAAGTTATTGGCTGCTACTATTCGCCTCGGAATCTATCGGGTGTTTACGTAGCATGCCCGTACGCTGTCGACGCGAAGTTCACGGAAATTGGTTCATATTCAATAGAAGTACCCGTAAATAAACTGCTATCGTGTCATTTCGTTCTTAAAGTTTATCTCCGTTGGTCTTAATCTGAGCTAAGGCGAATCGAGAAAATACGAAAGACAGCCATATGATCGCAATAGTAGCTGGACAGAAAAGAGAGCGATCCGAATTTTTCTCTTTTTTATGCACGCTTCCATACTTTGTCACTTGACCTTTAAATTGATTCGTTAATTTTAATCTCATGCACTTTGTAAACTTGTGTTCGCATCGTGTTCAAAGGTCAACCCTTACTGTTTTTATTCATTTGCAGTTACGCCAGTTGTACACAAGGCTGCTGAACCCGAGTGCCCACATTCCTGCATGCATAACATAACACTGCTTGTTTGCAATCTGTTTGTCGGATTTAGGCTAAAGTAAATCATTTATTGATTTCGGTAAGAATTTAACGCAATCTCAAGAGATTTATCGACCCCATGGTGATCAAAAAGCATGTTGATGCCAGTGTTTAAAAAATGTTTGCGGGCATCAAGACGCAAGACTAGAGAAGACAGAGAGAGAAAAAGGAGTGAGAGAGACTCTCACGTGGAGTAAGATAGACATAATTCTGTTTATTATTTAGATGTTCAAAGGAAAGCGCTTCTCTTGTTTTTTTCCCCTATTTTTTTCTCTTAATTTTCTCCTGTTCATTTTTTGTTATTTGTCCTTTTTGTTTTTATTAGAATCTCCAGTCACGCTTTTTCATTGGGGTGGGGCCGAGCAAAAACCGGTTATGTTTCCCGAGAGGAAATATCCATAACAAGCCTTTTCTATCATTTACGTAAATCTCGTCTCTTGTTATCGAGACACAGCCGAACAATTTTCCCCCTCGATTATAATGGGCATTTTTCTTCATTTCAGAGAGAGAGAGAGAGAGAAAGGAAGAGAGAGAGAAAGTGTGAGAGAGAGAGGACGGAAGAGGAATAGAAGAGAAAAAGAGTGAGAGAAAGAGAGAGAAAGAGAGAGAGAGAGGGGATAAGTAAATCGCTAAATTCGCCTCTTATGTTGTCAAAGACACCCTCCAGCATTACAGAGAGAGAGAGAGAGAGAGAGATAGATAGAAAAAGAGAGAAAGAGAGGGAGAATGCGAGAAAAAGAAAGAGAGAAAGAGAGAGAAAGAAGGAGAAAGAGAGAAAGAGTGAGAGAAAAAGAGAGAAAGAGAGAGAGAGAGAGAGAGAGAGGGGATAAGTAAATCGTTCAATTCACCTCTTATGTTGTCAAAGACACCCTCCAGCATTACAGAGAGAGATAGAAAAAGAGAGAAAGAGAGAGAGAGAATGAGAGAAAAAGAAAGAAATAAAGAGAGAGAAAGAAGGAGAAAGAAAGAGAAAAAAGGAGAAAGAGAGAAAGAGTGAGAGAAAAAGAGAGAAAGAGAGAGAGAGAGGGGATAAGTAAATCGCTCAATTCACCTATTATGTTGTAAAAGACACCCTCCAGCATTACAGAGAGAGAGAGAGATAGAAAAAGAGAGAAAGAGAGAGAGAATGAGAGAAAAAGAAAGAAAGTAAGAGAGAGAAAGAAGGAGAAAGAAGGAGAAAAAGAGAAAGAGTGAGAGAAAGAGAGAGAAAGAGAGAGAGAGAGGGGATAAGTAAATCGCTAAATTCGCCTCTTATGTTGTCAAATACACCTTCCAGCATTACAGAGAGAGAGAAATAGAAAAAGAGAGAAAGAGAGAGAGAATGAGAGAAAAAGAAAGAGAGAAAGAGAGAGAAAGAAGGAGAAAGAGAGAAAGAGTGAGAGAAAAAGAGAGAGAGAGAGAGAGAGGATAAGTAAATCGTTCAATTCACCTCTTATGTTGTCAAAGACACCCTCCAGCATTACAGAGAGAGATAGAAAAAGAGAGAGAGAAAGAGAGAGAGAAAGAGAAAGGAAGAAAAACCAACAAAAAGAAGGAGAAAGAGAGAGAGAGAGAGAGAGAGAGAGAGAGAAAGCGGAGTTAGCAAATTGTTCAATTCGCTTTTCTTATGTAGTTAAAGCACCCCCTCCCAGCAACTCATCGGCCAATGTATCAGCAATGGCGCAATGTGAACAACAGCTGAGGAAATAAACAATCGCATTGCAATATATATATATATATATATATATATATATATATATATATATATATATATATATATATATATATATATATATATATATATATATGTGTGTATATATATATATATATATATAGTAAGTTATGAAAATATATTTATGAGAATTAAGCTACACAGAGGCTTCCGCGTTTTATCCCCAGGGGGGAATCGTCAAACTAAAATGCATTTCAGCCTGACGATTCACCCCCGATATATATATACATATATATATATATATATATATATATATATATATATATATATATATATATATATATATGTTTCCCATCAATTACAAACATAGGCAGTTGGTATTTATATGTCCTTCGTTTTATGGCTTTCGGTCTAGGATCAAAGTGTAGTACCCGGTAGCACTTCTCCTGACTTTATTTATTCATTTACTTTTTTTTCGTTTTTATATGTTTTTTGTTGTCTCGGTTCCCATCTAATCAAATTGTAAATATCTTTTGTAAATAAAAATGATTTTAAACCATTGAGGATATTCTAAGTAGAGTAGTCATTGGAGTAAGTGTTGTATTGTGGTGACTGCGAAAGTGACGTAATATATAAATGGTGTAAGAATAGTAATACCTAGCAGGGCTCTATCCAGGGGTTAAATAGAAAAAAACCATATTTAAAGATTATTGGTTTACAAAATATACGCATTAAAGTACAATTAATCTACAAAAAACTTATGACGTAACGACGGTTAACATGCCGTTAAACACAACCAACAACACTCTATTGTATAAAGGGCAGTTGTATGTGTGTATGTTTGTATGCCTCAACTAAAACTCTAAAACACAACAAAAAGTTGGTATTTTCTTGATCAACATTGCCCCGGTTCAATAATATCAACAATTTAGAAAAACTATTAATTCTTTGACACTAAACTTGGACAGGTGTGAGGGAGAGAACACGGGAGTCGGACCTTGAATCATTTCCGTTCGGGGATGACTTCGCTCTCTTTCGTTCCAGAGTCTCGGTCGACATAGATGTAAAAACGACCGCTGCTGTCAGCGAGGAATGCCGGGCCAGAATGACTTAAGTAAATCTCTCCCAGTAATTTCTTTTGTTCTGTCTGTCTGCCTGTCTGTAGGTCGCTCTCACAGACACTCTCTCTACTACTAGCTACACACGCGTTTAGTTTTTCGTTATGGACTGTTGAAATTAAGTTGTTTTAAAAAAAAACAGATCAGCATCCGCGTGGTTTTTCTATCAACATCGAGTTAACAGTGTAAGCATTTACAACAAAGACGAAACCCGGGTGCACCCAGCTCAACGGGGTTAGCAGCAATGTAACAAATGAAGTATATTTAACCTGGACATGGTCATCGTCTTCGTGAGGCACGAATATTCCAGCTACACGCGAAAAGGGATCTTAAAGGACAGCACAAGATAAAGGGCATACAAGACGTTGATATCTTTCGTTTGTGTCACCAAGAGAATGATCACCAGCAAGCCCCATGCGCAAAAGTTTGTATATTCCAGAAGCAAGTAAGATTGTGCATAAAGTATTAATACCAGACGCGTTTCATACAAACTTTTCCTTTACCAATAACGTAGCAAAAGAAAAAAATATACAACCGCTAGAGTTTTCTACGAAAAAGAAAGATCGCAAAGATCGCTTGATCTATTTTTACTTTTGGTCTGAATAAAATGACCCACGGAGGTCAATAGGCAGGAACGGAACCCAAACTAAACGAAACCAGAACACGAAATAATCTTTACTACCGTTCGATTGTTAATGTTCCCATAGCAAAATTGTATTTTCTGTATATTTTTGATTAATTTATTTTCGTGATCTTTCCTGCTCCTAGTTCAAAGGATTTGAGTCAGATCGGTCCCACCTCACCCTGTGATCAGGCTACACACGCGAATATCCTACCATAAAAGTAGGAAAAACAACAATAAATGAAAAAGAAAATAATTAATATATATATATATATATATATATATATATATATATATATATATATATATATATATATATATATATTAATTGATCTTCTGACACACAAAAGGCTTTGTAGTATCATATCAGATATGGAAGTTTACGGATGAAATACGTCCTTGGATTATTATAAAGTACTTTTTCCCTTTTATGCGGGAAGGTCAAATTTGTGTAGTGTCGCTTAGCACGAATAATGAAGTCGTTGATCTCAATTCAAGATCCGGCCGACACAACAATTGTAACTTTCGAGATATTACCCTTAGAAAAGATATGATACCCTCTAAGTCAGTCTTGATGTGAGGTCAATAGGTGTAATAATCTGGTTCTCCTAACATAATTACAACTGCTGAAGACAGTCCACATAGCAGCACACCAATATTTCCATATTTACGTATACATACATTAGCCAAACAGCATGTTTATGTCAATATCGTCTCCACACTTTGTGGATTTTTCTGATGATTTTTTAGTGTCACGGCAAAAAACATTAGCATAAAACCAGCATGACACACACACAATATCTAGCTTTCACTCTCTCCCTCTCATATATATATATATATATATATATATATATATATATATATATATATATATATATATATATATATATATATGGAGAGTTTACCAAGATACTTTTTTCTTTTTTTCCAGAAAGAATTCATCACAACGAAAAAATATTTTGTTTTATTATTTGTTTCTTTCTTTTTTGATTTTGTAAAGTTATATACACGTGTTTCGCTACGTAGCAAGATGCTTGCTAGGTAGCTCATCAAGTGAGATAAAAACCTAAGATATTGACCCCAACAACTGACAATACCCCACATGGGATTGACCTAGTTGAACTCAATTAAGAAGGGAAAATAATATAATATATATATATATATATATATATATATATATATATATATATATATATATATATATATATACATACATATATATATATATATATATATACATATATATAAATATACATATATATATATATATATATATATATATATATACATATATATATATATATATATATATGAAATTAAAAATTGAAAAGTGGAAGACCCATAAGCTCAACGTTTCGCCCGATGTGATGTGGTCTTTTTCAAGAGCGGACGAAAGATTGCTAAAAATTACAACAGACTGGAAGGTTATATAATTGGGGAATATATATAGTGGTAGGGTTTAAATGGGGGGAAATATATGCAAATATGTTAAGTGTCAGAAATAAGTATACAAAATGTAAGCATATACTTATACATACATATATATATATATATATTAAATATATATATATATATATATATATATATATATATATATATATATATATATATATATATATATATATATATATATGTATGTATACATACACCTGCAATTTCAAATCTACACAGTAGTATAAAAAAGGAAAGAGAAACTAAAAAGCAAATAAGGTCAAAGAGGAAAACCAGTTTAATATTCAGGGAAATCATCCAGTGTCTAGACGTATCTTATTTTCATTTATGATTGTTTTAGAGAGGTTAGGGGAGATACAGTAGAAACCCATTCTTTGTCTAATTTTATTTGTAGAGAGGGCTATTACTGCAGATTCAATTATACGACGTACTGACTTCTTATGTACCATCCTGATCAGAGTAGATTTGTTAAAGTCAAAGCTGTGCCCATACTCCATAGTATGAGCACATAAGGCGTTAAGCGTGTTATTTGTTTTAATCGCTCTTTTATGCTCATAAATACGCTTGTCAAGGTTGCGTTGCGTTTCTCCAAAGTAGAACTTGTTACAGTCTCGACAAGGGATGGAGTATATGCCAGCTTTGACATTAGGCGTAGTGCTGAATTTAGGTGTTGGGATTAAATTATTATTAGTAGCTGGAGTTATTTATTCCTAGTTTGTTAAGTTTAGTATAAATGATGTTGTTATTATAGTTAGTAAATAAAGCAAGGTGTCTGTTTATTATTGGGCTAGTTAATGTGTTATCTTGTTTTTTTATTTACGTGAATCCGGAGAGCTAATCTGTTAGAGTTATGTATAAAGTACATTGGATATTGTAAAGTTTTGAGGATAAAATGTTCGATGTATTTGAATTCCTCATTTTAATATTCCTTGCTACAGATTCTTAGTGCTCTGAGGAAAAAGCCCATTTACAATGCCAGATTTTACTTTGTCATTATGATGCGAATAAAAATGAACATAGTCATTTTTATTCGTTTGCTTGCGGTAGACTTTATAAGATAGATTATTATTTTTGTTTATTAATAAGATGTCAAGGAAGGGTAAGGAGTTATCGGATTCTTTTTCAAATCTAAATTTGATTGTAGGTTCTATTTTGTTTAATTTGTTAGTAATATCTTCTATTTTAGTAATTTTAGGGAGGAAAATGAGAATGTCGTCAATGTATCTGTAGTATGATACATTTTTGGGTTATCTGTACTTGAAAGGGCCGTTCTGTAGAAATTCCAAAAATAAACAGGATAGGACACCGCTACGGTGATTTCCTATAGGCAGGCCAAACTTCTGTTTATAAAAGGAATTGTTAAACGTAAAGTATGTCACGTTAATGCATAAGTTTATAATATTAATTATGTTATTTACTGAGAAAGGAAGGTTAATATTTATTTTCTCGAGGTGTTTTTTAAGTAAATTCAGACATTACACCACTATATATATTCCCTTATTATATGACCGTCCCGTCTGTTGTCATTTTTAGCAATTTTTGTCCGCTCTTGAAAAATCCCACATCACATCGGGTGAAACGTTAAGCTTATGGGTCTTCCACTTTTCCATTTTTAATTTCATTCCGTCGGATTGTTTTATCCTTTCATCTACCCATATATATATATATATATATATATATATATATATATATATATATATATATATATATATATATATATTAGTACATTTTTTCAGGTGAGTAAAACTGGATTATTACTGCACTAAATAAAAACGTATCGATTTCTTTATTTTCAATAAAAAACATTAATAAAACATATTTGTTATTTTTGTTGTCCGTGGATAACTATTTTATATATATATATATATATATATATATATATATATATATATACATATACGTGTGTGTGTGTGTATGCATGTGTTTGTGCGTGCGTGTCTCTGCATGAAGTAAAGCAGAAGGTATTTGTTAACATATTTCAAGAAAGGTATTACGTGTATAGAAATGCGGACTTTTCTGGAATTCTGTCCCAGACACTGTCCAATATGCAGTTCACAAGGTCACATTGAGAAGCCACATGTGAGCGCGAGGGGTCGGTGGTCGTTTTTGACAGCCGGAGATTTACACGCACAGAAGCGAGCCAAGTTATTTGGCATGATCCACGAGATGAAGCCGGCAACTAAAATATGGCCGACGAAAGTGAACTGACAGGCGGCGGCATTGAAGACGCACTATTCCAGAGATCGAGGGCAGTAGAAGGGGGATAACAACGTACTCTGCGCTTGCGCAAATTGACCTATGCCACTTCCGCTTTTTCCGGGTCGGGAGGGCTCAAAAGGAATGACCGATCTAGTGCCATCCGGATATCTCTCGCTCGTCTAGATTGAACAGATGCTCAGATTCTCAGAGAAAAACAAATTTCGGTGGACACATATTCCACGTCACCTTTTAAATCTTTCGTAAAAAAATCAAAAGTATTAAATATATTTTTGAAAAAAGCATTTTGGATTAGTATTTGCGAAAAAGCCTATTTTATAATTATAAATCTAAAAAAAAAGAAACTTTTTTCGTTCAACTTTGAGGTGGGAGTTCAGATGTAATGAAACACTTCAGATGTAATGCTATTGAAATGGGCGAAATTGTATTGTAAATGTCAGCTGATATTGCACTTTTTTAGCACACCTGGTTTGATTTTAAAAAATGTTGAAGACGTAAAATTATCAATCTTTCAAAATGGTTTGTTTAAGAATTCGGTTATATGTTTAAATGATTGAAAAAAAATCTTGTAATTAATGTTTGACGGTAATTAGTTACAGGAATACTATATTGTATTTAGTATTTGTAAATTAATTTTTGGGAGAAGAGAAACAGCAGGTACGTCTACGAGAGGGACTGGTCCCAGTCATACGTATGTGCCTGCTAGAAAATACATAATAGGGTATATTTATACTTTTTCCGTATAGCTCTGGAAGTTGGTCGAATTGGTTAGGATGTTCGCATTTGAGTCTGGGTTTCGAATCGTGAGACCGGCTGAACAGTCATTTCCACACTGATGATTCCGCGAGGATTAAACGTATACGTATGTAGATAATAAGACAAAAAATATTTATTATTAGAAAAATTATTTAGAGCCCCCGTTAGGCTGGGCCCGTTAAGAGAAATAAAGTAAGCCGTTTAATCAAAGCTAAAAATGAAAGTTCCTCTACATATGATTTTGTCGAACACTGTAAAACGGCTTACTATGTGCCAGCTTGAAAAGACATAATAGGGGTTATTTCTCCTATTTCTGCGTAGCTGTTGAAGTTAACCGCATTAGTATGAATGTTCAGATTACAATTAAAAGGTGGCTCGTGTCAAGGGTTCAAATCGTGCAACCGGCTGAACAGTTATCTCCGCACGTATACGTATGTGGATAATAATTAAATATATATATATATATATATATATATATATGATTAATTTTATTTATTCAGACATGTAGCAAATCTGCGATACTAGCATGTGCATGTTATCGATCAGCAGCTGTTATAAACTGATATTTCATCTGGCAGATTTAGATTCCGATCTTTACCTTAGATCATATTTGTTTTTTCTCAAATATGATCTAAGGAAAAGCTCAGATTCTAACTCTGCCTGATGAGATATCAGTTTATAACGGCTGTTGATCAATAACATCGACATGCCAGTATCGCAGATTTTGTACATGTCTGTATCAATAAAAATAATCATATATATATATAAAAGCTCTATATTGAGCAATTTTTATAAGCACGGTTGATGTTCTTTGGCTTCCTATACTTTAAATGTTCACATTGCTTGCATTATGTATATATATATATATATATATATATATATATATATATATATATATATATATATATATATATATATATATATATATATATATGTTCCCTGTGTTTCTTTCCCTACAACTTTTATTGTATTTTTTCAAATTTTAAATTTTGGCCTTTGCCAACTCATCTATCCCAGCGACTGTCCTCTGATAATAAGATTTTGATCTTTGAAAAGCCTGGCTTAAGGAAAATTTAATTTGAATAAATTGCCTTTTTGCGGATATACTTTGCTCTGAGCAATTGAATTGAATTTTGATTTGGCTTTTGCTTCTCTAATTCCTTTCCATTCTTCTTCATATCTACCTGCTCTATCCTGGATATTGAGCTGTATACTCTTCACAATAGGTTTTACATTTCCTAAAAGTTCGCTTTTAGTACACCACTTTATATATATATATATATATATATATATATATATATATATATATATATATACTATAAGAATATACATATTGAAGGCGAGTTGTTTGTTATTTGAATTTTTGTTTATTGCATAGCTATGTATTCTTCTGAAGGTAACTTTTTAGTTTTCTGATGAGTCCATGTAAGAATGATTCCGGATTAACATACAAATCCGGTTGTTCTTCTGTGAGCGAAACGGATGCGTAAGTGTATCGAAGTTTTTTTTGTTTTGAAAAAAATGATTGGCAATGTACTCAAAATCTTGGTCATTAAAATGTAGCAAAATGTTGTGAATTGATCTGAGATTTACCGTCTCTTGTCATTTACTTTTGTTCATTCTTATTCCACCTTCCGGTTTTTAACATTGCATTGCTCCGGCCTCAGAATTCTCACCTTCATATTTACTCGTTTACTAGCAATGCTTCAAGCAAACTACCATTTCCTTATATATATATATATATATATATATATATATATATATATATATATATATATATATATATATATATATATATATACTCCGATATTATTATTTATATTTATCAATCAAGAGCTTTTGACAGAGCATGTGATTATTTATACGTCTACACTTGTTTATTCCGTGACTGCAAAGCCAATTCCAGACATCCATTCTCTACTAAAACATGGAGTTAATCTTTAAGATAATTTAATTGATCAGAACGAGGTTCGAACACTGTTTTCCGATCATATCCTCTGCGCCTATATCTGTTAGACCATACAAGCTGGAAATACAGTCAGTGACGTCAGAACTTCATATCTACTCAATACGAATCTTTCCTTTTTATCTGACAAAATAATTATTTTGTTTTTCTTATTCTTTTTGTTTAGTCGGTCTGTCACGCTTGAGTTAAAAAAAAATCTTCATGGCTCAATGCACAGATTGAATGAACGCATGCTGTTTTTTATGCGCCTAAGCATCTATATAATAGATTGCATTTGCCTATCTGCCGCGTTTAATTTTGAAAAAGAATTTTCGTCTGTCCACCATACTAAAGTTTGAAAAAGAATTTTCGTCTGTCCACCATACTAAAGTTTGAAATAGCATTTTCGTCGGTCCATTATACTTAAGTTTGAAATAGCATTTTCATCGGTCCATTATACTTAAGTTTGAAATAGCATTTTCGTCGGTCCATTATACTTAAGTTTGAAATAGCATTTTCGTCGGTCCACTATACTTAAGTTTGAAATAGAATTTTCGTCGGTCCATTATACTTAAGTTTGAAATAGTATTTCGTCGGTCCATTATACTTAAGTTTGAAATAGCATTTTCGTCGGTCCACTATACTTAAGTTTGAAATAGCATTTTCGTCGGTCCACTATACTTAAGTTTGAAATAGAATTTTCGTCGGTCCATTATACTTAAGTTTGAAATAGTATTTTCTTCGGTCCATCATACTTAAGTTTGAAATAGCATTTTCGTCGGTCCACTATACATAAGTTTGAAATAGCATTTTCTTCGGTTCATCATACTTAAGTTTGAAATAGCATTCTAGTCTGCCCGCCATACTTAAGTTTGAAATAGCATTCTCGTCTGCCCGCCATACTTAAGTTTGAAATAGCATTTTTGTCTGCCCGCAATACTTAAGTATGAAATAGCATTTTCATCATTGGACGCGTAGAATGAATGGAAGCATATTAAGAGTATCTGTTCTTATTTTTTTCTCCAAATGTTTTTATTTGTTTATTTATATAGAAAAACAAATCTCATTCGAAGAGAGGTAAGGATTTACGATGTTGACATCAAAGATTTCTTGTGGCTTCCCTGATATCTTATCTTCGTTTCGGATTTTCTAGTTCTTCACATGGCAAATTAATCATTGAAAGCTGTATGAAAATAACTACATAGCCACTATAACATTGGCTTTGGTCAACATACGTGTTTTTCTTATCCGCTTCTCGGAAGATTTACGTAGAATCAACTCCCCTTTGTCTTCTAGAAACTGTAGACTCCGGTTATAATAATCATATATGTTTACAACCGTTTGTTGTTTTAAAAATCTGTTTAAATTTCCTGCTATTCTCAAGTTAACATATTAAAATCTCCAGACCGTTTTAGTGGACGCGATTTCGTTCACGTCAGCACCAGGAAGCAAAAAAAAGTGTTAATATTCCCCCCTCGCCTACGAAGGCAAAGATAGACAAACTGAGTCCCAGTCTTTGGTTACTTCATGTAAGATATTCACAGGAAGAACTCATCTTCCTACCACAACTAAAAATGACTCCGTTTTTCTCTCTATGTGCCTAGGGTTCAATTTCCACAGAGCTTTGATTGAAGAGCTTCCAGTCTAATTATAACTTGGTAAACTTTAAACCAAATGTCAAAAAATTCTTGTCATTGACCCTCTCGAATTAATAAAATCCAGTACTTCCATAGTGTTCCTCATTTTTTGGCTTGCATTCATTCCCGTCTTATAAACCATTATCCTCGAGTGACTCTTGGCCTTAGTGAGCGGTTACCTCGACAGTAAAACGGTCGGGTTTAAATGTGGGGAAAAGTCAGCTCTCTAAAAAATGATGGGAACAAAACTACCTATATAGTCCCATCCTTACACCCTCATGAATAAGGTCGCCTTAAACAATACACATTAAACCTTTCCTCTATCTCCGACCTCCTGAAATCGAGCAGATACCACACTTTGATCTTAGTTCAAAGGCCGGATCGGTCTATTATGTCTTTACCGTCAACAACTACTATTCTGCTTATCAGCGAAAATTATATTCATTTACTCCGGTTACGGCGGAATAGCGACCAATTTTCCGAATATTTGGATCATTTTTCGGATAAAATAATGTTTTTAAACAAACCGCTGCCTCTTATATACTATTTTAATGAAAAATATGTACGTTGTTCACCTCTTGAATCAGAGGCAACTGCGAAGGTCATTTCAAATATTACCTGCAGGCGGAAATACACATGCTGCTAAATAAAAAAAAACATGTGATGAAAGCTTCATTCCGTAGGGAGGGGGGGGCGATGCTACATTGACGGCGGAGATGAAATCTCGGAATATACTCGTTTACAATTGTCGCTTTGTGTGCGTCCAAAATGATATATAAACTAGCCCAAATTAAAATGGGACATAGTCTGCTGGTACTCTCTCTTGTTAACAGCGAACTAGCAATAAAATATATCATTATAGTTTTATACATCAGTGTTTGTCGTCATTGTCTAAAGCTCAGTGATGACATACAACATATTTAGTGGATAGTTTACAGTAATTGTCTCAGTATTGTCTATAAATACTATTATGGTATGTGTTCTTTAGAATTATATAATCTATTCCCCGCTTCTTTTGTTCCAGCTCGTTTGACTCGTTGGTCTAGTGGTTTCCATCAATCGCTGTACTGATACCTCATTGTAATACGGCTTCTTATTCAAGTAGCTTATTTTCCTAAACCGCAGGCTTGTGGAACTCTCTTCTTGCTGAGTGTTTTCCTCTTACATATAAACTTGGTCTTTTCAAGACTAAGACAAAAAGGCATCACCTGGCTTTGCGAGAATACTATTTGTTCTTGTTAGCTCCTTACATCAAGTGGCACCGTGCCATGTCTGGAGCGATTTCCATAAAAAAACAGTGTTTCAACATTAACGAATCCCCAAAAGGCTGATATGCCGTAAAACATAGCAAACTAATATTCAGTGGATCATTTGAAATTCATCATACACTATGTACTTACATAAAATAAACCAACAATGGCTGATGTGCTGTAAAATAAATCAATCATACATAATTAGGGTTACGATTTGGGTTAGAATAAATATAACAAAAGTAACAACAATGTCTATCTATACATGGTTAGGGTTAGGGTTAGGGTTAGGGTTAAGTTTGAATAAATACAACAAAAGTAACGACAAAGTATATCCATACATAATTATATCAACTTTATTTAAGACTTGATAGAACCACCAAGAGTAAATAGTAAAGTAGATGTAAAAAGTGTTTTTTTTCTGAATGCAAGTGAACTTGTGTGTGCGTGAGTCTGTGAGACTGTGTATAAGCTGGTGCTATATTTAGTAGTCCATGCCTGACTAGATAAAGTTGCCTGCAAGAAGTCTGGTTAGTAGTGTTTTGACTGACATAAGTTGGTTTGGCAAGTTGAGTCTCTCACTGGCAGCTATGCTTGGATTTTCGCTTATATAGACAACGCCAGCAGGTGCTCGGCTTCTGGGGGCGACTCTTTCCGATTGGTTGATGCCCGGTATCGGCAACCAATCACGGTTTGAGTAGTTTAATAGAACTAGCTAATCAGTATAAAGGATTTCAATCAATAAACATCGAATATTTTATAGAGATCGTTTCTCTACTGCTGCTTCTGTTGTTGCAACTACGACTGAAGCAGCGGTTCAACAGCATTCATTAGTTTACTGTGGATAGATCGTTTAAGTAGCAACTTAAAGATCGTTGCACAAATAACGATATTGTTGTCTTTAATTCTCACGTTAATCTTCATAGCACGAAAGACAAGGACAAGAAGTTCACATGCTAATTAGAAAGTTACAAACTTCTTTTCTTGTAACTGTAAATGTATTTAAATTTAATATAATTATATCTTACATTGAAATGAAGTGAGGTTAACTGTCTACAAAACCATTTACTGTGCTTCCCGGAAAACACTAAGTGACTTAATTGTAATCATTGGATGTAATTTACTTCAACGTTGAATTTGAATTACTTCTCAATTGCTTTCCGTTTAATTTAAGTTGCCGAAACACAAGTTTATCTGTACGTCTGCTTCTTTAAAAGTGTATATATGTATATATATATATATATATATATATATATATATATATATATATATATATATATATATATATATATATATGTATATATGTATATATGCATATATATGTATATATATATGTATATATGTATATATATGTATATATATATATGCATATATATGTATATATATATGTATATATGTATATATATGTATATATATATGTATATATATATGTATATGTATATATATATATATGTATATATATATGTATATTTATATATATATATATATATATATATATATACATATATAGGCAACTATTATTAAATAACACGGAGTGTTTTTGCTCGATAAGAATTGTTTTTATATTGTCAATTTTTTTAATAGTCCATTAATTATTTTATTGACCTCCTCTCCAGAAGGTAAGCAAAAAGGACAGGTGTAGGTTTTGATGAAAATGTTTCTGTGGAACGAACTGGATTCGAACCTGGCAGTCTGCGTCGTAAACCATCGTCACGGCCATATTGGTGTATGTAATTTCCGTGGGGGTTCTTGCTCCATTTTACTTTTCTTAAATATATATTCAATAACATCAAAACAAAGAGACTGAACATATCACAATTTGAACTGGAGGTATAATTTATACCGGAATAAGGGTAATTTTTGTTGGACACCTTGAATATATATATATATATATATATATTATAATATAATTATATGTTATGTATTTTTATGTATTTGTGTATATATTTTTATATATTTTCAAAGCTTAATTTTATTACCTGTAGTAGTATAACTGCGGTAATGGTCCTTTGAAGAGAATTATCTTTGAAAACTCATGAGCTAAGGACTTAAGGATACTTTGCTTAAACTTTGAATTCTAATAAAATTTGATTGACACCTTATTTTATTACTTCATTTTATATTATAATATTAATGCTCTATCAAGTATATTGTGCTTCAGGTTTTATCCGGATGTTTTCACTAATTATAAGATATTAGTTGACGCTTATATCTTTTGTTGGATTGCTTCATATATATATATATATATATATATATATATATATATATATATATATATATATATATATATATATATATATATATATATATAATTAACTTGTTACAAATATCCAGGGGGTATGAATCCGAAGGAAGTTGAAACCGGGTTTATGAGAGTGCTCAATGAAAATTCAGAGCAAAATATATATTTTTTGATTTTATTCCATTAGTTG
The DNA here is from genome assembly GCA_963556195.1 of Sepiola atlantica. Classification (NCBI taxonomy): domain Eukaryota; kingdom Metazoa; phylum Mollusca; class Cephalopoda; order Sepiida; family Sepiolidae; genus Sepiola; species Sepiola atlantica. The sequence continues at coordinate 14,439,481 of OY744528.1, read as the reverse complement.
CGACAAAACAAGTTTTGTTTCATTGGTGCTAATAGCTACCAACTCATCGGGCCGGCGAAAGGAATTCAGACCTTTGAATTCCTTTCGCCGGCCCGATTAGTTGGTAGCTATTAGCACCAATGAAACAAAACTTGTTTTGTCGCAACTAATGGAATAAAATCAAAATATATATATATATATATATATATATATATAAAAATATATATATATAGATAGATAGATAGATAGATAGACAGACACAAATCATTACTTAAACACAATACGTCACATATTTAAGGTACGTACCATATTTTCATTGGCATGGATAGAATAGACCATTTCACGTGAAACGTCAGAATGAAACTATTAAAAAGCTAATGACCAAAGGTAAATTGTTTGAGGAAGAAATACAAAAAATGTGTTCTTAATTGGCAGTAGAAAGAAGACAAATAACAAATATTCAAGTATCATTTATTTAAGGATCATTTTATTCGGTGTTATTATGCCTCATTTCACTAAATCAGTATTATGTTTTTGTTGTAGGAAAAACGTAATAACTTCGCATTGCTTTGCCGATTTAAAATATTTATACATTGATTTGTGTTATCATTTCATTTTTCTGTCTGATAATTTATTAATTTTTTTTAGATATTTCATCTATTCTTATTCTTTTCCGCCAATGTTTTAGTTTTAAACATATGAATATGGTTGTAATGGGATCTAATGGATTTTGTCGAAAAATACATCATAAATGAGTCCCCGCTTACATAATATATATATATATATATATATATATATATATATATATATATATATATATACATATATATACATATATATATATATATATATATATATATATATACATATACACATAAATATATAGACATGCATATATACATACAAACATATACATATATACACATACATATATACATATATATACAAACATATATATTCATATTTACATATCTATATACATACATACATACATACATACATATATACATACATATACATATATATACATATATATGCATTTATATATATACACACACATATATATATATACATGTACACATATATATATATACATACATATACATACATATATGTATGCATATACACATATACATATATATATATGTATACATATACACATATATACATGCATACATATATACATACATACACACATATATATATCATACATAACTATATACATACATATGCATGCATATATATACATACATATATACACATATATCACAATATACATATATATGTATACATACACATACACATATATACATACATATACATATATACACATATACATATATATACTTACACATATACATATATACATACATATACATATATATACCTACATATACACATATATATATATATACATATACATATATAGATACATATACATATATATTCATACATATATATACATGTATATATACATACATATATATACATATATATGCATACATATACATACATATATATACATACACACACATATATATACACATATACATATATATACACATACATATATATATATATACATACATATATATATACATACATATATATAAACATACACATATATATACATATATACATACATATATACATATACATACATATATATACAAAACACGGCCGAATTAAGAATAATCGGGGATATACTCTTCGGATTTCAACCTGACACCAGTAGGATAACTCGATGGTTAGAGAACGTCATGAAGAAGATTTACAAACGAGAAAGTTACGTGACTATCAACAACGCTTGCATGGATAATAACTTGCTGCATAAGTATACATATATATACATATATATATATACATATATATATACATACATATATACACATATATACATACATATGTACATATATACATACATATATACATGTAAACATACATATATACATATATACATACATATATACATATATATAAACACACATATATACATATAGACATATATAAAATACATATATACACATATATATACATATATACATATATATATATATATACATACATACATATATACATATATATACAGGGTGGGCCAAAATAAGGGTCCTATCTTTAAATTTGAATAACTTGAATTTGAATAACTTCCACAAAATAAAAGTTAAACTCACCAAACTTTATGTGTGTGTAGACTGACCCTTCCTAGATTTTTTGAAATAAACAAAACAAATTTTAGCCGAAAAACACTACTTAAAACTTACAAAAACTAAAGTATTGTTTTTTACACTGTTTTGAGTTTTTTAAGCAAAAATAATGTTTTCTAAATGAGGGTACGTTCCTTAGGGCTAATACGGCTCATGCTTGCTTCGGAAAGGGTCCTTTACTTATTCTAAAAAAAAAATTTTTTTAAATCAATAAATAAAAAAGTTATGAATTTTTAAAATAGGACCCTTATACATACATATATACATACATATAGACATACATATATACATATACATACATATATACATATATATACATATATACATTTACATACACATGTATACATATATACATAACATACATATATAGACATATATATATATACATGCATATATACATACATATATAATGCTGTCCAGTTTATAATCCTTTTTTCTTTTTTTTATTCAATAACCAGGACAGGAAAAAACATGTAATTATTGAAAATATTCTTTGATCAGATCTAACATAGGAAAAATGGCCAATCATTATCTAATCAGGTTGAAACCGATTTTTTTCAATAAAAAATTAATAGAATTATAGTATAGTTTGCGATTTCGAATAAATTCATAGAAATTCCAGTGCCAAGCGATGAAGAATTGCATTTTTTGAGAGGCTCTTTACGTATCTGTTTTGCACCAGACACATATACACAACATCTCTGTTGGGGAACAAGAAATCAAAGCAAGGATATTACGTACCTTTGCTAGGATTGGTCTAAATGCGGAATATTCTGTTACTTTTAGCAATTATTGGGTATTTTAATTTCTTTCACTTATGAGGGGAGGCAACTCCGATATGCTCTCGGGTTTCTGTCTTTGAATTAATATTTTATTAAATTATTTACATCTTCATTCATTATTGTTATTATCGTAAACTAACTAATCTTAACGTGTTATACTATTTATAATATCCGATAATAATTGAACAAAATATTCGGTAGAAGATAGAACAAAAAATACTATACCTAGTATAATGATAAACAATTAATTGGAATGAATAAATAGTTGAATTGCAGAAATAGGTAGGGAAAACCTACACATTAGTTTTATGAAAACATATAAGATCACACATGTGTTTAGTCAAGTAAAACAGCATGTTTCCACTCTAGTCGTATTCTCAGCAGGAATAAGTATTTTCAGAAAAAAGAACGAACCAAAATAAATGATATTTCTGGCAAGAAGAAATAAAACACGACACAAAAATAGGCTAGTCCGAATCAAATATCGATACGTCAGACAGATTGCTATTTGGGTCTTGTTTCAAAAATCCGAGAAAAAATATATATATAATCCAAGTAAAATATCCACAGGGTAGTAATCTAAAGAACCGGGTTTATAAAAAGTGCTCAATAGCAAATAGAGCTTCAATATATGATTATTTTTATTTACACAGACATGTACAAAATCTGCGACACTGGCATGTCAGTGTTATCGATCAACAGGTATTATAAACTGAGATCTCATCAGGAGAGTTAGACTCCTATCTTAACCTTAGATCATATTTTTAAATAATTAAATATATTTTGATTTTGATTTTAACATTTTAATTATTAACGGTCCTAACCACGTGATTTTCTAAATTTTGAAATTCTAAATTTCTTTTCGTTCTTTTTCTTTTTTCTTTATTTCATTCTTTCCGAATCTGATCTAAGGTTAAGATCGGATTCTAACTCTAACTGATTGGATCTCAATTTATAATAGCTGTTGATCGATAACATCGACATGCCAGTGTCGCAGATTTTGTACATATCTTTGTAAATATTCACTTATCATATATATATATATATATATATATATATATATATATATATATATATATATATATATATATATATATATATATATAATTTGTTGTGTTTATTATCTATGTACGTGTACGTTTCGTCCTTTATAATCGGGACTTATCAGCATAGAGATATGACTATTAATTACTGTTCATACAATTAAAACCCCCGGATACCGAGTATTTTAAATACAAATCCCGACATCTAGAACCACTGGGCCACCGCTGAATAGCGAATACACAATGATAATTTTAACACTTGATGTCATAAGCGCGTTCTAACTTAATGAAAGGAACGATGCACATATAGCTAGCGACGTCATGCTGTGTCAATACTACACTTATAGTGCCCATCTATAGGGGTTTTCCAGAAGCTACAAATAATATATATATATATATATATATATATATATATATATATATATATATATATATATACATATATTATAGTGCGTGAGAGTGTATTGATTTTTAATATTAAGTAAAATCTTTATTATTGTTTAGCTACTAGGAAGTACGCACATTCTTGTCGTCAGATTAACTACCGTTCATGTCTTTTCAGCTTTTGTTTGTATATTATCTATAATTCATGTCACGTAGAAAGCCTCTCATGCATTATCCAATTTAACGCGTCTTGCTTAAAGAGGAGATAATTGAATTGCATATGCAACTTCAAGAATCAATTTTAGACAAACAAAAGTACTTTGGAATTCGTGATGTTAGAAAACAAGTGAGTGTTTTTTATATATATGCATAAATATATATATATATATATATATATGCATATATATACATATATATATGTATACAAATATATACATACATATATATATATATATATATATATATATATATATATATATATATATATATATATATATATAGTTGTGTATGTGCGTGTTAAAGGAACTCAAGGCGTTAAACTGCCAGTCAACATGCCCTGCTGATTCTACGCATACGCTCTTAACACTAAGATCTACAAACAATATATCACCAATAAAATACTAAGAATTACAAATATATATATATATATATATATATATATATATATATATATATATATTAAAGAATAAGGTAAAAAGAAATGCCTTTTTAAGCATATAAAGATGCGATATCATTTTTTTTTTTAAAGAATAATAAATCGAAGCCGATTTTTTTTTTCTTTATATAAACCATTAAACATTTTTTTTTTCTCTTTGGTTTATAGTGATACAGATAATTTCGCCAGTTGAAAACCTGGCCTCATCATTAAAAAAAAAAAAATGAACTTTAAATTTTATATCTGTCTCGCGAGCATACGCGCCTTTCATATTTGAAAACGGGTAACAACAACAACAACAACAACTTCCGCTAAGCCCGTTCACCACTACAGTAGTCGGAAAACATCCAAATCCAACAACATCGGGATATAGACACACTGATGAGGCCAGGTTTTCAACTGGCGAAAATATCTGTATCACTATAAACCAAAGAGAAAAAAAAATGTTTAAGGTTTATATAAAGCAGAAAAAAAATATCGGCTTCGATTTATTTTTCTTTTAAAAAAATAAAATGATATCGCATCTTTATATGCTTAAAAAGGTATTTCTTTTTACCTCATTCTTTAATAAACGTCAACTGGATGCTTAAAAAATAAAAAAAATAAAAATATGAACTTTAAATTTTATATATATATATATATATATATATATATATATATATATATATATATATATACACTAGTGTACGCGCTCCGTCAAAAATGACAAAGAAAATAGTGTTCGTACTCGCTATTTATCTAGGTATTGTTGTTGTTTTCTGATAACGCCCGGGGACGTCCTCGGGGAATCAGACATACGCTATGTGTCCTACATTTTCTGTTGGCATGATAGAACCTGGTAGTTCCACTATCCTCTCCAGGCCACATACAGAACCTGGTGTTCCCAAATATTTTCCAATTTCGTACTGGTCAGGCTTAACGTCTGTTTACTTCGGTGACTTAACAAATGAATGACAAATGAATGACAAATGAATGACAAATGAATGACAGCCATTTGTTCGACCTATATTTGATTGTTTTAAATTCTACTTCAAAATAAAAACTGTGATGTATATCTATAAAAATGTTTCCCGCCTATTTTTACAGGGAAAATGTTTATTGTATTTATAGAGAAACATATTTGATTTAAATTTTTATAGGAAAATTATATTTAATTAATTTATCTCGGAAAAAATGATTTTCAACGCTTTCCTATGAAGGAGGTCTTCATAGGAAAGCGTTGAAAGTCATTTTTTCAGAGATAAATTCATTAAATATAATTTTCCTATAAAAATTTAGATCAAATATGTTTCTCTATAAATACAATAAACATTTTCCCTGGAAAAAAATAGGCGGGAAACATTTTTATAGATATACAGTGCCTATATATAAAAAAAAGATAAAAGTGAAAAAATTAAAATAAAAAATATGAAAGAACTAACATTTTTATAGATATATTTTGCCTATTGAAATAAATTGAAATACTTTTTACTAGGTAAATGCACAGAAAAATGAATAAATAATGGAGAATGAAAGAAAGCTATAATAAAGATGACAGAATAAATAATGGAGAATGAAAGAAAGCTATAATAAAGATGACAGAATAAATAATGGAGAATGAAAGAAAGCTATAATAAAATGACAGAATAAATAATGGAGAATGAAAGAAAGCTATAATAAAGATGACAGAATAAATAATGGAGAATGAAAGAAAGCTATAATAAAATGACAGAATAAATAATGGAGAATGAAAGAAAGCTATAATAAAGATGACAGAATAAATAATGGAGAATGAAAGAAAGCTATAATAAAGATGACAGAATAAATAATGGAGAATGAAAGAAAGCTATAATAAAGATGACAGAATAAATAATGGAGAATGAAAGAAAGCTATAATAAAGATGACAGAATAAATAATGGAGAATGAAAGAAAGCTATAATAAAGATGACAGAATAAATAATGGAGAATGAAAGAAAGCTATAATAAAGATGACAGAATAAATAATGGAGAATGAAAGAAAGCTATAATAAAGATGACAGAATAAATAATAGAGAATGAAAGAAAGCTATAATAAAGATGACAGAATAAATAATGGAGAATGAAAGAAAGCTATAATAAAGATGACAGAATAAATATGACAGAAACAATAATACAAAGAATGAATTAATTATAAAGAAATGAAAGAAAGACATAAAAAGGATGGAATAAAACATAAAATAATAAAAAAATAAGAGTGAAAAAGTTAAAATAAAACATATGAAAGAAATAACATTTTTGTTGATATACTTTGCCTATAGAAATAAACTGAAATACTTTTTACTCGAAATGAATAAATAAAGAAAATAAAAGAAAGCCATGATAAACATGACAGAATAAACTGAAAGAAACAATAACAGAAAAAATGAATAAATTATAAGGAATGAAAGAAATACATAAAAAGGGTGGAATAAAACATGAACGAAAATAATAGTAAAAAAGTTCCAATAAAAATAATATGAAAGAAATAATTAAAATAAAAAATAATGCAAAAGTAAGGAAAGAAAAAAGACAGAATATATATGAAAGAACTTACCATAAAAAGAACAAAAAATCAAGAATAAGAGAATGAATATAAAATAAAATTCAATAAATAATGGAATAACATGAAATATATAATGGAAACGGAAGTGACAAAAGAAGTAATTAAAATAACTGCCTGAAATAGAAATGCAGTAAAAAACAAAAACAAAATAAAAATTCTATCGAATGAAAGAAAAAAAAAACAGAAAAGAAAACGGAGGAAACAAAAGAAAGTAAAGATAAAAAGACACGAGGAGAAAAAGAGAAAGAAAAAAAGAGGAACAAACAGAACAAAGGAAAGAGGACGAAAGAAAGTTAATAAAAAATAACTAAAAAGTATTATAAATGAACAGGATAACATCAAGGTGGAAATAACGGTAATTGCCGAAAATACACGAACGAAAAGAAAAAGACCGACGACATTCTAGGATTATGCAATCTACGGAGAAAATGAACACCCTAAAATAAATGGTACTTATATCGATCTTGACCCAGTTTTCGCGAGTTTCTGGTCGGAAGCGTTCGGCTGTGCTACGCAAACTTATAAAGCTCTATCTTGTATTGAAAACATATTGCTTTAATTCATTTCATCTTTGTACTTGTTTAATTAATATATGTATACATGTGTGGGCATATTTATCAATGCACACGTATATCGTTGTCTAATCGAATCACCAGTGTGGCTAGACCTAGCGAGATTCGAAACCAGAACCCAAATGACTGGAGTTTGGGGCTCTACCACTGAGACAACAATCAGAGATATATAGCATTATAAATGTTACCATCTATTTATTTATATATTTTTTATTTATGATACTCATAACTGAAAGTAGTCAATTATTTTTCACAAAAAGGCGTTTACCTTCATGCTAGTTGGACATCATTATTTCCTTCAGAAGAGTAATGCCCCATTATCTCTCTCTCATATATAATTATATATATATATATATATATATATATATATATATACATATATATATATATGTATATAATTATATATACATATACATATATATATATATATATATATATATATATGTATATAATTATATATAAATATATACATATATATGTATATATATAAATATATACATATATATATGTATATAATTATATATAAATATATACATATATATGTATATATATATATATATATACATATATATATATATATATATATATATATAGAGAGAGAGAGAGAGAGAGATCTAACAGAAAAGAAGGAAGAAAGCACGAAAGACAAAAATCGTATGAAATTTTCTCAAAAGTATATGCCTTGTTAATTGGAATAATTTCTCGGTATAATTGCCAATGTATTAAGCGTACAGTAATTTCCTTGTATTTTGGCTTGCACATTGTTAAATGCAGAAAATGCTCGCAGACCATTATAGACAGGAACGAGGCAGCACACTTTTCTTGAGGCCATATCCACTCGCTCCCTACAGCAATTCTGGTTAGAACTATCATTAAAACGAACAGGAGTCCCCTATTTTTCCTATAGATGGCGTCATGTCATTGTGTCTCGCGGGCAAAAACACCTTCTGTTTTGTACGAATAATTGTCAATTGTTTTTCCATTATACCCCAACATTCTTCGCTGCTTCCGTATGCAATCATAATTGCATGTTAATAACATTCTAAAACGATCATTCATTGGCTGGCACATATAAATACAGATTTTGTCCGTCTGTTCGTAAGTCATATTTTTTAAAACGTAATGAATACATCGCAAGGATTTTTAATCATTTCGAAATATCAGAGATCTTAACTACTTTTAGAAATGAAGAATATGACATTAATTGTAAATAATAAATTCCCAACAAAAAAGTGGATGCCATGACCGGAAATCGAAACCGAAACCTTGAGATCTTCACTGATCTATTTCGATTTTCTTATAAATATAGTTCAAAACATTACAATGAGAAAATAATTATAGCTTTGGCGTGACGTCATAGATGTATGGTTTATGTCATGTTTCAAGACATGAATTGAAATATAAGCGATGAAAAAATAAATGAATAATTAAACATTTTCAATAGCTTTGGACATTATTCCAATAGTCTCAGATAATTTATTTTGCTTTAACTACGTTTTTTATGTTATTCTTTCACAGCCTAATTTTCACAGATAGCATGGATTGGAATAAATACATCGAAAACATTGCCAGGGCTGCTGCAAAGAAGGTGAGCTCTTTATACCGTGCCAGTAAACTTCTCACACCTGACATTATCTTATATCTCTGTAAAGCCACCATCTGCCCATGCATAGAGTATTGTTGTCACATCTGGGCTGGTGCATCATACGCTAGTCTCTCCCTCTTAGACAAGGTAAAAAAAAGTTGCTAATTTGATTGGTCCTTCACTATCTACCAATCCACCAAACTCCAGCCTCTGTCCCATCGCCGCAATGTTGCTTCCTTGTGCCTGTTTTACAAGTACTTCAATGGATTGTCATCTGGTGCCCCCACGACGTAAATTCACTAGACCAACCCGACAATCTGCCAAATCCTATTCATACACTGTGGATGTCCCCAGATGCCAACAGCTCCTAATTTAGGTTGAATCCCCCCCTTTTTTCTCAGTAGCCCCTTTCACCTACAGTGGCGGCCTGCCTTGTTTGCGGTGAACTATGATGAAAAGAAAAAAAATTCTATGATCCTCCTATCATAGCAAAACTATGCAACCGGAAGGAAGCATATATTTGCTAGTTATTTTAAATTCGGTATTATTCCTATCATTTGTATTGTTTCCGAGTGCGTAAATTTGCATGCACACACTTACAAAGAGAATTAAATTTTCACACGGCTTTGAAACACAAATTATTGGTGGACCATCGAAGTTAAGCAACGTTCATCCTGGTCAATACGTTGATGGTTAACCATTTTAAAATACCATATTCCACAAACCAGTAAACAGAAGTTAGTGTAAAGTCATTTCTCTAATACCACTCGAAAACGTATGATCCAATATCTCCTCTCCCTTGATATAATTAAAATAGTAGGGTAGACTAGACACCCCAGCGTTGAGAGGGTGTCTCGTCCAAAAAGTAAACACCAAAAACAACACCAGTCTTTTATACAAGGATTGATTTCGGTGTTAACTGGGATTTCTTCTTTGTAACTGGACTTGGGCATATCCGGGCTAATAGTAATGCGGTTGGTGATTGCGAAACATTGCCTTTCTATAACCACACCCACGCGTATGCACAGTTTTAGAAGTCTACTACTGTCTCTCAATGCAAGTGTATCAATCGTATAATTCGCATAATTACGGATGTCGAATATACACATGGAATTATCACCACAAAACATGAATGCGAATAAGATTCCTGAAATAAAGAATGGGCATCAATGTATTCGGATATAAATTTGTATCGGAGTAGTTCGCCCGTAGTTCCCCTCTCTAACCTAAAATTTCTTATAAAAATATACACATATACATATACATATACATATTCATATACATATATATATATATATATATATATATACATATATGTATATATATATATACACACATATATATACACATATATATATACATATATATATATGCATATATATATATATATATATATACACACATATATATATATACACATATATACATATATATATGCATATATATTTATATATACACACATATATATATATACACATATATATATATATATATATATATATATAATAGAATTCCAATAATAGATTCCACTTTATTCAACTTTCAAAAATTAATATTTTTGACAGCCTTTTTCGTCTACACGTGAATAACCATATATATATATATATATATATATATATTAGATATATATATATATATATATATTAGATTTCTTGAATGTGAGATGATATATATAATTATTTCCACAATCAGACAACGCCGCAGCCCACAACCTATGAAAAGAAACAAACCGGTAGTCCTAGACTCGAGTTTCGCCCTCCTTTGGGCTCATCAGTAGAACACATCCGAACTCAGGATTCGAAACCCGAGTCACTTGCATGGTAAGCGAGTACTCTGCCACTGAGCTACCTCGCCACATACAAGAATGTCTATTAATTTACACAGATTAAGCGAACCGCGGCGATGACCGACTGTGGAATGTACCTACTCTTTTCAACAAGGGGTGTAGTCATCCAACTACTATGAACCCAGGCCGATGTCTCACAAGTAGGATTTTATACTCGCTAGGACGATGTCATCCAACAAGCTAACCAAGCGAGCAAATAAATATTAGATTTCTTGAATGTGAGATGATATATATAATTATTTCCACAATCAGACAACGCCGCAGCCCACAACCTATGAAAAGAAACAAACCGGAAGTCCTAGACTCGAGTTTCGCCCTCCTTTGGGCTCATCAGTAGAACACATCCGAACTCAGGATTCGTAACCCGAGTTCGGATGTGTTCTACTGAACACTTCCGGTTTAACCCCCCCCCCCCCCCAGCGCTCCTGGCATTTTCTCGGTACCCGGGATTTTTCTTTTATTTATTTTTGACAAGGAGAGGAAGAAGAAAAAAAAAAAAAAATCTCTCGAAATATCAAATTGATTCTTGACAATCCGGACATTACAAACTAACACCCTTGCTGTCTAGAAAAATAAACAAACCTTTCGATCTATATCCGACTTATTTCGGTTTTGTTCTGTTTTTGTTCTTCACAGCTTCCAGCAACCCGGATCTTCGCATTGCCTTAAACCTTTTTAAAAACTCTTATTATATATATATACATATGAGATAGAGTGAGATAGAGATAGAGAGAGAGGAGAGAGAGATGTAGGATGAGAATGGGGAACGTGCAGCAAAGAAAGTATTAGTAAATGCTCAAGTGCCAATTCTATTTACTTCAAAGTGTCGCATGCAGTACTATTAGTAGTAGTAGTAGTAGTGTTAGTAGTAGTAGTTATGGAAACACCTTTGCATGTCATAGTTCATGAAAGAACGATATAGAAGTTTCCTATGGAACAACAATGCATAAGATTAACTAATGCTATCTCCAAATTGTTGTAGAAAAAATGTTTCATACGCACGATTAATTTGTTTTATATTTTTTATCGACAATAACTATCTGAAGTACTCGCAGAAATGGGTCGGATACCAGAAGAGTTCAAATCAATAAAATGCATCTACTGCAATGGTGAAAACTGGGGTAAAAATACAGCTTACACAACTGAAGTCATGGGCTTATAAAAAGGTTTACTTTATAAATGTCAACTCTTACTAGTTTATACTCACTCTTTTATGGGTGTTGCTACAGTACCTGGGTATGTCAATTTTCATCTTCGCCTAGGGTTTACCGCTTTATAGCTTCTACGAACAAAAATATTTGTGAATTTTGGTGGAAAATATATTTAGTACAGGGTGGGCAAAAATAAGGGTCCTATTTTTAAAAATTTATAACTTTTTTATTTATTGATTTAAAAAATTTTTTTTTTTTTAGAATAAGTAAAGGACCCCTTCCGAAGCAAGCATGAGCCGTATTAGCCCTAAGGAACGTACCCTCATTTAGAAAACATTATTTTTGCTTAAAAAACTCAAAACAGTGTAAAAAACAATACTTTAGTTTTTGTAAGTTTTAAGAAGTGTTTTTCGGCTAAAATTTGTTTTGTTTATTTCAAAAAATCTCGGAAGGGTCAGTCTACACACACATAAAGTTTGGTGAGTTTAACTTTTATTTTGTGGAAGTTATTCAAATTCAAGTTATTCAAATTTAAAGATAGGACCCTTATTTTGGCCCACCCTGTATTTGTATGTGAAAGTAATTCATTACGATGACTGTGTAAGGGTATAGTTTTATTGAAACAAAAACAGCAAAAATTATGTTTTTAAGCAAAACTCGCTTTGAACTAATGCTGAATAACCTTTATGTCGACTTAGATGATCAAAAAAGGGTCACATAGTTTGACAAATGATATTAATGTAGCGCTTTTATGTTATGCTAATTTCTGAAAATTTATATAACACTTATGCAGTTAAAATCCTTTAGACTTACATGAGATTAAAACTCGGGTATTGACACCGTATATTCTACTACCTTAGTGATGTGCACTCTACATATTCTTTTTTTGTCATACAATCATACAATCATATAGCGTTCTCGCATGTAGACTTGTAGGCCCTAAAAATAATCGAAATTTGATCAATTTTTGGAATCTTCCATGCGTTTTCTAACACTGGTTTAAATAGCTTAAACAATGCTAAATAGTTGATGAGTATATGAATTATACTTATGGCAAGTAAGTTACACAAAAATGTTTGTGTTTCACCCTGAAAGGAAATCAGCTGGTATAGTTATACCATATATATATATATGTGCGTGTGTGTATGTATGTGTGCATACCTATTTGTGTTTATTTATGTGCGTATATATGTATGTGTTTATATATATATATATATATATATATAACATTCTTATATATATATAAACACACACATGAATATGTATATAGACACATACATTAATATATGTATACGCACACACACGCACATATACACGTGTATATATATATATACGTGTATATGTGTGTGTATACATATATTAATGTATGTGTCTATATACATATTTATGTGTGTTTATATATATAAGAATGTTATATACGTATCTATCTAAATATATATATATATATATATATATATATATATATATATATATATATATATATATATAGTCATCCACATACAGATAGTTTCGGCTAGACCAGTTAGTGTCTCTCCCGGGATCGAAACGCAACCGTCGAGCTGACAGTCGGCGATGCTAACCCCTACTCCATCATGCGACACTAACTGAATGTAAGAGATATCTCAATGTAACGAAATGTAAACATTGCAAATGCCTGAGCTCGAAATAAGTTTTACCTAATGAGCATTGCCTTAAAGCTAATGGCCGTTGACGATACCCTTACAAAATAAGCTCTACCCGGAGGGATCTTTTATAGTCATCCACATACAGACTGTTTCGCTGTTTCACAGCTCATCAGTGCGGCTAGACCAGTTAGTGTCTGAAGCCGGGATCGAAACGCAACCGTCGAGCTGACAGATATATATATATATATATATATATATATATATATATATATATATATATATTAAAATAAACAGAGTTTGCGTATCCGAACTTTTGCGTTTCAGAACCTGCTCGGCTCCTCCTCAGGGATATACTCAGGGTATATGCCTGAGGAGGAGCTGAGAAGGTTTTGAAACAATTGTCGGATACGCAAACTCTGTTTATTTTAATATAAAAGCTCTAATATATATTGAGCACTTTTGAAAAGTATTGGTTTTGTTCATTTTGTTAAGATTTGAACTTAATGAATATATATATACATTCATTTCTATTTCTCCAACCAGTACGGACGTCCACCCAGCAGTGGCCATTATTTCATTTTATTTTTCCTCCCAATATGTCTACCCTACATGTATCTGTACTTGCATGACATTTTTTCTCTATTTTATCACCATGATGAAGTCTTATAAATAAAGACGAAACGTTGATGTACACATAAAAAACATCCATTTTTTGGTTTTCCCTTTTCATTTTCCCATATATATATATATATATATATATATATATATATATATATATATATATATATATATATATATATGTGTGTGTGTGTGTGTGTTTGTTTGTGAATATATTTGTACGTATAACTATTAATATATACATATACATCTGTTTACAACTAATATATGCGTGTCAAATATATATATACATATATATATATATGTATATATATTTATATATATATATGTATATATGTGTGTATGTGTGTGTGCGTGTGTGTGTTTGTTTTTATGTAGGCATGCTCAGAGAAGAAGAAAAAAAAATTTTCATCACAATTTAGACAAACTTTTTTTCTAGAATTCACAATGTCCGGTCAACAAAACCTAAAATATTTCTCTTTTTCATTTCTCTTTTTTCCACCAATATTATTTTATTTTTCTGTGCGTGTATTCGTACACGATTATCAGTAGAATCTGTCTTTCGATACAATGCAGGATGATATAAAAATAAACATTATTGTCTCCTATTTGCTTTTATTTTTACATTCATAAGCCATATTTTATTTCCATTGTCAAACATTCAGGTTTTTTTCTATTCACCCTATTCCCATAAAAAGTAAAGAAATATTCAAAGCTTTAAGTCCAGTCCTCGGTGGTCGGTGTAGGGAACAAAAACAAATAAGTCTTCATGTTTCTATAAACGTTGTTTTTTGGTGGAGAGGTGCTATAACCGGAACTAGTGCACTATTTTTTGTCTAACAACCAATAATCATCATGGCGTCGTTTGCAGATAATAAGAATGGCCTTCTTAGAACGGTTTCGGTTCTACAGAGTTTTCCGACCGATTCCCAAATACAGGGAACTCCGTTTTAATCTAAACCTCAATGGATTTGCCGATGCTAATAATGAGAAAAGTCATCTTTGTCAAACATTTAAAGTTGTCTTGTAGATTTTCAAAATCAAACCAAAATAGCAATTCGTCTGAGAAATCGATACGTGATTCTGGCTATAGCTGATACTATTTTGTTTTTACCTCCCGGTATTCGTACGGATATATGATGTTTTGCTCAGTTTCTTTCTGTAGATACTTATTCCAGCTAGGAGTACTATTAGAGTGAAGACTATTTCTCGTTATTCACAGAAAAAGAGTAAAACCGAAATTTATCGTGGGCAATTATACTGAGTTGTCGCTGTTGACTTCTTTACAATAAATGTATATATCAATCACATTATGCCACTTCTACGTTTTTTCCCCATTAAAAAGACATAATGAATTGTTATTTATGATTAGCGTCAAATACTAAAATGTACTTTAACAATCTTAGGTTAATTTGATTAAGACATTAAAGTAACTAAAATTAACTTACGTTTCTTTGTAAACAAGTCAGTTACATTTATTTTACTCTCGTACAAGGCTGGAAAGCTATATATATATATATATATATATATATATATATATATATATATATATATATATACCGGTTTTTAACAAAATGTCATGTAAGGTCATCGAAATACTAGGTGGACATGATGGGTTAGTAAGGAAAAGTAGTAGCCGTGGCTACTAAGGAAACTGGACCAGGGTCCGGGCTGCGAGAAGTCAGTCAGTAGCAGAGAGTGAAATGAATATGGAGACCTGTGAGTAGGTACATTTAGGCAGCAATGAAAAAGGGGGTGGGAGTGTTAGGGCATTTGTCTTAGGTTGGGAGATAGAGGAGGGGGTGCTGAGGTTTTTGTCGTGGTGAGGTGTGACATGGATTCTGAAGGGCTGGGGAAGAGGAGGGAAGGGGGAACTCTGTCTCTTTGGTATCTGGTTGGTACAATAGTTTTAGAAAAATATTTGAAGAAATGAAGATACTTTGAAAGTAGGTGGGGGTAAGAGTGGGGAGATGGGTGAAGGGGGAGGGAAAATTTTGTTGTGGTTTGATGTGAAATTTTTGAAGAGTAGGAGTATTGACCAGCTGGCTATGTCAGGAATGTGTGAATATAAGTGAGTTTTAAGGAATGTTTTGAAATGTGCTGTGAACATGATGATAGAGGAAAGGAAAGGATAAAAAGAAGAAAAATGATATTAATTATTTTAATTTGTGCGAGAAAAATGTGAAATGTAGTTTTGTTCAGGCTGTGTAGATGGTTTGAGATTAAATTGAGGGGAAAAGAGGTTTAAATATCTAAATATTTGTGAGGATGTCTAGATTGTGTTTATTGGTAAGGCTGTTATGTGTGGTTAAGTGATTTTGATTCGTACTAAATGAATAAGTCTGTGAGGAGGAGTTAGTACGTGAGTGTGTATGCGGGGACTTGTATATAAGTACAATTGAGAACGAAGAGAAAGAAAGGTTAGCCATGATCTAGGTTTAGTTTTTGTTCGGTCAGGATAATTTTGCTTATAAAGAGGAATAGATTTTAGAAGCCATTTCGTTGTCTGATGGTGTTGGAGGCTGTGATTAGTGCTGTTTCCAGTAGTCTTCGCCGAGCTTTGTTATGAATGTGTTTGGTGATTTTGGCCTGTTCAAATTTGAAAGCATGATCGTGCTCTAATACATGGGAGAAAAGTGCACTGAGAGAGTTATTGTTTTTTATGTCCCTTTTGTGTTCGTTCAATCTTTTTTTCAATTCACGTTACGTTTCATCCACGTAAATTTGATGGAAGTTGTTATATGGGACAGTATATAAGCCGACATGGGATGTGGGTTTTTTTGGAAATGTCTTGCTGTGTTTAATGTTTGTTTTATGGTTATGTTTTATAGATATGTGTGTGCGTATGTGTAGAATATGTGTACGTTAATTTTTATATTTAATGTTTTTTCCTTGTTTTGTGGGTATGGTACGCTTTTCCTGAAACCCCTTCAATTGCTAAAGTTAACAAAATAAATTTAGAATGTGCTTACTTTACTCACCTCTTGACGTAGAATACATATTCAATAATTCATAGGATTTTACCAAGCACATATACCTATTATTGACGATGACGAAAGGCAGCGATGCTTTTACAAATGTATTAGTTTTCATATCACAACATTTTATGTAATCAAGTTGTGTTGAAAAGGATCTAAGACCTCTGTGAAAATTCAGATACTTCGATTTTTAGTGAAATTTATCAATACATATTATTCAGTAATTAATAAATATTCTCCAAATCTCAGTTTTAGGGGTATTTTAAAAAGGTTTATATATATATATATATATATATATATATATATATATATATATATATATATATATTACATATATATATGTACATATATATATGTATATATATATATATGTATATATATATGTATATATATATGTATATATACATATATATTACATATATATATATATGTATATATATATGTATATATATATGTATATATATATATATATGTATATATATATATTACTTATATATGTATATACAGTACCGTCCAAAATTAAGGAACAAAAATTGAATCTTCTAAATTTAAACAAAATTATATATTAATTCTTGTGAAAATTTCACTGAATATACACATTATGTAGTTTGACTTTTACCGAGATTTTCACATGAATTAAAATAATATTATTAAAGTTATCCACCATTTTACATATTTCAAGTGTCGAAAATTAAGGAACAGTAAGGAAAAATAATTGTTGAAAGTTTAAAACAGTAGGTTGTTTTTGTATAAAAGGATAAAAATCAATATTCTTAACTGTAATTATCATCACTGCTGCAAGTCACGCAATATCAATCATGTCAAAAAGAAATAAAAACTGATTTAAGCGATAAAGCAAAACTCGTCAAATTTAGAAAGGAAAAGTTGACAATAGAAAAAATCGGAAAACGTGTGAAATGTTCAAGAAGTGTTGTAAGCCGAGTTCTTAAACTCTATAAAGAAACTGGAAGGTTAAGTAACACAAAGAAACCTGGTAGACCAAGAAAGACAACGGCAAAAGAGGACAGTTATACAACGCCTTGTGTTAAAAGACCGTTTCCTTACAGCTTGCAACATCTCTAAACAAATGGAAGGTGTCTCGAATGTTTCACGACAAACTTTGTCCAGAAGGTTACACGAAATAGGTCTTATGCAAGATCTCACTGAAAGAAAACGCTAATAAGTAAAAAAAAAAAAAGCATCTAGATTGGCGTTTGCAAAAAAACATGTTATATGGTACGGTAAAATTGGAAAAAAAGTTTATTTCAGTGACGAATCGAAATTTTATGTATTTGGCTGTGATGGAAAACAATTTGTAAGTAGAAAAAAAGGCGAGAATTTGGATCTTATCTGCTGCATCAAAAAAACTTAAATTTGGTAGAGGTAGTGTGATTGTTTTCGGCATCATGACAGGGTACATCACCACTTGTACGCTTAAATACTAAAGTAAATGCCACTGTATACAAGAATGTTTTAGAAAGGTAGGTGTTGCCAGTGTTGCACAATTCTGGCATCGAAAAGCCTGTTTTTATGCAGGATAATGCTCCCTGCCATAAGGCAACACTGGTCATGAATTATCTGCCTTATCAAGAAGTAGAGGTAATGGGCGTGCTTGCTCAGAGTCCTGACATGAACCCTATAGAAAACTTATGGAAGACTCTAGGACAGAATGTAATAGAAAAGACTTCGAAAAAAATCGAAGACTTGTGGCTAAAACGGAAAGACGAATGGGCCAAGATAACTGTGGGCCAATGTCAAGATTTAGTGAAATCCTGTAGTCGTAGATGCGAAGCAGTTATTGAAAAAAAGGGTGGAAGTACCAAATATTAAATCTTTTTTGCTATTTTAATGTGATTTAGTTCAAAATGATATGTTGTTCCTTACCTTGATTTTGGGCACTTGAAATCTGTAAAATAGTGGATAACTTTAAAAATATTATTTTAATTCATCTGAAAATCTCGGTAACAGTAAAACTACTAGATTGTTTATATTCAGTGAAATTTTCACAAAAATTAATACATAATTTTGTTTAGATAATGAAGATTTAATTTTGGTTCCTTAATTTTGGACGGTACTGTATATGTATATATATATATATATATATATATATATATATATATATATATATATATATATATGTTTACGTATATGTATATGTATATATATATCTATATATATGTATATGTATTTATATATATATATGTATATATGTATATATATGTATGTATATATATGTATATATATGTATATAGCTATATGTATATATATATGCATATATGTAAATATATATTCATCTCTCTCTCTCTCTATATATATATATATATATATATATATAAATATGCATATATATATAGAGTCAGAGGATTTTATTTTTGTTCCTTAATTTTATACGGTACTGTATATGTATATGTATATATAAATGTGTATGTATATATATATGTATATGTATATGTATATATATGTATATATATATATCTATATATCTATATATATATATATATATGTATATATATATATGCATATGTATATATGTATATATATATATATATATATGAATATATATATATATGTATCTATATATATGTACAATCACGTTGACACACCGGTTCCCGTTAGATCACCGAAGTTAAGCGACGTCGAGCCTGGCCAGTATTAAATGTGTTACCATTTGGGACTACCAGGTGATGTATGTGCTGTCTGTTTCTCTCGGCATTGTTTCCAGTCGTCTTGGAATAAAGCAGTGCCGACTCAGGAGAGGTGTTGTAAAGGATTGCGCAACCCTTGCTTCATAATTATACGCGCAGCCAGCCCCTTATAGGGGTATCCATAGTCTCTCTAGACTGAACGGAGGGCTTATATATATATATGTTTATGTATATGTATATATATGCATATATATGTATATGTATATGTATATTTATATATATGTATATATATGTATGTATATGTATATATATGTACATATATGTATATATATATGTATATATATATGTATATATATGTATATATATATGAGTATATATATGTATATGTATATATGTATATATGTATATATATATAAGTATATATGTATGTCTATATATATATATATATATATATATATATATATATATATATATATCAAATATAACCGATTTATCAGTAGCTGCTTTTTGCTTTACATTTAAATCTTTAACTTTTCTGGGTGATATTCTATTGTTTTTGTTAATCGGAAGGAATTGATAGACTATCAAATTTATGTGTAGTATAAATTCACATTTACAAAAAGTATTAAGCACTCTAGTTTTCTGATACAACACGATATTGCACTATATATATATATATACACATCATATATATATATACACATATATATATATATATATATATATATATATATATATATATATGTATAAAGAGAGAGAGAGGGTGTAAGATAGATAGAGAGAGATAGAAAGATAGAAAGAGATAGACCGAGAGCGAGACAGAAAGAGAAAGAGAGTTGATAAAAAAGAAGAAAACCCATGATACAAACGAAAAGACGTTAGCTTCTAGCATGAATAATGAATATTTATTGAGCTACAGGGAAGCCACATTGTTGGGGCCTTGGGTGCTGCGTGTCTTCTGACATTCCCTTCAGGAAATTACTTCATCGTCTTGTATTATACACACCTACCATATATATATATATATATATATATATATATATATATATATATATATATATATATATATATATATTTATATATAATCAATTCGAACGCATTCGGATGGAATTACGCGAGTGTAATATTGAATGTATCCTACAACTCATTGTATCATCTCACACGTCACCTGATGACAAGAGTGCATATGCCTCGGATAACTCGTATTTTACTTCTAGTTTCTTTATATATGTATGATTATTTTCATTTGCACAGGCATGTACAAAGTCTGCGACACTTGCATGTCGATGTTATCGATAAACAGCTGTTATAAAGTGAGATCTCATCAGGCAGAGTAAACATCCGATCTTTACCATAGATCATATTTATCGGATTTAAACTCTGCCTGATGAGTTCTCATAAAAATAATCATATATAAAAGCTGTATTTGATATTGACAACTTTTTATAAGCCCGGTTGAAATACTGTGGTTTACTATCCTTTAGATTTTTAACATGCCTGGATTATATATATATATATATATATATATATATATATATATATATATATATATATATATATATATGTATGTATGTATGTATGTATGTATGTATGTATGTATGTATAAAAGAATGATAGTTTACTTGAAGCATTGCTGGTAAATAAGAATGTACGTATTTATGAAGGCTTATAGCAATGCAGACAGGCCGGAATGGTGAAAGAACGTATGAACACAAAGTAACATTCAAAGATCTTTCACATATCACATAAGAAAATACGAAACTTCCTGCTAAATATTAAAAAAAATATTCGGGATGATGTAACCTCTTTTAATGATTGCAGAAGTAAACCCCTTTCTAGAAAAACATACAAATACAAAGAAAATGTTTCTATAGTCAGGCGGAACAGAACCGGTAAGTCTCTCGTTGATTGGTAATTTATTCCTTTTTTTAAATTTTGTTTATCTATTTTTTACACACACACAACATATATATATATATATATATATATATATATATATATTTATATATGTACAGAGATACATGCATATATATATACATATATATAAATATAGATATATACATATATACATACATATAAATATACATATATATATATATATATACACATACATATACATATATGTACATATACATATACCCATACATATACACATATATATATACACATATATACACATATATACACACACACATATATATATACATATATACACATATACATATATATATATATGAATATATATTTACACATACATATATATATACATACATATATATATACATATGAATATATATTTACAAACATATATATATATACATATATACATATATATACGTATATATACGCATATATACGTATATACGTATATATATGCATATATATATATATATACATATATATACACACATATATTTATGCATATATATACATATATATGCACACATATATGCATATATATACATATATATACACACACATATATATACGCATATATATACACATATATATATATATGCATATATATACATATATTAATACATATATGAACACACATATATATACGTATATATATACACACATATATATATATACGTATATATATACGTATATATATCTACTAATATATATATGCATATGCCTATATATACATATACACACATATATACATATATATATATATACATATATCTACTAACATATATATATGCATATATATACATATACATATATATATACATACATATATCTACTACCATATATATGCATATATATATACACACACATATATATATATACATATATCAACTAACATATATATATGCATATACACATGTATATATACATATATATATACATACATATATATAAATATATATACATATATATATACATTTGCATATAAACATATATATACATATATATACATATACATATATACAAATATATGTACATATATACATATATATACACACATATTAATATATATACATATACATACATATATATACATATATACACATATATATATATACATACCTATATATATACACATATATATATACATATATATAGTCACATATACATACATATATATATATATATATATATATATATTCATGTATATATATATGTATGAGTGGTTGTGAAGAAGGTATACTAAACTGCTTTTTATAAAAACTAAAAATATACAAATAAATAAAATAAAAACGTTTTTAGTCGACTTTCTTTAATAAATTCACTAATCTTAATTTGTGTTACTTCTAACGTGCCTGATGAAGACTCGCGGAAGCTGAACCAATTGCAGTTTTCGGAGAGTTCCTGTTCAGACTCGAAAAAGACATTTGGTTGTTGGTCAGCCAACTTGAAAAGATATATATATATATATATATATATATATATATTATAATTATCCACAGATACGTGTTTCCTCAATAAATAGTAATAATGATAATACTTATAATGACAATAAAAATAAAAATAAAAGACAACAATATATGGTAATTTGCATACAAAATACTAATACGAATTATAACAGTAATAATAATAACTAGCGGGACCCGTGTAAATTACACGGAATTTTTAATTTTTTAAATTTTAATTTTTACTAACACCGTGTTTGGTGCGTTTTTTAAAATTATTTCTTGAAAATAAAACTGAAAAAGTTGACGAAGTTATCGTCTTCGACACTGACCCTAACTCTAACGACGGTGCAAAGGTTAGCGCAGGTCCTAATGTAACAAAGCACCCTCTATTTGTTAGCTACACTTGCTTTATTATGAGCCCCCCCCTCTTCTAGATAAGAGTGAAATAATTTTTTAAATGGTAACTCGTGTACGATGGACACTGCGCATATCTACTA
>OY744528.1:14402491-14409991 GCA_963556195.1 Sepiola atlantica | reverse complement strand
GATAAATTGAATTTTGATTTCGGAAAAGAATACACATTTAAACAAAATCGAAGCGGTTACGTTTTGTTATCTGATTTTTATACTTACTTAAATTATATATATATATATATATATATATACTTATATACTTATGTACATATAAATACATATATAAGTGTGCGCGTGTGTGCGTATATATAATTCCAGTAGATATGAAAATCAGATTACAAAATAGGTAAATATATATATATAACAATATATATATATAACAAAATAGTTATATATATATATATATAGCAAGATATTAATATATATATAACAAAATAGTTATATATGTATATGTATATATAACAATACATATATATAATAAAAAATATATAGATAGCAATATATATATATAACAGTATATATATAACAATATATATATATACAACAAAATACATATATATATATAACAAAATATATATTACAATATATATATACATATATATATATATATATAACAAAATAGTTATATATATAACACAATAGTTATATATATAAAAAATAGATATATATATATATAACAAATTATTTATATATATAACAAAATACATATATATATAACAAAATATATATAACAATATATATATATATACATATATATATATAAAAAAATAGTTATATATATATATATATAACACAATAGTTATATATATATAACAAAATAGTTATACATATATAACAAAATAGTTATATATATATATATATATATATATATATATATATATATATATATATGACAAAATAGGTATAAATGACAAAATAAGCATATATATCTTAATGAACAAATGCGAAAGTTGGGCTCAATTCCTACACGAATGGTTTAGTCAAATTCCACTTATGTAATAGATGCACCATCTTTTTCACGCACTTTTTATATAAATGTGATATCAGATTCGCGAGGTTAACTAATTTGCATATTGGTTGTATAAAGGTTTATTTTAATTAATTAACTATTATTTGCTATCGTTTGTGAAGGCAAATATCTTTGGAATTTTAATATAACAAATATTTCACAATATAGCTTGTTTCTGGACAAATATTTAGCATTTGTGTTCAAATGTTTTCTAACGTCGTTCAAATTTTGTTAACCTTGGTCGCTCTCAAGAAAAGGCGAGAAACTCGGTCTTTGTAAATTGCCAGTGAAAAGGCAAATGTGTTTCTTCTATCCTTTTTTTCTGTAGGTCACATTTAAAATGTAAATAAATGTTCTGAAATTACCAAAATTGTAACGTTTCGTGTTTGAAAAGTTTATTATTTTAAACTAGCAGAGCTACCTGGCATTTCCCGGTGGGGATAGTAATTTATTTTTATCAATAACAATTGATTCTCTACTATTGTCACACGCGAGCTAAATCTTAATGTACAAACCGAAAACAACTAATCGAAGTGAAACTCTCGCCCCCCCCACCCCGGTGATCTATCCATGTTGCAATGTGATTACGCCGCACATGTAATTTCTAAGAATTTATGACTATTGGAGACTCCCCTCTCTCAAAAGATGGCTAATATGAAAAAATATTTTGTTCATGAAAAAGTGATTGTAAAAAGCACCAATTTTGGGTCCAAATAATATAGATTCAATTCATTTGTATGTGATTAGTTACCTGTCTAGTGGATCTCCTCCCATCTTAGTGATTACACTGATGATGAAACTATAAGCACGAGCCACGAATACAGATATTATTAAAATGAGTTTTCAACCGAATTATTTTTATTCGTATAAATCAGGGAATACTACAAGCTGACCCATAGAATCGTGTACAAAATTCGCCATGCTGTCTGCAATCCAAAAATATTTGGTAGGAATAAACTTTAGTCTATGTCTGACTCTTTTACCATGTTTCAATCATGAATGTCTAACAGTCTTTCTTATCGCCATTTCATAATAGACACATATTCTCAAACAGTCACCCATCTGGTACGAATCTCGCATTGTACAGAAGCCATGATCAGAATCAATGAGTTGCTCCTACTATTCTGCAATCACCGTTGGCCAAGGGTTTGGATCATCTGCCAACTGCAGATACCATTTTTACGCTGCTAGTTTTTGAAAGGCGTGTGTCGTTGTCCTTCGGTATACAGCGCCTTCTATTCTTAAATGGTCACTCATCTGGTACCAACCTGGCTCAACTTCGCGTAACTTCGGTGATCTAATGAGGAACGGTGTGTCAACTTGATCATGCCATTTTCTCAAACAAAACGAAATCATTAATAGGTTTACGAGTAATTTAAAAAAATTAGAAACTTTACAGACGACCGTTAAAACATAAAATTACAAGTCTAAATGTTACTTTCATGGACGGCGGCATCGGGGTGGGGGCAGGAATTTGAGCCCCTCAATCTCCCTCACCTTTTTACTTGCTCCCCCCCCCACGGTCATCAATAATTAAGTTGATATGCATGTGTTTAACCGCCCCCACACTTTTTAGGAGGCCCCCAATTTTATAACTGTCCCGCCGGCCCTGACTTTTGTGTCGTACCTGTTACTACTATTTTCATTTTATTTTGATTTCATTCAATAATCCATCAACTGTGACATACCTGTTAAGACAAGCTTCTTGCGTAACTAAACTGATCAATCTCTTTCTTTATATATTATCATTATTAATAACATAGAATAGAGATAATAATGAAATAAAGAGACTTATGCTTTTGCTATCTAACTTACATACGTGTTTACGGTGATTGCGAACGCACTGTGAACATATGATGTCAAAATGAAACAATTAAGAAACAAAACCGAAGAAAGAGTCACTTTTTTACTAAATGTCCACAGAGACATTATACAATGTCAGAGAATTGTTGAATATATGGATTGCAAAGTTAGAGATCTGTGACTTGTTCAGTTAATTGCAAATTACGGTTAATAAAGAGAACTTAATGTGATTATTTTATAATGTAACTCAATCCTAGAACTAAGGAATATTTTATCATGTACTTTTATACGATCTTATATAAAGAATTAAGTCACGAAGCCAGTAGGTTAATCGTTTAGTTGCAATCGATAGCGTTCTCCCTATAAAATCAATATTTAATTCTGGTTCGTTATTTATTTGTATTGTGGATCGTTACAGCATATAGTTAAGATGAATAACATGTAGTTTGATTTAATTTATTTCCGAAAATACTTTGTCCAGGTCGGAATTATTTTCAAATAGCTGCCAATCTTACAAAAGAAAAGTAATTCTGTATTTCTTACATACAGGATTACACCTCTTTGATTGTAATAAAAGTAATACTATTTGTGAAAAAAAAACTCGGCATGGTTTAAGAAAAAAAGAAGCACAACAAATTGCAATTCAATACAGCTAATAAGGTAATTTAAACTAGTTTATTTAAATAGGAAAAGTTCTTTAAGAAATAGCGCTGATTTACTCAGCTTTCGTATTATAATAGATTACAATATTTTTAGCATGTTTTAAGAACTATGTATGAAAGTCAATTTTATTTTTAATAAATATTTAAACGATAATTAGTAAAACTATAAAAAAAGATGCCTCTACGGTCGCTTATATGTTTGCTACCCAGAAGGATGATGCGATGGAGAAACATATACTGCACTGCTGCTGAAAGAAGAGATAATGCCTGGGATGATGGTATCAGGGCAACAGAACACATACTACACTACCTGCAAAGTGGAGGTAATGGTTGAGAAGATTGTCTCATGACAACAGAACAGATACTACACTACCTGCAAAAGGGGAGGTAATGACGTAGAGGGGTGTCTCATCAAAACAGAACAGATACTACACTATCCCACAGGAATTGAGCATTAAAAGATAGTGCATTAGTCTGAAATAGTATAGTAAACTAAATTTAGCATTAAAATATAGTACTATAGTGCAGTAACAGAAGAGTATAGTTTCTGCTTCAGACAGACATATACAAAATCTCCATTTAGTACACTATTAATAGAAGTCATAGTATAGGTTCGGCTTCAGACAGACAGCTATCAAATCTCCATTAGTAATAGAAGTTAAATACAACAATATTAATATAAGTAATAGTATACATTATCTTGCAGACAAATAGGTACACAATCTCCATTAGTAATAGATGTACACCAGTGCAATATTAATATAAGTAATAGTATTGTTTCGGCTTCAGACAGAAAGATTTAAAAAATCTCAATTAGTAATAAAAGTACAATAATACAATATTAATAGACTTAATAGTATAAGTTCTCTTTCAGACAGATAGATACAAAATCTCCATTACTAATAAATGTACACTAGTACAATATTGATAGAAGTAATAGTATTGTTTCGGCTTACGACAGACAGACAGCTATCAAATCCCCATTAGTAATAGACATACAATAATACAATATTAATAGAAGTGATAGTATTGTTTCAGCTTCAGACAGACGGATTAAAACATCTTAATTAGTAATAGAAGTACAATAGTAGAATATTAATAGAAGTAATAGCATAGTTTCGGCTTCAGACAGACAGCTATCAAATCCCCATTAGTAATAAAATTGCCATAGCAAAATATTAATAGAAGTAATAGTATTGTTTCGGCTTCAGACGGACAGATTAAAACATCTTAATTAGTAATAGAAGTACAATAGTACAATAGTAATAGAAGTAATAGCATAGTTTCGGCTTCAGACAGACAGCTATCAAATCCCCATTAGTAATAAAATTGCCATAGCAAAATATTAATAGAAGTAATAGTATTGTTTCGGCTTCAGACAGACGGATTAAAACATCTTAATTAGTAATAGAAATACAATAGTAGAATCTTAATAGAAGTAATAGTATAGGTTCGGCTTCAGACAGACAGCTATCACGTCCCCATTAGTAATAGAATTGTCATAGCACAATATTAATAGAAGTAATAGTATTGTTTGGACTTCAGACAGACGGATTTAAAAATATTTATTAGTAAAAGAAGTATAATATTAATATTCTACTATTTTAATAGTAGAATATTAATAGTAGAATCTTAATAGAAGTAATAGTATAGGTTCGGCTTCAGACAGAAAGCTATCAAATCTACATTAGTAATAAAATAGTACAGTAAACTGAATTGAACATTAAAATATAGCATGCTTGTATATTAATAGAAATTATAATATAGTTTTGGTTTGAAAGAGAAAGTTCTCAAATCTCGATTAGTCATAGATGTCATTAAGTAGATTCATGAAAAAAATATCTCTTACTTTTGGCCAAGATTAAAGTGTATTATCTGTTCCGATGGATACTGCACCTCACAGACCGGTATTGTCTTGGCCTTCGGGTCTTGATTTACGTCGGTCTGTGGGTTTGTCCTGTGCAGTTCTAGGAGGTCCACCCTCCCAGGCTTTGCCTTCTCACCCTTTGAGAGGGGGGTTAGTTTATTGCTAATCGCCTGAGGCGCCCCTACCAGGAATGCCGACGGGGCTGCCCAGGCAATTTTTAATGGCCAGAATGCTCAACTTCTCGAGCGCTAGTTTATCAAATCCCACTTTCTCGACCTTGTGTCACATCTTACCGCTGTGGGAGGTAGATAAATAACTTGTTCTTATTGATATATTCATCCTAAAAGATCATTTTCAACCGAGAAAAAAACATTCAAGTTTGTGCCTGAACACTTCCAAGTAACCCAACTGTACTGAACAATGGATATGCTTACATTCTGGAAGCGTGTAAGTCATAGATTTAATCTCAAGATAGGTTTTTTATTCATATTTTCTATTTTCTTGTTCGTTTATTTCCTTCGTTAATTCCGTTCATTTCTTCACGTTTCTCTCCTCCCCCTCCCCTTCTTTAATGTAACGAAGACGCGTGGCAGAACAATAACACCTTTTTGTCAACAGCTTTTATCAGTTCTGGAATGAACCGTAGCTAAAAGATGTCAGGATAATATAAGATAAGAAGATAAGAAGAAGCAGCAGCAGGCAGATAGTAACGGTACTAAATGACTTTGCCTCATGTTGTTCAAATAATTAAGCGAATTCAAGTGGGAAGTGATCATTTCAAATCGAGTTAGGAAATGGTTCCGTTTACACTCACGGTTTTTACTTACCAGAAAGTAGGTACAAAAAAAAAAACATCAGCCATCGCCGTGTTCGTAGAAAATAGAATGTTTGGAAATTTATTTCTTTGGGACCCGCGCTATAAGTCACTCGGCTTCGGTGCTTTCCGGCGGTTTACGGTAAACGCCGGAAAGCCCCGAAGCGAGACGAGTAAGCAGACGACATCTAAGCAGTTAAACTGAATGATACGCTGAACGTGCAAACTGGTCGAAACGCGATTTTACATTTAAACAATCATCTTTACATGGTATATCTAGCTGTCGATACTCCCGAAGGAACAATACATTTCTGTAAGGACCATGGAAAAAAATGCAAAAAAATGTGGAGATATATGCAAGATCGTTAAGCAAACGAGACTGCCTTAATCCTAATTAATGAGCCTGCCTTAACCTTTATTAATGAGCCTGCCTTAACCCTAATTAATGAGCCTGCCTTAACCCTAATTATTGAGCCTGCCCTAACCCTAATTAATGAGCTTGCCTTGCCACTAATTAATGAGCTTGCCGTAACCCTAATTAATCAGCCTGCCTTAACCCTAATTAATGAGCTTGCCTTAACACTAATTAATGAGCCTGGCTTTACACTAATTCATAACCCTAACCCTAATGCATAACCCTAACCCTAATTCCTAAAAAAAAGTCAGAAAAAAAGATTTTGCAAAAAAATGTAAAAAAACTTACTTGATTAACTTTTCTAATATATCTTTCGTACAAATGTTTAATAAGAAAAAGAAAGTAAAAAAAAAACATAAATTATAACACTTATTTTAAACTTCGTTAAAAAAATACATTATAATTTCGAAACATTTTTGCCAGTTTTGTCCAGCTTGTACATCCAGCTTCGTTTGTGCTTTTTTTTTCAAGGCAGGTAGATCAACGGATTCTTCATTCGGCATTCTCCGGCGTTTATCGTAAACATCCGGAAAACACCGACGCCGAGTGACTTTTAGCGCGGGTCCCAAAGTAACAAAGCACCGAAAGTTTCATTAAAAACCAAAGGACTTGAGTGCGATTGCTGGTCACGGAGACGGCTGAAGACATGCGTTGCACGGAGAGAAATTATATTTGAATGATACGATGGATGTGTAATGCGAGTTTTAAATATAAGCTTAGTTTGATGACCTGAAACGAAGATTAAATCTGGGCAGTACAGAGATATCTGTGCCGAACAAGAGACGTCGGTGGTATGGTCAAGTTGAAAGAATGGATGAGAGCTATTGGGTTAGTAGATGTTTAAAAAGTTAATGTAGCAAGTCCAGTTAACAGGGGTAGGCCAAGAAAATCATGGGAGAATGTGATAAAAATGAACTTAAGATAAAGAGGGATACATAAAAGCCTGGTCAGAGATAGGTTAGTTCGAAGTCAATTTCTTAAGCCATTCTACGTATGCCGGCATTTAAAACGGACGTTAAATCGACGACGACGACGATGACGACGATGACGATGATGATGATG
>OY744528.1:14302491-14399991 GCA_963556195.1 Sepiola atlantica | reverse complement strand
TGTACAAATGTGAGAAACCGTAACACTTTATTCATCCAGAACCAGTTGAAGTACCTTGATCTTCTGTAATATCTGCAGTGTTAATATGATCTGACTCGACTGTACATGAAAAATGTCAGAATGATATCCCAACTCATTGCTGTTCTAATCACCTTCCATTAGCGGTATTGGTCTTTCTATGAACATGGGTTATTTACTTCGAGAATAATCTGACGAAGTTAACGCACTAGCGAGAGGTGGGTATCGTGAAGTGGATAACGACGCGTACTGACGACCAGAATGTGTCAAGTTCGATTCCAGTCGGTTCCATAGAACTACTTTTGCTTCTAGATGTTGGCAACCTTCCACATGGTTCATCTTGGATGTTCCTGATTCTAGAAAAGATGGGGGAAAGCGGGTACCGATATCGAATGTGAACCATTTTCCAGGAACTTCGCGTCGGCAGCGTTCGGGTATGTTACGTAAACACCCGATAGATGCCGAGGCGATTATCCAATCAGCTGGCAGCTGGCAGACGACAAATTTTCTAACCAATATTGAAATTGATTAAAGCGAGAAAGTTGGAAACATTTTTTGAGAGAGGTCTGCGAAGACCATTTGTTAGGAAATCCTAGTCCGATCGGAGGCCGAGGGTATAGTGTTGAGATAGACGAGTCTCTGTTTAACACTATCGCCAACTCGACCCTAAGCCGACTGATTCAGAAAGAAAGACAATGTAGAAAAAGTTCCCCCAAAACACAAAAATATAGTTTTCAGTTCTTAGAAACACATTAAAAACTACTTTATAACCAGTTGACTAAATACGAAAAGAAAGGTAAAATAATTAATAAAAAAATATTTATTAACAGATGTTAAGCATTGGTTTGTTAAAGAAAAATATTTATTAACAGATGTTAAGCATTGGTTTGTTAAAGAAAAATATTTATTAACAGATGTTAAGCATTGGTTTGTTAAAGAAAAATATTTATTAACAGATGTTAAGCATTGGTTTGTTAAAGAAAAATATTTATTAACAGATGTTAAGCATTGGTTTGTTAAAGAAAAATATTTATTAACAGATGTTAAGCATTGGTTTGTTAAAGAAAAATATTTATTAACAGATGTTAAGCATTGGTTTGTTAAAGAAAAATATTTATTAACAGATGTTAAGCATTGGTTTGTTAAAGAAAAATATTTATTAACAGATGTTAAGCATTGGTTTGTTAAAGAAAAATATTTATTAACAGATGTTAAGCATTGGTTTGTTAAAGAAAAATATTTATTAACAGATGTTAAGCATTGGCTTGTTAAAGAAAAATATTTATTAACAGATGTTAAGCATTGGTTTGTTAAAGAAAAATATTTATTAACAGATGTTAAGCATTGGTTTGTTAAAGAAAAATATTTATTAACAGATGTTAAGCATTGGTTTGTTAAAGAAAAATATTTATTAACAGATGTTAAGCATTGGTTTGTTAAAGAAAAAATATTTTTTAACAGTGATTTTGCTATCCTTTTGAAAACATACGACGCGGCAACGTATCGAAGTTATCGTCTGTCAATACTCGCCTCATCATCTCTCGGGTGTTTACTTAACATACCCGAACGCTGTCGCCGCGAAGTTCCTGGGAACTGGTTCATATTCGATATAAGTACCGAGAACCAAGCCGTAAAAATTGTCCAATGATGATTTATACGAATTTATTTAACGTACTAACGTCCATTTTGAAACTGAGGCATGCGTAAGAAGCGGTGTTAGTAGAAATACTAAACTTATAGGTAATAGAAGTTCTAGTTAATAAGTTAGACTCAAAATATCCTCCCCTCTATAATAAAACCATTATATATATATATATATATATATATATATATATATATATATATATATATATATATATATATATATATATATATCTATATAATACTAAAAGTCTATTGTTCTTGTATGTTTGCAATCAGCTTTCAGCTTTCCGGTTTTCAACATCCGGTTGCGCATGCGTAAATAGCATCGTCTTCAATCTGTTATTCCAATTCCGTTATTCTCTATTATGATTAACGAACGCATGAAATTTTTCATTCTGGAAATTTTTAAACAATTTCATTTAATTTCATCAAATAGTTTATTTGTTTTCTTCACGGCTAAAAACATTCAACGGGAGGACTTCGTAAAGTCTGTCGCAGTTTCAAAAAAACTCCTCCCTTTTAAAAAACAAAAACAAACAAACAAAAAAACAACACTCATTATTAATATCAGCCATACTAGCGGTCCGTGAACGAAACCACCTCCCACTTTCCCTCTCATAGATTTCACCACTCCTACTCCCTCTGTTTTCGTTACGTACGCGAGAAAGCCTGCTGTACCCCCTTCCTTTCTCAAATCGCCCTAACCAACCACTTATAATTCAGTAACTGTAATTTAAAAAAAAACACAATTATAATAAACAGAACGACTCATAGAAATCTATCTATATTCTTTTTTCATTTTAATATACTTTCATAGAAATGCTTCTGTTATGTAAAAAAAACCTATTTTCTTTATGCCACAAGTGTCACGCTCATACATGAATTCCATAGCTAATATAACAAACTGACCCAACGAGTCACGGGTGGTCTAGTATATATCTAAATGCTTAAATGCGAATTTTTTCCTATCTACCTTAACTATATTGACATCAAAACCAGTTATTCTTATTTAATTCTCATGATATTAGAATATTTTCAAATACCGTATATATAGTAATTTCCAAAACTCCCTCAAACAGATCTCTATATTACTCATTTGCATATATATTTTTAAAAAGTTTTTAATAAATTAATATTTTGTAATATACATTTCTATTTTGTATTGCCAAAATTCCTTCTATATACGCAATCGTTTTCTCGATAGTACTATTATTATAATTACTAATACAGTTAAGTAAATCGATTTTATCAAATCACAGCGTTTTAAAAACAATTAGAATTTTATTTTCATTTTTCTCACGTCATTTTTCTCACGTCATTTTTCTCACGTCATTTTTCTCGAACGTTGCACTATAGTTAATGAACAATACATGTGACGTAGGAAAACATAAATCGATACGTAGGAAAACATAAATCGATATCTAGTGATCTACAACGAAACATCAATTGATGATGCTCGCTGTTTAAGTATCACATCTTGTACCGGAGGAGGAGTTCAGTATTAATATTGGGAGATTATTGAAAATCTCATTCTACTAAATCAATACGATGGACAATCGCCTGACCTTATGACAAATTGTGGTTTTAAAATACATCAAGAACATCTCCGTAGCTAAAAAGCTGAAACTTGCCGATATTGACTCTGGTCGAAAAGTATCTGTTCCGCTCTGAGTGTGTCCATTTTATCCGATGAAATGTGGATGGGATCATCTTTCTGTTGGATGAAGCCAATTCGAAGAAGCTTGAAGGCACTTAAGGTTTAGGGTTTACATGTAACGTCATGTCAGTCAATAAGTACCCACTCATCCAGAGAGAGAGAGATGAGTTATATATATATATATATATATATATATATATATATATATATATATATTCCTAAAAATCTACGGTTTTGTAAAGATTGTTGGAACATTAAGGTTTTCCGCTTTGCCGAAGGACTTTTGCGCTGACATTGGCCTTTTTTATTATCTTTTTTCAATGACAGTGCATATATGCAACGCACTCAGAGAAGTCAACATCGATTTTATATAGAATCCTCCATTTTCTCCACTCTATAATAAAGATCAACGTGTATATCTTTGTAAATATATATCTGTCCAGTCATACACAAGTTAACGAGCACAAAATTGCCCGAGGAGAGACGGAAGGGAACATCCATAACGTTTCTTTCTTTTTTCATTTTTGCTTTCTCTACCCATTTATACGTTTTTTCTTTGTTCTGTTTTTTTTTTACTTTCCAGTTTTGAAAGTGTTCTATCATTCTTTCTCTTTTTCTTCCTTTCTCTCTTTTTTCCTTTTTCCTCTTTATATGAGCGATGATTATTCTCTTTCATTTCTAACGTCTTTGATGTTTTAAACATCCGGTGTTAAGCCGCCCCTGCTCCCCATCCAGCGTCAATTTTTCAATCTTTCATGTCTACCCCCTACCTCCAAATCATCTAAATAGAAAAATTAAAGGAAGAAAATAAAAAAACAATGTAATGGTTGCTGTTTTTGCTTTTTTCGGTCATCAGAAATGATTCGCGTTTTCTATCAACTCGCGATAGTTCAGTCCTATATCCGTGAAATAATACATTTTGAGCATCTGTGAGTGTATTATACTATTGATATTTGAAAAACTTAATAAAAGTTGTTATGTAAAAATAAATTAGCGTTTGACAAATTTCCCGCTTTGTTAGAGACCACCCTGTATTAATCACTGATTATAAAATAAGCATTGGACACCTTATTGCTTAAGTAGGTCAAAAACGTTCGTTCAGTTAAAGGAAATCCGTTATCAACGGGGGGAGGGGGTAGAAAGGGGATATTATTTACCACCTTTTAAGAGGTCAGATGTGGTTTTGAGAAGCCAGGGGCACTAGGTGAAACGTACTCTGGCCTACAAAAAATGTCTCAGCAGATCCGTCGGTATTCCCTACAATGTTCGCCTCAGGCTGTTAGCAATAAACTAAACCCTTCTGGGAACAAAAGGTAAAGCTTGGCAGAATTTCACCTGAGGCGTTCACACCGGCGAATGCTGACACTCCACCTCCCCAAGTTTCGCCTGGGGCGCCCCACCGTCGAATACCGATCTCCCCCAGATTTTGCCTGAGGCGCTCATACCGGCGAATGCCGACATTCCCCCATCCCCAGATTTGGCCTGAGGCGCTCACACCGCCAAATGCCGACACACCTCCTCCCCAAATTTCGCCTGAGGCGCTCATACGGGCGAATGCCGACACTCCCCCTCCCCAGATTTCGCCTGAGGCGCCCCACCGCCGAATACTCCTCCGGGCTTCTGATATTTACAAGAACATTTTTTTTTAAATAAATTAATTATTTTTTCGACCCTCATGAACTAACATGATTTCTGGTAACCCCAAGCGAATGGATATTAAAATATTTTTATTACCCTAACCAGTCTAAAGCGATATTGAATCGGGATATGTAAGTTATTGGGATGCATCCTTTGTAATTTCTTAGTTTTAGCTAGATACGCACAGGTAGACATACTTCTCTTTATATAAAAGATTATCTGCTCAGCATTTGATACCATTTAAACATTCTGTGAAAGTTCCTGACACAATTTCAGCGATAAAAAATGGATTTCATTTCATTTATGAAAATATTTTTCGATATTTTCATTTCCTCTTATTTAGTCTTCCTTTCATTTTTCTTTTCTTTTAATGTTGTCGGGAGTCTAAAGGGGTCGTTAACGTACAAAGTAACGGTGTGGGCACGCTATGAGGAGTTCACACTAAGGCAACCATGAATCAACTCCTTTTTAACTTTGGAGACATTTTGTAGGAAGCTCATTTTCTAACTTGAGATAATAAATTATATTAAACATTTTGGTCACAAGAACATACGGAGGTCGTTAAGGCTGCTATATACCCTGGCACTATGGGTTGGAAATATCATCTATATCAATGATTGTCGAAATCATTTGAGTACGCAAATATTCATGTTCATACTATTGAGAGCTTCGACACATGCTTGAAAACAAAATTGTTTACGTGACAAGAAGACATTACCTTTACTTTAGAAAACAAACTGTAAATCAGTACTTATGTTACATAGTAGGAGGCGTGTTTGAATAGAAACTTTAGAGGTCAAGGGTCATAGAAGGACACCGGGCGGGCGGAATTCATGCAAACCACGTGATTTCCAGGCGAAGCCCTCTTTTTCTCACTGTTAGCTGGTCAGATTTCAATGAGAAAAGACGTTTTTGCGTGCTGTCCACAAAATGGAGACAGCAAACGTCGGGCGGCCAAAGTAGTTAACCGGACTCTCTCTCCCTCTCTCTCTCCCTCTCTCTCTCTCTCTCTCTCTCTCTCTCTGTTCCCCCACACACATTTGTTATGTTTCTGTTTTTTAGAACAAACCTTTTATAAACTAAACCAGGGATTCTAAAACTTTCTTCACGTTAAGTATCCCCTGAGTTATAAAACCATCTTCCCGAACCCCCACTAATGTGACACTGAACATAATTGTAATTTATTGACTAACTCATAATACTAAAATAATTCTGCAAAGGATATATATATATACATACATATATATATATATATATATATATATATATATATATATATATATATATATATATATATATATATATATAGTAATCCAGGTAGAGTAAAATATCGGTCGCGTGCCATGAATCCTAGCTAGACACATCAGACCACGACAACTTTACAATGGCTACAGACACCCACCCTAACACCCTCCATACCTCTCTTTCTTTCGCTTCTCTTTCCATTTGTTTTCTTTTCCCTGTGCCCCTCTCTACCCAAGCTCGGCGTTGGATAAAAATACAATAATGAATTACTGTAAATTAAACTTTTCTAACGGCATAAATATTTTTAAAAAATTGGTCACATGATTATTATTTCTTCCTCTTCTTCTTCTTTGCTTGACTCCATTCTTCCTGGACTTCACCGACCGGGTCGGATCAAGGAAAAACTCTCTGCCTGATGAGACCTCAGCTCTCGATAGCTGTAGATCGATAACATCGACATGCCAGTGTAGCAGACCTTGTACATGTTCGAATAAAAGCATTCATTATATATATATATATATATATATATATATATATATATATATATATATATATATATATATATATATATATATAAAAGGAGATTATCATATCTTCGAACACATTTCAGTGCTCCGTTACATATATGTTTGAACGCTTGTTCGAATCACTAACGTTTCTTTGGTGACTTAATTTTTTATTATTATTAATAAGATATAGTTACTTTTTTTCTTTTGGAATCATTACTTATATATTGATTTTTTTCTTTCCAAACAAATAATGAAAACAACTTTATGAAGGCACGGACACTGAATTTAATAATCCGCAACTATTATTATTTAAAATACCTCTTTCATTAGCCAACTATGTACCCCTAGAAATATTGTTGTGAACCACAGGTTGAGAACCTCTGAATTAAACAATGGCGGTTTTTGTATCAACAAAACATAACAACCTGTGTTCACGACGACGAGAGTAGTGACGCAGGGTATACAGAATTATTATACGTTCATCGGTAAGGCGTAATATAACACTCGTTTTCCTCAGCTGGTAAATTCGTCTAGCATTTCCAGAAGCACCTTTTTCTGCATGTCTGATCACAAATAAAGACTCGAAACATAAATAATTCTACATTTATTGATTATGTATGCCATCATTATCTTACCATCACACACCTTTCTTTGTATACAGTAAAGTCCCTGTCTACACTGGAGATAGCAAAGCTCGGTACGTCCTCGCTACCAGGTGTTAATCCTCGCTTTCTCCACTTTCCGATCGACTGACATTATTTATCACAAACTGCTTTTGTTTTCTAACATTCTTTCTTTAAGAAAAAAACTGTTATTTAACTTTTAAATCTGTTCGTTTTTTTTACCTTTAATCCATATATTTTCAAAGCTCAACCCCATAGTGTTATTTTTGTCTCGTATCACCTTCACCATTCTTCCATAGACCTGATTCGTACATCTCACCCTCGGTTGATATAAGATGGACACCCTCTGTAAGGGTACCTAGGCGGGAAGTCTATGATGAAGCAAGAGTTGCGCAATCACAACCACGCTTCTTCTGAATTGGCACTGCTTGAGTCTAGTGGCAAGAGGAAGTTCAGGGCGATTGGAAATAATGCCGGGATAAGCAGAGAGCTCGCTCAAATACAGCATCTGGTATTCCGAAATGGCCACGAATTTAATACTGACCAGGCTCAAGGTTGCTTAACTTCGTTAATCCAACCGGAACCGGCGTGTCAACGTACTTATTCCGTATGTCAGTTAATATATTACATATCATAACGCTTTGAAGTATAACAATGAAAACGTAACGGATATAAGAGAAACAACGAAGATACGATCGACAGTCCGAAGCATGTACGTAAAACCAAATAGCTAATTTCAGAAAGATCGTCAAATGCAATTACACTGGTTCATAAAATGTATTTCCTGGTCCACTTCCAATATACCGAGAGCTTAGATTATGAATTCAGAGTGGACGCACTCTTTGCTTAATCGTATACAATTGCAGTATGTCTGACATGTAAATCCTGCTTGTAATGGCTAACGAGTTGGCAACGGTAGCGGTCAGTCACCGAGCGAACGATGCCAGTATACGATAAGACGACGTCATTTTCCTGGACTCTGACCAAAAGGTCTTGCCCTCTTGCTCTATTGGAGACGTCAACCAAAAGCACACCACATCAGAAAATGTTTCTATTGTCCAGAAAGTAATCACGTTTTGTTTTTCGATTGTTGACATATAAACAAATAAAGAATGGCGTCGGCGTTAGACTTTTCGGTGTGAGGAGAAATGAAAATCGTAATGATCTCTCAGCCGTTTTGTTTTCATGTTAATATGTGACCTTTAAAACGCCATTACTTTCTAGACAACCCAACATCATATTGTAACAACATAAACAAAGTTCAATGTTTTATTGCCAAATCTCCGGTCTTCTTAATGTCTAATTTATCGGAGTTGGAATTCTAAACCGAACTCTTTATTCATGTCACATATACAGGTTGTTCTCATTTCGTTGTTCTATGTTAATCGAAGTTGAAGTTCAAAACATGTGTTTTCATGTGTATATTGCGTGGTATTATAATACACATGTGCTATCTGTAGCCCAAACTCCGTCACTAGAAAAGCACGTCAAGTTGTAAATGACGTTAGGATAAGTAAGGTCCGCTCGATGTTATGCGCAGATTTGCGGTTTTTGAATAAGGAAATTGACAACTTTTACAACTTGACGGGCTTTTCTGCCTCTACCGTTATTCGACCCCTGGGGGTTAATACCATCAAAATGAGGAAGAAAAAGAAGAAGAAAAGAAAAAAAACAATAAGACAGTCTCGCCTGACAACGTTGTTTTACAACGAAAGCTTGCAAAAAAATTAAATAAATGATATTTTCATTTAAATTGAACCATGTGTTGACTTTCAAAAATATTTCACTTAACTACATTTTCATGCGTGCTTCAAAGAGGTCGTCAATTTCCTTATATATATATATATATATATATATATATATATATATATATATATATATATATATAGTCCAAACTACGTCACTGGATTCTCATAGACATTTCATCCTCGACTGGCTCTTAACCTTAGTAAGTTGTGACTCAATAGGAAAAACATATTATTTTCCTATTTTAATAGTAATACTGTTGTTAATATTTACGTAAGTTTTAGATACATTGAATTACACATTTTAATACATGATTCTAATGTTCAATCTCTATCTATCTCATATATATATATATATATATATATATATATATATATATATATATATATATATATATATGCAATCAGATTAAAAATTATATAAGCGATGCGAGATTTTTTAATAAATTAAACGTTTTTTTTTAATCAAATATTTCGACCTACACATATCTTCTTCAGTTCAATATTTTATTGCCAAATCTCCGGCCTGTTTTAATGTCCAATTTATCGGAGTCGGAATTCTAAACTAAACTTTTTATTCATTTCACATATATAGATGTGGCCTTTAAAACGCTATTACTTTCTTGACAACCCGACATCACATTGTAACAACATGAAGAGATTGAGAGAGAGGGAGAAAGAGAAAGAGAGGGAGAGAACTAGAGGGAGAGGTAGAAAGAAGAAGAAAGGTGTGACCAACCAAACTACAGATACGTGTCTGCACCTTACCAACAACCCTCAAATGAGACAGAGATTCACCAGTCCAAATATGACAGCTGTACTCCATACATGGTAATCTAGTATTAAAATGAAATCATGGCTACCAAATCAATTCTAACAAATCAAACGAATTAGTTATGCTGATTATTCTATGATCTCTCTTCTCCTTATTTGGCCATGCCTCATATAAAAATCGATGTGCCGTCAGATTACTGATTCAGCACAAATATATTCGACGGTTAATCCTTTCCAATTAAATCGCAAATGCCGATTATTTTTGTTTGTTTTTGCTTTTGCTGCGATTAAAAAAAAACATGTCGTACATCGCTCGGTTAATCTGTTTCGGTGAGCGAAGATGTTTTGCATGATGACGTCAATTATTAATATGAAAATTACATACATAAAAATCCATTGATATCGCAGAAGTCTCATTTTATCTATTTTCCTCTTCAGAATTTATGTAGATTTCGCTTAGCATCGATTTATCATAGCGTTTCGTTTTGGATTCATCATTTCTAAGATTTTTCCTTCTGCTGCTGTTTTTGGTGGTGTTATGGAATGCAAGCGAATAGGAGAGCGCTCGGGACAGGCGGTCTTGTACCAGGCGAGTGCATGTGCGAAACAATAAAAAAGAAAACATTAGATTATCCTTTGAAACATGAGACATACACACGCGTCACAAAGTATAGGTAGCATCGGCGGAGAGGAACTTTAATGAGGTTGTTTGGTCACGCGATGACCGATCAGGTGCTCCAGCGAAGCAATTTCAACCGGATCTTTTTTATAATTATATCCTCAGGCCTTTAAGGTTCGCAGAAAAATCATTGATACTGCTGTTTGTCTTTATCTGTTTTTAGATTCCGACATAAAAAACAGCAATTCTTCC
Source organism: Sepiola atlantica (assembly GCA_963556195.1). NCBI lineage: Eukaryota > Metazoa > Mollusca > Cephalopoda > Sepiida > Sepiolidae > Sepiola > Sepiola atlantica. Next base: position 14,389,267 of record OY744528.1, on the reverse strand, counting down.
ACCTTTGTCAGAAAATCGTTAATAGATTTATTTATCTTCCTCCCACAAGGTAAGATATGACACAAGGACGGGAAAGTGGGATTTGAAAAGCCAGCGCCCGAGAAGGTGGCCTAAAAAATGTCTGAGCAGCCGCGTCGGCATTCCCCGGTAGGGGCGCCTCAGGCAGTAAGCAATAAACTTACTCCTCCCTAAAGAAGGAAGGCAAAGCCTGGGAGGGTTAACCTTCTAGAACTGCACAGGACACACCCACAGACCGGCGGAATCAAGACCCGAAGGCCAAGACAATACCGGTTTATGGGGTGCAGTATCCATCGGAACAGATACTACACTTTGATTCATGGAATGTGAGGACTAAAGGACAAAATAAGGGAAGTGAGCGTTACGAGGCTGCCGAAAGTAAACCCAATGTCCACTTTCTACTTTACAACCATAGGGTCTCGTTTAGGATGTATAAGTTTTAAGATATTTCCTTCTGTCGCTGTTGTTGTTGTTGTTAATCTAGTTGGACTTCTGCATAGATCTCACGAACGTTGTGCCTCATGGTTGTCTAGTTTGCATGAATTACACCGTGTTTGCCGCAACTGTTCGTTAACTTGCAGAGTTGCAGGATTGCAGGGGTTTCCTCAAACACAAAGAACAGCGAAGTTCTACAGTAGCATGCGAAGTCTTTAATGTTTGACCCAGAACACAAACAAAAAAGCAACGTTGCCACCTTTACTCCACTTATTTCCGGTTCCGTGCCCGGCATATCTTTGTTTGTCACATGCAGAGGCAGAGATGACCAGAGGAAAACGCATCCTGATGCCAACTCTTCCGCGATTTTCACAAGCGCTCTGTTAAACAGGTTACAACCTAACACCGTTTGTTGCTAAACCTGTCTGATATAGGTGGTTCTTCTGGGAACCGGAGTTCCAGACTGTATAGCTCTGACGATATCACAGGTTTCACGAACGTTCGTGAAACCTGTGATACCTATGGAGCATTTCTATATATATATATATATATATATATATATATATATATATATATATATATATATATATATGCACGGTTGAACTTGAGTTGAGCACGGTTCGTAAGAAGGGAAGAGTTCCCGAAATATTATATCATACGGAGTTTACACGAGACCATCTTGATACATGTATTACATAACATTGTAACATTGTGTAGATAGACATATATATTGCAAACAAAGAGAAAATCTCCTCGGGCTTAATGTTGTTTCTATTTGATTGAACTTTTTCTTTTTTCTTTTTTTTTTACCCCTTTCCCTCGCTATAATTCTCATAGCATCTTTTTATATTTGTTATACATTACCTCGATATTTGGCTCTGTTGAGCGAGGTACGAAACCGGTCAGCTGCCCTTTTATCATTTTAATTTCTTAAATTCATTATGAATAATAAATATTGTCTCTTCAATGCCATTTTAAAGTTTTGTACGACAAATAAAATATTTAAATATATATATATATGTATGTATACATTGTATTAAGGATGACCCTATTTAACTCGTTCCACCATTAAACGTCTTATTTGCTCAAACTTGTGTCTATCTTTTCACACCTCTGCATTGTATTGCCTTCTAAGTATCACATTTGTATTTATATATATATATATATATATATATATATATATATATATATATATTTTACATGGTTCACCCCAAACAAGGCAGGACGCCACTGTAAACGTAAGGGGCTACTGAGAAAAAGGAAAAGGGGGGAAGGATTGGTGGTTCAGCTTAAATCAGCGAGATGTCTGTTTACATTAGTTTTAAATTTCTGCATGTCAGTACTGTCGGGGAAACAGGGGGCAGGGAGGGAGTTCCAGAGGCCAGCAGCACGAGGAAAGAAGCTATTTGAGTAGAATGCTCTCCGGCATCTGTGGACCTCCACAGTGAAAGAATGAGATTTAGTAGAATGTCGAGTTAGTCTAGTGAATTTACGTCGATGGGGCACCAGAGCAGCACACTCATCGGAGCATAATATGTATGTATGTGTATGTGTATGTGTATGTATGTGTATGTGTATGTGTTCATGTATTTCTCATGAACTCTGTGATTTTTTCTTGATCTTGTAATTGAAGCAGAATTATATAAATTGAAACAAGAAGAAGAAGAAGATCAACAGAATAAGTTCAGTATCTCTATTACATCTTCTAATAGAAAACATTTCTTACACTAATGGGAAAAGAAAGTGCGACACGTTACCGAGAAATAGATGAACACAAAAAGAATTGGTGAAAAAGAGGAAAAGTATAGAGTGTATGAGAGAGAGGAAGAAAGATGAATAGAAATAGAGAGAAAGAATGAGAGAGAGAAGGAGAGAAAAAAGAGAGAGAAAAATAAAAAGAGAGAAAGAAAAGATAGAGAGAAAGAGAGAAAAAAAGGAAAAATTGAGAGAGAGAAAGAGATATAGAGAGAAAAGGAAAATTGAGGGAAAGAAAGGGATAGAAAGAAAGAGAGAATGAGAAAGAGAGAGAAAGAGAGAGAAAAGGCAACATTGAGAGAGAGAGAAAGAGATAGAAAGAGCGTGAGAGAGAAAGAAAGAGAGAGAAAAAGAAAAAAATTAGAGACGGAAAGAGATAGAGAGAGAGAGAAAGCGAAAGAAAGCAAAAAGAGAGAACGAGAGAGAGAAAGAGAGAGAAAGTGAGAAAGAGAGAGAGAAAGAGAAAGAAGATAGAGAGAAAGAGAAAAAGAGAGAGAGAACGAGAAAGAGAGAAAGAGAACGAGAAAGAGAGAGAAAGAGAAAGAAAGAGAGAGAAAGAGAAAGAGAGAAAGAAAGAGAGAGAAAAAGAAAAATTTAGAGAGGGAAAGAGATAGAGAGAGAGAGAAAACGAAAGAAAGCAAAAAGAGAGAACGAGAGAGAGAAAGAGAGAGAAAGTGAGAAAGAGAGAGAGAAAGCGAGAGAAAAAAACTGAGAAAGAGAGAGAGAGAGAAAGAGAAAGAAGAGAAAGAAGCGAGAGAAAGAGAAGGCAAAGAGAGAGAAAGAGAGAACGAGAAAGAGAGAGAGAACGAGAGAGAGAACGAGAAAGAGAGAGAAAGAGAAAGAAAGAGAGAGAAAGAGAAAGAGAGAGAAAGCAAAGAGAGAGAAAGAGAGAACGAGAAAGAGAGAGAGAACGAGAAAGAGAGAGAAAGAGAAAGAGAGAGAAAGAGAAAGAGAGAAAGAAATGGAGAGAGAAAAAGAAAGAGATAGAGAAAATTAATCATGAAAGGACAGACGATATGTGAATTGAATGTCAAAGTGAGACTTGACCAATATCAAGTGACCCCCAGTGAGGCCTTTTTATTAAACTACATAAGTAACAACAGACATTTAATAAAAATGCCGGACGTGGTGGTTCATTCAGGAAGGACCCAAGCCAATCTTATTGCTCCACCGTCTTCCTCCGTTCTTGTCTTGGGGTTGAAAAAATGTCAGATCACTTTGGAAAGACAAAATCATAAAATACGATATCCATATATGAAGCAATCCGACGCGGTTGACATTAGTCGCAACTTTTTTTTTCACACGGAAAGTAATCTATTTTTTTTATATAACCGTATTCTTTCTTCGCTTGCATTACACACACACGCATAAACACACACACACACACACATGTATATATATATATATATATATATATATATATATATATATATATATATATATATATATATATAAGTCAGTTCCTATAATATTCCAATAACCATGGTTTTATTTTAATATTCTTATTTTTTCACATTTCAAAAACACATAACATTTCTGTGAGATATATTTTTTACGGTCCGTTTCATTTGTCTTGTGCCAAACAACGTTTTTATGTCAATATCGTCTCTGCAACATTACAAAATCATCAGAAAAAAATTCACAAAGAGTAAAACGTTCTTGGGTTAAAGTGTCTTGAAAAAAACCTACACTATACAGTGGTTCATTTTTGGGTGAAACCAAACAAAGAAATAGAGCAAACTCACACGTGGTGGAACCCACTAATACGCCATTTTGAATTTTTCGTTCAAAGCTAGTACATCCTAAAAATTGTGCGGACATTTATAAATTTTAATTCAGTAATATTTCTTAAAATAGTTAATAAGTTTTATAATTTATTTATGAAAATTCTAATTCAATTGAAGGTAATTTATATATATATATATATATATATATATATATATATATATATATAAATCTATTAACAATGATTATTAGTTATTAGATTTCGACAAATTAGTTTAATCTTTCTAATTTTTTTAGTAGAGTTTACTATTCTTTATTTGTCACTGCAGTTAGGCAATATGACAATTGTAGTTTCGGTAGCAGTATTGTTTTCAGTAGAGCTTTTCTTTTCTTTTCTTTTCTTTTCATTCTTCCGTTTTTGGTTGAGTTTCGTTCTTTTATTTAGTATGTTTTCATTGTCTTTTTTATGAGTTTTTATTATTAGTCCACGTTTGAATTATGCCACTATTACAATAAAGAGTTGACCAATCTTATTTTAGGGGTAATTTGTGACTTGTCTTTAAGGAGTTAACTTTTGAAATACAACCCTCTACGATTCATTAACTACTTTAAACAGTGATCATTATGAAAACATTTCTAGAAAGATTTCTTGAACAATAAAACATTGAACTTTCACCCTGTCCTATTTCCTTAACCATCTTATTTTGGTATTCTTATGTTTCTATTTTAGGAGGAGGTCATAGGTGAACAGCAAAAAAAAAAAAAAACAACGAACGAAGCCGGCGAAAGATTCACACGTTGAAGAAAATTAACAATCCGCTATTTTGAGACGCATCTCTTTGTGAATGGCTGTCTTCAAAAAAAAAAGATTGGTACAATATACTTTTAAATGACATCAAACCGTTTTTAAATGCTTAAAATAAAAATAATTGCCTGTGTAGTTTGCAGTTATAGGATAGAGTAGCTTCGAAATGTAATTCCTACTTGAAATCATTGAAACGAATCTAATCGGTATGAAAAATAAGACAAAATTAAATTAATGCTATTACTACTGCTACCGCTATTGCTACTACAACTGCTACTAACAAGGGAATATTTGTGTGTTTATATCAAACGTGAATTTCTTATCTTCCTTTCTGTTTTTATTATAATCAGTTAGTATTAAGTTTAAGCCCCTTTCTTTTCCCATAAGAGGAAATTTGCATATTCGATTATTTTTTCTTTTCGTTTTATTATTATAAGATATTAGTAAGATTAGGCCTCCGCTTCTCTGCTCATAGAAGTTAAATTTGCACACGTGATTATTCCAGCGAGACGGATATAGGAACGTTCACTTTTATTATATTCAGGAGGGCAGATAAGTAGACTTTGGGTTTACTTTCGGCAGCCTAGTAACTCGCACTTTCCTTATTTTGTCTTTTAGTCCTCACATTCCATGAGCGATGTTTCTGACAAAGGGGGTAGAATTGCTAATTTCTGGGTCGGAATCTATCAAAAACTTATTGTTGTCTAATTTTTGATCTTGAACTAGTATTCTATTTAGCTCCGTACATTAAGTGACTTCATGTCTTGTCTGGAGCAATTTCTATTAAAACAATATAGATACGTATAAAATACTATTTGTTTAACATTTTTAGTTTCTTGAATTCCATTTTAAAGTGTATTATTTAAATATGTAAAAATCATTAAAACAAAATTATAGATAGCACAGAAGCATAAGTTTAATTTTATTAATGCTGCCTCGCTTCTTATTTGTATTTTATTTAAGCAGATTGTAGAGTATTTATTTACTCCTCTCCAGGAGTTAGGCACAAGGCAGTTTTATCTTACTCCCACAAGTAAGATGTGACCCAAGGTCGGGTCGGGAAAGTAGGGTTTGAAAAGCCAGCGCCCGAGAAGGTGATCGCTCTGGCCATTAAAAATTGCCTGGGTAGCCCTGTCGGCATTCCCCGGTAAGGGCGCCTCAGGCAGTAAGCAATAAACTTACTCCTCCCCAAAGAGGGGAGGCAAAGCCTGGGAGGGTGGACCTCCTAGAACTGCACAGGACAGACCCATAGACCGGCGTCACCAAGCCCCGAAGGCCAAGACAATACCAATCTATAGGGTGTTGTATCCATCGGAACAGATACTACACTTTGATCTTAGCCAAAAGGCCAAGAACGTATTAAAAAATCTAAACATATAATTTTCGCAATAAAAGTATATAAAAAGAACACACGCATTGTTATAGAAATAGGTATTCTAATGTGTAACCAGGGTGAATTTTAAATAAGATTACACATATAACATGCTATTGCTATTATAATGTAATAGTCTTTGAAAATTGATGATCTTTTAATATGCCGATGAGGAAAATCAATTGCATTCTGTATCTTTACTTAAATGTAATTTTACTAATGAAAATGTCCTTTAGAAATTTGCGTACATGGATAGTTACATAGTTAAATAGTTATTCCCGGTGAATGTTTAAAATATTTAAAATCATAATAAATGTTTTGAACTTTTTAAATATACACTATAAACAAATCTTACTATTAACAAAATCAATTTTAATGATTGTAATAATATTCTTAAATGCGTGTTACAACTAACATAGTACCCTAACCTTAGTACTTAGCATGTGATTCCTGGGGGAAAAAACTTAAAAAATACTATCACCACATACTGATAACACCAAACCACCTATGATGATGCATCCTGACGGATCAGAAAGTACTCAAGTAAAAAGCGACTATGGCAGTTCCCGTCTGAAACAAGAGGATTTTTTAGGAAATTTGAAAGGATCGGAACGAAAGTTGTCTATCATATTTAACGAAATATGTCTAAAAGAAGGAATGCTGCCCATATATATATATATATATATATATATATATATATATATATATATATATATATATATATATATATATATATAAAATAGTAACTCTGTCTGTGTGTGTCCGCATGATCTTTGTGTCTTATGTTTACCGAAACCGCTGGACAGACTTGTTAGAAAATTGGCATGTGGACTACTGACATCTCAGTGGAGGTCATAGGCTAGATAAGAAATATACCCTTTCAACGCTGGGGTTCCCCGTGGGCACAACCCCTCCACTAAAAACTGTTTTTCCTTACATTAAAATGAAATTGAAACCATAGGTAAAAAAATATGTCTATTCCGAAAATTTCAGTAAATTTTGATATTATTAAGATGGTCTCCGGGACCACAACACCTCCACTGAAAACTGTTTTCCTTTTGATTCCAATGACAGTATATATATATATATATATATATATATATATATATATATATATATATATATATATATATATATATATATATATATATATAATCAGAAAAGAACACCTCTTTGTCTGTGCATGTCTGTTCCTTAAAACGAAGACATACTAGGAAGTGTACTTTCAATATAATTGTATTCACATGCACAATTTGCATGTGGACATAACGGAAGTATTTCTGCGTCTTTGGCTGCCCCTTAAAGAAGCTAATGACAATTTTCAAACACGTTACATAATGAAATTAATCTAAATTATAAGCGTTAGTTTAAGAGTATTAACATATATCTGAATAGCTTGGTGAGTAAGATATTTAGCTGACAGCATCAAGGTTGCTGATAAAGTAAACTCTCCCTACCATGATGTTGCATATAATGCTATCCCACACTCTAACCATGGGCAACACTGGGTAGCTCTGCTAGTAATATATATATATATATATATATATATATATATATATATATATATATATATATATATATATATATATATATATTAGGATACCTAAAGCACTGATGTACAGTCAGTTAGCTTGTGGTAACAGGAATGTTGGTCGGCTCTTGCTGAGGTACAAAGATAAATTGAAAGATGCGCTGACGGCAATTGGAGTACCCCCAAAAAACTTTGAAGACTGTACAAAAGACAGGAAGACATGGCGAGCAGCTTGTTGCATTGGACTGGAAAGATTCAACGAGACCTGTATGGATAATATGAGAACTGCCAGAGTTAGGCGAAAAGCTAGAGAGAGTGCTCCACACCTGGCATCCGATTACTCACACTCTTGCACTGTCTGCGGCTTTCCTTGCAGGTCTCTTGCCGGACTCAGGTGTCATGAACGATCTAGACACAAATGAAAGTTGTTGGAACCTCATACGTCGCAATCGACGGAAGAGTCCATCATCAGATATATAAGTCGTACTTCTATGCTGATGAGTCTTGATTGAAAAAAGACGTAACGTATACGTCCATAGATATAAACAATAACAAATATTTTATATTTGAAGCTCCTCGTTAAAAAGTAGAGCACCGTAAAATGGTAGTAGTAACACAGCGTAGCGTCACTTGCTTTAAAATGCATCGTTCCTTCACTTATAGAAGTTTGAATGCCTCTTCGCTTCGCCGCCGTTAACGTGTTAAAATTATCATTGTTTATAAGCTGTTCAGAACTGGCCTAGCGGTTAGCGACGTTGGACGGGAGTTGGAAAATACTTGTAGTCCAGGGTTTCGAATCGTGTGACCGGTGATGAATAGTCGTACTTCTATGCTGATGAGTCTTGATTGAAAAAAGACGAAACGTATACGTCCATAGATATAAACAATAACAAATATTTTATATTTGAAGCTCCTCGTTAAAAAGTAGAGCACCGTAAAATGGTAGTAGTAACACAGCGTAGCGTCACTTGCTTTAAAATGCATCGTTCCTTCACTTATAGAAGTTTGAATGCATCTTCGCTTCGCCGCCGTTAACGTGTTAAAATTATCATTGTTTATAAGCTGTTCAGAACTGGCCTAGCGGTTAGCGACGTTGGGCGGGAGTTGGAAAATACTTGTAGTCCAGAGTTTCGAATCGTGTGACCGGTGATGAATAGTCGTACTTCTATGCTGATGAGTCTTGATTGAAAAAAGACGAAACGTATACGTCCATAGATATAAAAAATAACAAATATATATATATATATATATATATATATATATATATATATATAGTATGTTTTTAAAAGGCTGTGGGCAATGCAAAGTCCATTTTGGTAGATTATCTGCACAGACGGTGTTTTCCTCTGGTGTTTTGACAAAGGGAAGTTTTTTTTTCGAGAAATATTAAATGAATGATTTTTAATAATCATCCGGACAACACACCAACAGCTAACACCACGCTTGCTGTTATGTAATATTTTAAGAAAAAATAAATAGAAAGTCACATTTCGATTTCAATTTATTATTTTTGTTCCTTCCAGCTTACATCCTACCCGGGACTTTGCATTGCCCACAGCCTTTTAAGAACATACTACAACTATTCCCAGCAATGCTTCAAGCAAACTACCTATTCTCTCTCTCTCCCTCTCTCTCTCTCTCTCTCTCTCTATCTATATATCTATCTATCTATCTATCTATCTATCTATCTATCTATCTATCTATCTATATATATATATATATATATATATATATATATCTATATAAATATATATATATATATATATATATATATCTATATATATATATATCTATATATCTATATATATATATATATATATATATATATATATATATATATATATATATATCTATATATATATATATATATATATATATATATACATCCTACCCGGGACTTTGCATTGCCCACAGCCTTTTAAGAACATACTACAACTATTCCCAGCAATGCTTCAAGCAAACTACCTATTCTCTCTCTCTCCCTCTCTCTCTCTCTCTCTATCTATCTATCTATCTATCTATCTATCTATCTATCTATCTATATATATATATATATATATATATATATATATATATATATATATAAATATATATATATATATATATATCTATATAAATATATATATATATATATATATCTATATATATATATATCTATATATCTATATCTATATATATATCTATATATATATATATATATATATATATATATATATATATCTATATATATATATATATATATATATATATATGAACAACTACACAGTCTAAATAACACAGGGAAGAATTGTTGTGAGAGTTAAATATGTCGGAATATGTTGGCATCAGTCTATTTGTCATGTATGAATTTATTTTATGAAATTCAGATTGGTTACTGTCCAATATATTTCATCTACGCTTGTTACTCGATAAAATACGACATCTCTGTTTTGTTATGAGAGACTAAGACGCCATTAATGATAAACGCAAGTAAATATCGACGATGAATCATACAAAAGAAATGTAACGATAATGTTTCGCCTTCTTGTCCACATTGGGAGTTGTTTTCAAATTATTCATGTCTTATGATTAAAAAGTATTGATTTGTCGTATAAACTCGCGTATTAGTCAATCTTGTGTTTGAATAAACTCCTTAGTTTTGGGCCATATATCTTCATGAGACTACGATGGATAGCTTAACACTCACTCTTTTGAAATATTAATTGCATTATGCAAGACATCGTTCCTGTCTGTATTTTCCACCTTATGTATCAGAACGTCGGCATTTACTTCCTGGTATACAGTGACGATTCTCCGATACATGCGATACTAAAAAACAAAAACGATGCGGTATTTTTAAACATCACAGTATTATTTTACGTAACGAAAGCTTGGGTGACAACTAGGGGTAAAGGGTGACCTCAGTAAAACGGAAGTCAGCGAACTCACGAGACACCGGAGGGAGATTATTCTTTCTCTTCCTGACGACCCATTCAAGAATAGACGATGATAAAGTCGGCGTTCCCTAATTTAGCCTCATGTAGCGCACTCCATAAGCTTATGAATATACGGCACAGAGGTCTTATATATATATATATATATATATATATATATATATATATATATATATATATATATATATATATATATATATATATATATATAATGCATGTTCCTTCAGTAGTTGAAGACTCTTGGCAACAGTTGCCTATTGCAGGTTTAAACTCCCGCAGATTTATCAGACTGTTCATCGTGGCCGGGTGGGTTGAGGCGTCGGAATTTGGGTTATAAGATGATGCGGGTTCCGGGATTTCGAACCGTGTGACTGGTCTGAATAATTATCTCTACACTGATGATTTCCGAAAGAATGAAACGTATACGTATGCATATAAAAACAAATATTTATAATTTATATATATATATATATATATATATATATATATATATATATATATAGTAACACGAAATCACATAATCATCGATGCAATAATTTATTTCAACCTTGTGGTATTGTCAAACATCCAAGTGAGATGATTACATTTTTGAAAATGAGAAAATAGAAATTCACACTCGACAATTCATATATATATATATATATATATATATATATATATATATATATATATATATATATATATATATATATTAGTACTTCATGTATCCACATAAAATATTATAAGGAGATATAATTTTTATGTGTCAGTTTTAAGTATTTACTTTAACAGTGATCGATACGTAAGAAGAGCTAGGTAGTAAGCAGTGAAAATATATATGGCAATCAAGCTACACAGAGGCTCCCGTGTTTCATCCCCGGGGGGAATTGTCAGGCTAAATGCATGGAGTTATTTTTCAGGTGTTTTTATATACATGGCTTGCTAGTTAACCAATCAGATTCTTTGTTGTTCCCTCAGCTAATCATTGGGCTTCCCGCGAACAAAGGCTTTGTTGGTGACGCTCCTATGCCTATCCTATTTTTTGTTAACACTGGATTTTCCTATATCCTGTTTCCTTTGTTTTGTCCATACAGTGGGCGAATTTATTTTAACACGTGGTTTCTTGTATTTCTATTTTAGGTTTTAAATTTTAACTTGTTCAGTTTTTTATTTATTTATATATTTTTATTTATTTTTTAATTTTTTATTTATTATATATCATCCTAAGGTAAATTTATTTCTGTGTAAACAGCTGTTTGCTATTTCACTTCTAGAGTTTAATAGGTTTCGGGGATGTTTAAAATTTAGGATTTCATATTTTTCATTCAGGCATAATCTACACGGGTCGTCTAAGTTTCTACATGTACTGGCCTGTCTTACTATTTTCCATTCACTCACCAATAATTGAATGGAAAATAGTCACTTTGTAACCTGACCAAAGTTACAACTTCATGCAGAATTTCAGAGAAATTCAATGGATGGTTGCGGAGAAAAATCCAGACGGACATGCCTCAAAACATAAGTCCCCCGATTTTATAAATCGGGGGACCAACAAACATATAGTATAGATGTGAGCCATCCTTTACTGTCAACGTTAATTTTAATAAATGTGGTTAAAGAGTATTTTCGGCAAGCATGAACGCATCGATTTATATGATTTCGTCTTTTTCGTGTATCTTTTAACCTAGACCAGCTGTTTGGAATGTCAAATGACACGAATGGCGCTAGAGCTCAATTTCAAGATGAAGTTTCTAATTTGATTATTTCGCGATAGCGTAATTGCTGCTTCAGGAATATTCTGCAGGTTAACGGGCAAGAGACAGTGAAAAGAGAAGAAGCCTTTTGAAGGCGCTGAAGGCCAACACATCGGCTTTGCCAAGTTTGATTCGAAAGAATATTCTGAATTGTCAAAAGTGCTTCAATGTTTTGTAAGCTGAAGCAACGCGCGCCTTTCACCTTGACGCAACATTAAGATTCTTCGCTCTTTCGGCAAAACATTTACAAGATTAAACTTCGACGAACCTACGAAAATAATGCGGTAAATTTCTTGCCGATAGAAAGCCGAATTTAAATTTCGAATCAAGGTGAAAGAATCATGTTTATTCTGCTAGACATTGTCGTCTCTTCTAAACATGTCTATTTAAATCTCAATATTAATAAAATTATAAGACATCTTCACGTGTCTCTGTGTGTGATTTGTTTCTCCCGACTACGAGAATTGAATTAATATGTAGAATTTGCTATATTCGGACTACTGTTCTCATCTTCGGTGTTTTTATCACAACGTTTCGATCGATGTAACCTCCGACCTTCTTCAGGTGTACTTTGTCAAACTCGGGAATCTGGACGGAATTTCGCACGGAACCCTTTATTTGATCAACGGGGGTAGCATCATCTCGTTCCATCTGCCATGACTGGGAAGAATTAATATATTTTAATTTAATATTATATGTTTTACGCTCTTTCACACCAAACAAGACAGGGGCTACTGTGATAAGGGTCACATTTATAGAAGGTCAAACTGGGAAAAGATTTGGGTAGCAAGATGTTTGTTCGCATTACATTTTAAATGTATGCATGTTGGTATGGTCGGGGAAACAGTGAGCAGGGAGGGAATTCCAAAGGCAAGCGGTTCGCGGAAAGAAACTATTGGAGTAGAGGATTTTTCTCAGAAATCGAAGGGCCTTTACAGAGAAGCGGTGGGATTTGGCAGCTAGTCGAGTGGGTTGGGGGTATTTACGCTGAGAGTGTAAAAATATAGTAAAGTTCATCGGAGCCCATTCCGTGGAAGTACTCGTAAAAAAAAAATATGTACTATTCATCGAATATTTATTGAAATTCAAAAATGTAACAGTGCGAAATAAAGCACATTTTTTTTAATTCATGTAAAAAAAAAAAAACAATTACGAAATTTAATCCAGCAGAATGTATTTCAATTTCTTCGTAAACGAGTCAGCCATTGTAATCCTTTGTTTTGTTAATAGTTCATAAGACAGAATGAATTACTTCGTGATCCTTTGACATTTGAAAGGCATTTTCAAGCATTTAAACTGTCTAGTAGAAAGTCATTTCTGCTTTTACAGTTAGTAATAAATCCTAATGCATTTAACGATTGACACATTTCGAAGCTATTTGCATCCAATAAGGGTATAGAAATGAAAACAACATTACTGTAACGAAATTAGTTAAGAATTTAGTTCAATTAATAATAATGCAATTCCCAAACGATAACGTAGTATTTTCATTTAAAATCTTGTCTAAAAAATAATTTAAAGTTCGAAAAAAAAAGTGGTCGAGGGTAATGGTTTCTCTACCGACTGATCAAACGAAACTTCTACCGGAAATGGAAGAAATTATATCGTATTTAAATGAAACTATTGATTTGTTTACATTTTTTGCGATGCTAATGATCGAAAGTACACTACTCTTTTGTGGAAGAATATTGCTTTTATGCTAGTTGAAAACCATAATTTCCTCCACTATATATATATATATATATATATATATATATATATATATATATACGTGTCTATAAAACATCCGGCAAAACTAATTCGATGCATTTTAGCCTAACGATCCCACCTGAGGATGAAAGCTTAATCGCCATGAATATATTTTCATGATTACTACATAGCTCTACTCACGTATAGAGCACTGTTGAAGTAAATACTGAAAATTGATACATTAAAAAATATATCCTTCTATAACATTTTATGTCGATACATACAATATATATATATATATATATATATATATGAGAGAGAGAGGGGGGGAGATAGATAGATAGATAGATAGATAGATAGATAGATAGATAGATAGATAGATAGATAGATAGATAGATAGATAGATATACAATGCGAAAACGTTCTTTGCGCGTTTCTCCGCTGTCTTAAAAAATATACATATCTAATGAAATGAATGATGAGAATAAACATTGGGAAAAAGAACAATATTTATTGAATCATCAAGTAGTTTTGACGAAGAATATATCATAAAACGTTGTTTTCCTTTCCTCAATCCATGGATTAAAAAAATGCAAGCTTTAGTGCTGTTACTTGAGGCAACATTACTTGGAGAAGTTGCACCATTTCTTGTATAAGTCTGTGTGTAGACATACCGAGGGGATCTTATTCAAGCTTCGAATGCTATATTTGGCCAGGGTTTACTTGTAGGGTATGCTCATGTCATGTTGTCCTGACACACCCTTGTATGGAGAGGCCAAACACACTGGAGGAAGATATAGAATACACCATAAAGTATGCAAAGCCAAATAATACACAAAGTGATGCTTCTTGTTCAGTCATTTACTTGTGTGAAGAAGAATTTATTTGGAAAGCGAGATCAGAGTCAAATCAAGGCAACGTATATAATCTCAGAGGGTGTAACGAAAGTACATGTTAAAAGTCAGTAATTTAATACATTATGAAGTTCAAATAATTTATGTAATTCTTATATTGATCATCACAGGGACCAGAGGGAAATAACGCGACCTTAAGTATCAAAATAAATATGGAACACTGAACATTGAAACAACGGGTCTCTGCAAAGAAACGCAATTACAAAAAAACATAGAAAATATCTCATTAATATTATATTGAATAAAATTAGGTTTACGGAATAATACAGAACAGATAAGGTTACAATATATGGAAATTTATTTGTTCATAAAATGTATTAACATTCATGGAACTTTTTTCCTCTGTACACTGGGGTTTAAACTATATAATTAGGATACGAGAAAGCTTAACCGTGTTATTTAAGTTATTCTTGATATCTATTGCTGCAAGGATACCTCACCCATTATCATCCTATGGATATATACATATCTCTGTTTTTATTTCTTAAAATTACAAAGATTATATCATATATATGTATGTATATATAAAGAGACAAAATGGTGCCACACCGCAAAATAAATAATGAATTGTATGGGGAACATACTATATAAAAGGAAATAGAAAAAAAAAATTTTTAAATAGCAAAATCCGTTATCTGGACATATTGGAAGCTATCATCATAAATTCACGACGTCCTTCTCTCTGTAGACATAGACAATTAAAGTATTCTCTACAGATATTTGGCGATTCGTGGTCGTCCGCAGGTTGATTTAAAATTGTTCCATTTTACTTGAGTGTTTTTATTTATATATACAATTTCGCACGTATATAATCTATAGCCACCTGCTTGCAACTGGATTTTACACCAATTCATGGCTTTCGTGTATTTTATTTATTCTACCGACGATTCCCCTGACGAGAGTCGGTTGAAAGGCGCCTTGGGAACTTTAAGCTGTTTTTTTTTTTAATTGCGAATGTGTGAACTTTAGTTTTTATTCGTGAATTCCGACATCATACATAACGGTTTTTATATATATATTTTTTTCTATTTCATTTTATATAGTATGTTCCCCATACAATTAATTATATATATATATATATATATATATATATATATATATATATATATATATATATAATATAATTTTGTAACGATTAACACATTTCGAAGCTATTTACATCCAATAAGGGTATAGAAATTAAAACAGCATTACCGTAACGAAATTAGTTAAGAATTTAGTTCAATTAATAATATATTTATATATATATATATATATAACACTAAAAATATTAAACAAGATCTTATGAGTCTATGTCTGTGTTTCTCGCTTATACGTAACTTTGATGTTAGCACATTTACATATCATTTTTTAATTCATTTTTAATTGAATATTTATTGAAAGCAAAAATAAAATTAGAGAAAATAAAATGAATATATAAAAATCCTATCCAAAAATTGTAATCTGTCAAGGCTCTAAGTGCGTAACATTGATTGACGTTCTCCACCTGATATTTCAGGGACCCACACCTTGATATATACAGGGGCTACTGTATTGTCATTTTGCTGACTGGAGTCTGGACCATGCAGTAGTTTCCGGTGGAACCTTAAATTTCGAGCTAACATATTTCTAATATAAAACCCGGGTTCATTTGTCGCTCGCGTTTCGTCGAAGTGGTAGATATTTATCTTGGAATTGAAGCATGCCTAATTAGTAACAATCTTTAAGAAAATAACGCCATGTCTCATTGAGAAAGCTGGTTCAGACGTTTACTGGCATAGACGAACCAATACGCTCAACTATATTGATGGATTCACTGCATCATTGGGCTAAGAACAATTTCTATTAGGGTCAAAGGGTGTTCTTTCAGCAAAAAGGAAAAACAAAAACATGATAAAAGAATAATAAAATGATTTATTAACATCCTTGGCGCCATTTCGACAAATGCAGCAAATCTTATGAATAATAAAACACATATGCGCCATCCGAACGCACATGCTTGATATTTTTAAGATTACGGCTTTCTTTATTAAATTGATACATAAAGTTTTTCCGTATATATATGAAAATAAAACACTACAGTTAAAAATCCGTAACACTAGGGGTGGGACGTAATGGGTGAAAATTTATGATTCATGCGAGTAGTATTTTTTGTGTTCATTTATACATAAATAACACTAAACAATCAAACATTTTGAAAATGTTGCAAAATTCAGAAGGTGCAGGCCAGACATTTTTCACTAGTTTTCGGCTATTTTACATTCATGGAAACCCTTTCACAACCTGAAAATGGTCCTAAATTAAAGTACTATATCAGATTTAACAATCTATAACCCTTCATAGCTTTTGAGGATGTTTTAGGACCTGCAATGTCGCATGAAACCACTTTTTCACCGAAAAATGATGAATTTTGAGTTCCGTGGAGCCCTAACGGCTATTTTTGGTCTGCACTTTCTGAATTTTGCAACATTTTCAAAATGTTTGATTGTTTAGTGTTATTTATGTATGAATGAACAAAAAAAAAATACTTCTTGCATGAATCTGAAATTTTCACCCATTAGGTCCCACCCGTAGTAACACCAGCTAATTATTAATTACAATCTTTTTTCTTAAATCAATATTCCAATTGCTTATATATAAAAAATAGCACCCATATAAGACACATTTTGTGTAAATAATACGTATTAATGACATTTGGTATGAATGTATAGTTAAAAGAAACAGCTGAAGGAGGCCTTCTACCGAGGAAGCAATCCCCTTAAACAAAAGAGAGAAGAGAGTTTAATTGCTTGAGGCACTCCCACTTGTAAGGGAATATTATTTGATTATATTTTGTAACTTGCTCTTGGGTGCTGTCAAAGTGCGTCAGTGTCAGTACACACAAACACGCTGGATTCCGTAAAATATATATATATATATATATATATATATATATATATATATATATATATTGCTTTTAAATATAATAAACGGAGTCATTCCAAACACCATCTCAAGGTTTTGGGGGCAGTTAGTGTTACAATGCGAAGACCATCTCTCTGTAGGCAGAAAGAGTTGTCTCATAAATTAGATCTATTTAGAGACTTCTAAAAAAAATACTTTGCCTTTTTGCCCGTTTATTCTTTGCAGTTTAATGGCATTATTCAATCTCCCTTTTTTTTGTTTTTTTTTCCTCCCCACGTTATTCTTTTCCCCGTTTTTAAACGATATTTGCCGACGTTTTCTCTTGACAATGTGTCGGCCGAAAGGTACCTAGGGACTTAGCTTTTATTCTGTCAATTTTAGTCGATCCTTTTATTTGTTTTGAATCGACGATTAAATATTATTTAATATTTCCTCCATTTTTTTTACTTGTAATAGTGCCCCGTTCGCTATGACTCCGTTTATTATATTAAAAAGCATTATTAAATTTTGTACCACAAAAGATTTGTTCAAATATATATATATATATATATATATATATATATATATATATATATATATATATATATATTTATTATATAAATGGACAGTTGTCCGTGTGTATGTGTGCATATTCAGCTAAAATTCTAAACCTACAAAACAAACACCACAAAGTTGGTATCTACTTGATCGAGCTTGCCCCGGGTGAATAATATCTAACATTTAGAAAAAAATATTCATTCTTTGACCCGAAACTGAGGCAGATTTCGCCAGGGGAGCTGTTTCCCAACCTCTAAATCAAGAGAAGTAACTCGGATTCTTTCACTGAGTTGTTTCCTATAAACCGACTCGAGCTGTCTGTGTGTATGTATGTGTATGTGTGTGTGTTTCCAGAGCGAGGAATGGACTGGTCAGACGAGAAAGAGGGTGTGGGAAGAGGGAGGGGAAACAGGGGAGGGGAAGAGAGATATATAAGTTATGTTACACTTTTTCCCCGGACAACGCTGGGTAGCCCTGCTAGTTTTAAATAAATCAGACCCAGTGCCATGGAGACTTCCTATAAGACATCACTGTCCTCATTGCATAAAAGGGAGATGCCATGTTTTCTTATGTTATGCACGGGTCACCATTTTTTCGAAGGAATATCAAAAGAACTGACACATTGTTTTACTCGGTCCTATGTACTACTGGCCCCTTATTTCTTTAGGGCAATATACATGAAAAGATGTAATACTTAATAAATCTCACGTTTCAAGGTCTAATAGCCTAAAAGACACAATGACAGACACATATTCTATATTAGGTTTCTTCCAAAGTTTTGTTCTTTCTCTTGTCATACAAAATTTTAAGTATGTGCGTCTAATGTATACGCGATATAATCACGTTGTCACACCGTTTCTCATTAGATTACCAAAGTTAAGCGACGTTGAGTCGGGTCAGGACCAGATGGGTGACCATTTGTGAATACAAGGCGGTGTATGTGGGAGGACGGACCTCTCTGTAAAAAAAACTGCAAAAACTAACGTTGTTACAATTATCTCGTCTGAGCAGCGTACACATGCGACTAAAAACCGCTTGTGAATTTGAAATTCCCTAGAAACTTCCCCTTTCGAAGGAAGCCAGCCAAAGTCGACAAGTGTGCGTGCAGCATCAGAACATTACAGGAAAAAATTACACTTTTACGCATATAAAACTTAAGATATAGATGTATATAATTTATACAGATTACACATTTACGCGTTTAAAATGCAATTACTTTTTAAATTAATTTTAAAAATATAAGGACTCCTTTCAGTTCGAGGATATAATTGATATTTCTTATAAGTGTGCCTTGCACGGGAGTTTAGAGTAAAGCAAGTGTTAAGCAATCACTAACCGAACTTCTCTTGAGCCATCATAGCTTGAATCAAGGACGTCTAGAAATAATACAAGGATGAGCAGAGAAAGACTAGTTTCCAAAGGTTTCATCCTTCTAGACTAGTTATTTAAAAAAAACAAAAACAAGGTTTGAATGTTAATTCTACAATACTATTTAACTCAGAGCTGGGGGAAAAAGATACATGGATTCCTATCTTTCCAAAATGCGTTAATGAAAGTGATAGGGTAGCCCCGACAGGACCCGACCCCGGGACGCCGACGGCACAGTCCGCGAATGAAATAACGACACCACGTGTATATAATTCATACACAGTTCTCATGCCACAATTATGCGTATAAACGTAAAACTGTTACTGTTATTACTTTCTGAGAATGTTCACACCGAAGGAAACGTTCAGACTGAGTATTCTAATTTCTGTCATTAAAGAAACACTTACAGACATTAAGGAACAAGACTAATTTACTCCTCTCCAGGAGTTAGGCACAAGGCCAGTTTTTATCCTACTCCCACAAGTAAGATGTGACCCGAGCTCGGGTCGGAAAGTGGGGGTTGAAAAGCCAGCGCCGAGTGGTGAGCACAAGACTTTCTTGGCCTTTTGGCTAAGATCAAAGTGTAGTATCTGTTCCGATGGATACTGCACGCCTGTCCTGTGCAGTTCTAGGAGGTCCACCCTCCCAGGCTTTGCTTCCCCTCTTTGGGGAGGAGTAAGTTTATTGCTTACTGTCTGAGGCGCCCCTACCGGGGAATGCCGACGGGGCTGCCCAGGCAATTTTTAAATGGCCAGAGTGCTCACCTCTCGAGCGCTGGCTTTTCAACCCCCACTTTCTCGACCCGATCTTGGGTCACATCTTACTTGTGGGAGTAAGATAAAACTGGCCTTGTGCCTAACTCCTGGGGAGGAGTAAATAAAACATTAAGGAACAAGACTAACCGAACTGAATCGAGGCGGTTAGTCTCGCCCAATGAATAGGGACAGAAATGGCATCTAAGCCTTGGGTTGGGGGAAAGGTACGTGAATGCAAGGACGGCTCTTTATTTTGTTATGTCTTAAAATAAAATTGTAACATATAGTATTATGTTGGTTACGAGCGGAACGCTGTGGAAATTCCACGGTTTTTTTTTATACACTAATCTGTATAATTCACTTTTAATATAAATATTACGTTTCAAATAATAAATGTCTGCGAGGGTCAATACTATTAAGAAAAAAAAAACTCTTTCTTCTTCCGTAAAAATAATTGTCATATTTTTTTAAATAAATAAAACGAATATGTTTATTCTTTACTTATTTATTCAAAATTATAGCAATTAATTCTTTGAAACCGTAAAAAATAACTGTCAGTTAAATATTCTTCAAATCAATAAAACGAATGTCACTTTTTGAGATGTATTTAATTAAAATTTCAATGCTTTAATCGACGGAACGACATTATACGATTTTGGAACAATTAATTCTAAAATAAGTAAAGTCGGAATTTTTTACCTTTGCGATAGCTTATTAATCACCAGTCATCATTTTTGCTTATCGGAGGATCTCATTTTTTAAAAGTGTGTGTGAAAGGGAAAGGAGTGGCGCCTCGATGTAATATCCAACGATTAATTTACAAATGTTAGATAGTTATTATTTTTCATCAAGGGTTATAACAATACTGGTGTTTTTTTTAATATCAAACACAGAATACGCCGTGTGTCGCTACTTGCATAGTGATATCCCGAATTACACCGGTCACATGCCACGGACAAGTTATAGCCATTTGTTGACTCAGAATAAGTAAAAAAGAATTAGGAGGTTAGTAGCGTCAAACCTCTGTGGCTTGACGTCCAGCAAAATAGAAAATATCGATATTATCCAGATATGAAACCCTACTCAAAAGTAGAGAGTGACCACTCTCTATGAGTATTGACTGTGATTCTTATATGTTATGTATAATGTTATGTTTACGGTTTTTTGTTGTATTTGTCAACTGTAATAAATGTGTAAATTATTCTTGTCATTCATTATCGTAAGTTACTACTTCTTATAGTTCTACGTGCGAGCTCTACGAAGTACAGAGCTGAAAGATAAATACCTGACCTAACATAATGATGAATAATTATATAATAATAGATAGTGGTTTAAATATTAGTCGAAGGGCAACCTGTTTGGCTACACGCAGAAACATAGTGAATTTAATGTGGTTTGGCGTTGGCGGAGGGCGGAGGGGAAGAAATGTGAGCGCTAAACCAACTGTTTACTTTTTATTTTGTGAAAAATAACAAACTATTAATGTAATAAACAAACAAAGAGTAAAGAGGTCGTCAAATAAAGCGGCTAACGATGATTTTTTCTTTGTTTTAACTTGTTTTTTTTGTCAGAAAAGAATCATCTTTATTCGATTAACAATTGATTCTTCTTCCTCCTCTTTTTCTCTTCTTCTGTGTTCAGAAATGAAGCAGGGGAATGGAAATGACCGAAAACCACACAATAGAAAAAGACGATAGTAGCGATTGGCGTGAAGACGAGCGGAGTGATAGGTCCGATCACACGGGACATCCTCAACAGTCTTGGTCTGTTAATAACACGCCCCACCAGGGGCCATTGTGAATTAGCTTGGACTTACGAGCGTCTCGCCATAGCTATTATTCGGGGAAACACCTTTGTCCTGCTCTCGGCCTGCCAAGTCAGAATGCTATCAGATAAAACCTCCTGATATTCCGAATATAGGCTTTTTAAAATTTGATGATTGAAAAAGTTTTTGATAAACATTTAAATTTACCTCGTATTTCCAAACGTTTAATTATGTATTTATTGAATACATTCAAATTTTCCATCGTAGCGAAGAAAGAAAATAGCAAAATATGAGAAGATTAAGAAATAGTAATCTGGCAACTTGTCATAACAGTTGAAGTTTAATGTCGACTGTCCAGTACTTGGCTGTTTTTGTATGAAAAACTGCCCCCTTCATCGGGGGAGCCGGCTTTTCTTCCTCACATTAAACTGACTTTATGTCTAACCCTGCTGCAGTGTAAGGCGGGTATAAAATACCGAGAACTAAATGATATAAAACAAGGAGGCAAAGAAGGCAAGATAAAAGAAAAGGATTACAAAAAAGAGAGTGGAGGAAGGTGGTGGATAGTGGGACATGGTAAATGAAGAAGAGGGGGAAAAAGAATGAATCGTAGGGGGAGAGAAAGAGAAGAGTGTAGTGTATGGGGAAGTATTGATTTACTCCTCTCCAGGAGTAGTGTATGGGGAAGTAGGAGAAAGAAAAAAATGGGAAAGAGGATGATGAAAAGAAACAGAGAGAAATGGGGAGCAAGAAAAAGAGGAGGAAATGATGAGATAGAAAGAAAAGGAGAGATAAGTAGAGAACAAAGACAAGAAAAATATAAAAATCGAAGATAAGTAGAAAGGACAAATGGAAAAGGATAGGAGAATGGGTAGGATGATGATGACAGAGATGGAAGGAGAATGGGTAGGATGATGATGACAAAGATTGGAGGAGAATGGGTAGGATGATGATGAGAGATGGGACGAGAATGGGTAGGAGGATGATACCAGAGATTGGAGGAGAATGGGTAGGATGATGATGACAGAGATAGGAGGAGAATGGGTAGGATGATGATGACAGAGATGGGAGGAGAATGGGTAGGATGATGATGACAAAGATTGGAGGAGAATGGGTGGAAGATGATAACAGAGATGGGTGGAAAATGGGTAGGATGATGATTACAGAGATGAGAGGAGAATGTGTAGGATGATGATGATAGAGATGGGAGGAGAATGGATAAGAGGATGATAAGAGAGATGGGAGGAGAATGAGTAGAAGGACGATAACAGAGGTTGGAGGAGAATGGGTAGGAGGACGATAACATATGAGGGAGGAGAATGGGGAAGAGGATAACAGAAATGGAGGAGCATGGGTAGGAGGATGATAACAGAGATGGGAGGAGAATGGGTAGGAGGATGATAACATATGAGGGAGGAGAATGGGGAGGAGGATAACAGAAATGGAGGAGCATGGGTAGAAGGGCGATAACAGAGGTTGGAGGAGAATGGGTAGGAGGACGATAACATATGAGGGAGGAGAATGGGGAGGAGGAGGATAACAGAAAAACAGAAAAATATAAGGTGAGCATGAAGAGAAAAAGACAAGAAAAAGAACATAAGAAACATAAAAAAC
Organism: Sepiola atlantica; assembly: GCA_963556195.1. Lineage (NCBI taxonomy): Eukaryota > Metazoa > Mollusca > Cephalopoda > Sepiida > Sepiolidae > Sepiola > Sepiola atlantica. Next base: position 14,365,435 of record OY744528.1, on the reverse strand, counting down.
GATGATGAAAAATGAGAGGGAAGCAGGAGGAAAGTGGGGGATAAGTAAAACACGTTAAGTGGTCGCTATAGTCGACGGCGACACGAAGGCTTCCATTACCGTAACCATTACACCGAGGTGTAGAGGAGGGTGCGACTCTTTTACCAGGATTACGCCACTGACTCTTGAGCCTTACTTAGTAATGTAGAGTTAAGCAAGGGGACATCAAGTACCATTTTGTAAGTCTTTGGTAGGACTCGACCGACGATTGAACTTTGGTCTCCCGGTCCATTAGCAGACACTGACTATTATCCCAAAAACGGCTTGGTCAAAATAGGGGATGAAGTAGGAATTAGGAGGAGGAGACTATAGCGAAAGGGGGGGGGGATGATGAAGTCAAAGAATAGGGAGTGGAGAAAACGAAGAAGAAATATGCGGAGAAGATGGCAAGCAGGAAAAGAAAAAAAGATGGAGGCAAAAAATAGGGGTGCACAAAAGAAGTGGAAATACTCGGAGAAGATAGAAAGGAGAAAGAGAGAAAAGATGGAGGGGAGGAGGAGGAGAAGAAGAAAAGGAAAGATGCGGAGAAGATATCAAGAATGTGTCGAAGATAAAATGGAGAGGGAAGGGCGAGAATGATTGTAAATATAAGTAGGTAAGACACACAAATATCAAAGTAAAACGGAAATGAGAAAACGTTGACAAGATGGCGTCTAGAAAGGGTGAAGTTGAAACGAGACACAATTCCCTGCTGACATTTAAAAGTGGGTTTTTGTTTCCAAACATCCTGATTGAATTGCTGCGCGAAGAGCAAGATTCTAAGTCTCAAAAAGTGAAAGGGGGAGACGGGGAGGTACGAGGAGGGATAGACGAATGGTTGTCAAACGGGAAAAGTGGTAGGGAGGAAAAAAGGAAAATGGTCGGCTTGAGACGATATTCCGCTCGAAGAATCTTGACTGGTTAATTCATTTCCTTCAAGACAAATCAACTTTCCTTAAGAATCTAATGACTTCATTCAGTTACAAGACAAAATTGGCACAGATATTGGTTGTTACTGAAGAAGAACTGTTCCCGGTGGAGCAAGTCATCACATCTATTTGTAATTTCTTCTAATGATGTTTTTCTTCTTTCGAACTATCGCTGGATCACGATTTCACGTCGTTTATATCCTTATTTTCTTTCCACGTCTTTTCTGCCTCCATTTTCTATATTTCAATTTCAGCAATTCCTCAGCTAAAGTAATCCCCTCTTCTGAGGCTATCCCTACCGGTTCCGAAGAACCCTGGCGCCAGTGGAAAACGCTCAACCGCCTGAAAACGGGAATGGGGCGATCAAAAGTTGCTATGACTAGATAGGGTTACAAAACTGATCCGACAATCTGTGAGTGTGGAGAGGACGACCATACGATGCAACACTGCATTGTCTGCACTCTACTTCCAAACCGGTGCAGCTTGAAAGATCTTGCAGAGTACAACAATAATGCAAAGGAATGCATAAAAAGTGGGAAAGTGTCGCATGACCACATGCCACTTCAAAGTCACATAAAGAAAAAGAAAAAGCTAGAGTATTTATTTACTCCTCTCCAGAAGTTAGGCACAAGGCCAGTTTTATCTTACTCCCACAAGTAAGATGTGACCCAAGGTCGGGTCGGGAAAGTGGGGTTTGAAAATCCAGCGCCCGAGAGGTGAGCACTCTGACCATTGCCTTGGCAGCCCCGTCGGCATTCCCCGGTAGGAGCGCTTCAGACAGTAAGCAATAAACTTACTTCTCTCTAAATAGGAGAGACGAATCCTGGGAGGGTGGACCTCCTAGACCTGCACAGGACAGACCCATAGACCGGCGTTAATCAAGCCCCGAAGGCCAAGACAATACCAGTCTATGGGGTTCAGTATCCATCTGAACAGATACTACACTTTGATCTTGGCCAAAAGAAAAAGCTAGAGTAAGTCGTCTATCACGTATTAGCGATTAAAACAATAATATTAAAAAAGCATTACATCTTTATTATTATATTTCTACATGACTGGTATTGACCTTTCTCCCACCGCGAGATAATGTGACACAAGGTCGGAAGGTGGGGGTTGAAGGTCAGCGTACAATGGGTTGTGCCCTCTGACCCCGCATCCCTGTCGTCATTCTCCGGTAGGGACGTTTCAAATAGAGACTGATAGATTGGATCTCCTTGAACCGATCAGAAAAATATCTCGGTCCGACAGAAGCAAGCCTCTCTACGTCAACATGGTCAACACACGGCCGGACTGATTGTCGATGACGTATCGTCAACGGATATGCTTATAGTGAATCAATAGTTATACAACCACTTACTACACTCTACCTGACCCAGTTTAACTTCAGTGGTGAGGAGAACATCTAAGTGCTGGGAAAGCGGTGAACTGGTACTACAGGGTGCGGCATAAATACTTCCCATATTTAAAACTATCACCTATATGTGGCTAACAAACTTACGCAAGTGTTAATGATGTTTTCATTTAGCTCAGGGGCGGGCCACATCCGGCCCGCGAAAGCTTAGCGTCCGGCCCGCCATCCTGCTATTCTTTATTATTGCAATCCGGCCCGCGGACCTCCCAGTAAAACTCATATCATTTTGTGACATAGACGTAAAAGTAGGTCTCAATTAAGATTTACAGTGGGATAAAAATGTATAAATATCAGCAAGCGATGATTCATGTATATTTCATTTTTCTTTAACTATTATTTTCAAATCCTTGGCCTTAGATAAAAATAGAAAAAGGGAAAGAGAGAGGAAAAGAGGAAACGGGAGACGAGGAAAGGGCATAAAACAGAGAACTTATTTGAGGTGTGTTAAAACGAATGCTGGATCAACTTGCTACTTCCCCCGTCATTATTTTTCATGATTCCAGAATAGCTCTTCGTCGGCGCCTTTTATAACATCACATACAGATGTCTCTTGAGAAAAAAGATCAGATTTGTAGAGTGTTCAATGCAGTTTTTGTACAATTTATTCATGTAAACAAAATATAGTGATTCTAAGATTTCGTTTTTCACTTCTGCCCGCGATCTCCTTCCAAAAGTCTGATCTGGCACTCACTCTGAAAAGGTTGCCCGCCTCTGATTTAGCTAATGACCTGACTTTATAAGCTCACCCCCTTCCCAATACATTACACCGGCCTCAACTGACACGACACAAAAATGAACCAATGAACAGAAATAGCAAGAAACACCATCAGCTCCCCCCAAAAAAAAATAAATAAAAATATTAAAAATACTAAAAAAATTTTTTTTTTAAATAAAAAAAATAATGAAAATAATAAAAAAATAAAATTAAAATAAATAAATAAATAGCAAAAAATGGTACCAGCCTAGGCTGACACCACACAGAATATCTGCATAGGGTCAAAGAGGATGAGAAGACCGAGGAGAGACAGAACAAACCAGACCTTCACTGAAAGGGCAGAGAGTGCTGGGACATTGGAGAGGCTTATTGCCACCCAAATTCCAGAGAAGACCAATGGTGTTTACCAGCGAGAAATCAATGGTAAACGGTTGTTGTGAGACTGCAAATTTATTTGCGGTGGTCATCGAAAAGAGGTGGAGAATACTTGAAATCTGGGGAGACTTGTTGTCACTCAGCCCCCAGGGAATACCACCGGTTGTCAGTGAGCAATCACTGATGGCCTGTGTGAGAACTCCTAGTGAGTAAATAATGATGACATGAATTAAAAAGCTAAGTACAAGCAGCATATGTTAGAACAATCGAAAGTTTGAAGTTGTTTCTCCCGGGCAATGCCGATTTTCTTTACTTACAAAACAAATGTCTTACTTATATTTGTTCTAGAATTATCTCCTTTCTCTCTTCGTGACAGTGATCGACCTTTCCGACGTAGAGTTGGCACACCGACTGGCCACACCTGAAAACCTCTCAAAATGACTACAAGAGACGGAGATATATTCACAAGAATGAAAGAAAAATTACAATTTGTTCAGACGAATTGACAGGCCGTTCTGGCCATGCTGAAAAATATACGAATTTATGTCACTTTAACAATACTGAGAACAAATTGTCTTCGACAAAGAAAACAGACGAAGTGACTACATTTCAAGAATACGTTCACGTTAACAAACAATCAGAATGAGTCTTAAAGAGGCTGTAGATGGCCAAACTAATGTTCGACATTTGCAATAATAAATTGGCGACAAGATGAGCAGTAGAGATCGAGTGGGTATCTGATAATGGATGCACAGCCAGTATTACCTATCCCCGAGAGAGTGGGGTCTCCAGCTTATTGATGGCTCCAGAAACAGTGGTTTCACCAGTACTCTGGAGGCCTACCTTGTTTTATTTTTGGTTCTCTTAATTATAGTACTCCCAGGGAAAATATATTTTAGCATGTATTTTGTGTTGTCTCTATTTATATAAAGATAGGTATATATATATATATATATATATATATATATATATATATATATATATATATATATATATATATGTATATATATATATACATATATATATATGTATATATATATGTATATTGTGTGTATTTAGGCAGCATATTTTCATTTAGGCAAACATTATTAAATAACACGGAGTGGTTTTGTTTGATGCGACTTTTTTTTATTTTTTCAATTTTCCGAATCGTCCATCTAATGTTCAGGTCAAATTGATGTAAATGTGATCCATGGGTTTCTTGTTCCATTCTTTTTTCTTTTTTGCAAGTACTTTCGATTTGAATCGTCAAATCATCTTCAGGCGGTATTAGTTTTAGTGTCTTTACAAATTATGACTTTACTGTTGTGCGCATTTTTGAATTATAACGGCAAGTAGTTTATAACTTGAAAAAGCGTCTGTAAAGTTGAAATGTACACTTTTTCAAGTTATAAACTACTTGCCGTTATAATTCAAAAATGAGCACAACAGTAAAGTCATAATTTGTAAAGACACTAAAACTAATACCGCCTGATAATGATTTGACGATTCAAATCGAAAGTACTTGCAAAAAAGAAAAAAGAATGGAACAAGAAATCCATGGATCATATTTACATCAATTTGACCGAAACATTAGATGGACAATTCGGAAAATTGAAAAAAAAAAAAAAAGTCGCATCAAACAAAACCACTCGTGTTAGTTAATAATGTTTGCCTAAATATATGTATATATATATATACATATATATGTGTGTGTGTGTGTGTATACAACATCATACGGCATAATCACGTTGATACACCGGTTCCCGTTTGATCATCGAAGTTAAGGGATGTTGAACCTGCTCAGTACTAAAATGGTGATCATTTAAGAATACCAGGTGTTGTATGTGCTCTCCGCTTATCCCGCCATTATTTCCAATCGTCTTGGACTTCTCCTGGCCACTGGAATCAGGCCGATCCTTGTCTAAGTTAGTCATGCTGATGACGGCTGTGAGCCAGAAACACGAGTCCATGGATTACTCTTATGTACGTATACAATAATATATATATATATATATATATATATATATATATATATATATATATATATATATATATATAGAGAGAGAGAGAGAGAGAGAGAGAGGCACCCACCTCTAACACCCCCTCTACCTCTCTTTCTTTCTCTTCTCTTTTCCTTTCTTTTCCTTTCCCTCGCCCCCCTCTGCCCCAGCTCAGTGTTGAATAAAAATAAAAATATGAATTATTGTAAATTAAACCTTTCTAACGGCCAATCTTTTTTAAAATATGGTCACATGACTATTATCCCTTCTTTTTCTTTTTGCTTAACTCCATTCTTCCTGGATTTCACCGACCGGGTTGGATCACAAAATAACCCTTCTGCCTGATGAGACCTCAGCTCTTGATAGCTGTAGATTGATAACATCGACATGCCAGTGTAGCAGACTTTGTACATGTTTAAATAAAAAGCATTCACAATACAGCTCTATATTTTTAGTGAGCACTCTTTTATAAGCCCAGTTTGATTCCATTTGGATTTCTACCCTGTGGATTTTTACCCTACCTGGATTACTATATATATATATATATATATATATATATATATATATATATATATATATATATATATATATATATATATAGTATTTCATGTATCCACATAACATTTTATAAAGAGATATAATTTGTTATGTATCAATTTTCAGTATTTTCTACAGCAGTTCTCGATACGTAAGTAGAGCTAGGTAGTAAGCTATGAAAATATATTTATGGCAATTAAGCTACACAGAGACCCTTGCGTTTCATCCCGGGGGGGATTTTCAGGCTAAAATTAAGCCTGAAGACCCCCCCCCCCGGGGATGAAAGGCGGGAGCTTCTGTGTAACTTAATTGCCATAAATATATTTTCATAGCTTACTATATATATATATATATATATATATATATATATATATATATATATATATAGTCTCGGAAGTTTCTCAACCATTAAAACTATATAAAAAAAAAAATTAAATTAAAAAAAAAAATAAAAAAATTATAAAAAAACTTATAGTCTCAAGTCTTCCAGTGGAAAATCACTCATGTAAGTCAATTTATTAGTTAGTTTCTAACACTATTTTAAGGGATCATCAGTTGTTTACCATGAAAAACTGTTTCGGGAATTTAAAAACAAGACAGTATTTAATTTCATGGCTTCCCAGCAGAGTTGATCAGACCCCACTTCCCTTAAAAGACAAAAACATAAACGTTCCTTATACTAAATCTACGTTTTGTTCCATATAAATGTGTTGCTAACTTATATTAGTTATTTAAGACACACAAAATAAAAATTATATAGTATATATATATATATATATATATATATATATATATATATATACTTATTTTACTAAATATTTGGAATATTCTGTGTGGGAGAACGAACCAATGATTTGTCGGTTTAGTATTATTATATTTTGATTTTAATCCTCGCAAATAAATGTATAGAAACAGTTTTCCGTTCAGGAGATTAATTTTACCCGTCATGGGACGGGTATTTTTATAGTTAACTTATATAGAAAAAACGCCTTGGGGAAGCAAACACCGACTAACTCACATTGAGTAAAATAATATATACCTATAAATAGTCATGCATGTTTTTATTAGATTATTCTACTCTGAATAAGGCTTTGTAAGCTATTGCTAGTACTAAAGCCGGTCCTTTGTGAATTTTTGGGTCATGCTCTCCTTTGGTAAATATGTTCCCCAATCGTTTATAACTTATTGGTGTATTTTTTTGGATCCATCCCTTATATCGTTCATCGGGAGGAGAAACGCGCGGACGTTTTAAAAGGAAAGCACAAATAAAATTCCTATTTCCCGCACTACAATTATGAGCAGGCAAACGATGGAAGCTTTCAAAAATCAAAGGGATTTCTTTTTGTGACATTGATGGAGAGGTCTTTGAATACACCTTATTATGTAAGCAAATGCAATATTGTGCTTCGCGAGTAAAACAAAACCATATATATATACATATATATATATATATATATATATATATATATATATATATATATATATATATGTATGTGTGTGTGTGTGTGTGTGTGTAAGTATATACAAATAAATATGAACGGACAAACGATTACACAATACAACATGAGCATATTTATAAGGGTTTATTTTCTTTTTCATGTTTCTTTTTCAGGAAAGTAATATTCAAGCGAGAGTCTTTGTTTTGTTCTAACGGCAAACGTCAATCTTTCACGTTCTCGTCATAATATCGATACGAAAAGGTTGAAATAAGAGCGAAGAACGAAACGAAATAGAATCGTATTCGATAGAAGGCGTGGGTACAATTGAGCAAAACGCAGTAACGAAGCCTGACCCATATTCAGGAAAATGCACAATTACGTAACAAAACTATTTAAGCAATATAAATGCTAATAAGACAGATGTGTTTCTGTCTGTTTGTGTATTTGTATATTGAACACTAAAGTGTATAACATGTTCTTAACCTGAGGACAAATCAAAAGAATTGTACAAACATATTTTTACATTGCAACTAAAATTCAATCCTTGGTCGAGAAATACTAAACTTTCTCACCCCCTTGCAAAAAAAAACTCTCAACATTATAAAGTGATCCAGCGTTAGTTTAACAATCCAGGGAAACAAGTGGCGCCTCGATGTAATTTAAAAGTGTTAGATAGTGTTTATTAATCATCAAGGGGTTGAACAATATTATTTGTTTATATAATACATCGAGTAACGCAGTTGGCATAGTGATACCCCGAATTACACCGGTCACAGGACAAGTTATAGCCATTTGTTGACTCAGAATAGGTAAAAAAGAATTAGAAGGTCAGTAGCACCTGACCTCTGTGGCTTGATGTCCAGAAAAATAGAAAATATCGGTATTATCCAGATACGAAACCCTACTCAAAAGTAGAGAGTAGCCACTCTCTATGAGTATTGACTGTGATTCTTATACGTTATGTATAATGTTATGTTTACGGTTTTTTGTTGTATTTGTCAACTGTAATAAATGTGTAAATTATTCTGGTCATTCATTATCGTAAGTTACTACTTCTTATAGTTCTGCGTGCGAGCTCCACGAAGTACAGAGCTGAAAGGTTAATACCTGACCTAACATTATGATGAATAATTATATAATAATAGATAGTGGTTTAAATATTAGTCGAAGGGCAACCTGTTTGCTACACGCAGAAACAGAATGAAGTTAGAGTGGTTTGGCGTTAGGGCAAATGGGAGAATACAAATGCAAAACCAACCGTTTACTTTTTATTTGGTGAAAATCAGAATATCAGTAATACGAAGCAAAACTAAAAAAAAACCTAACAATTTAAAAACTAAAACCTAAAATAGAAACAAACGTCCCACGTTTTTAAAATGAATTCACCCATTATGTTGATACAACAAACGAAACAGGATATAGGGCAATTTATAGAAAACAGAACAATAGAACAGGATATAAGAAGTAACACTGACCACACCTTTGTTCGTGGGAAGCCCAACGATTGGCTGAGAGAACAACAAAGTATCTGATTGGTTAACTAGCTAGCCGTGTATATAAAAACACCCGGCAAGAATAACTCCATGCATTTTAGCGTGAATAGTCCCCCCCCCCCCGAGGATGAAACGCGGGAGCCTCTCTGTAGCTTAATTGCCATGAATATATTTTCATAACTTACTAAAGAACGTAAACAGTAAGAGAGAGAGAGAGATAAAGAGAGAGAGAGAGGGGATAGGAAGAGAGAAAGAGAGAGAAAGAGACGCGAGTAACAAAAAGAAGACGGAAAAGGTAAGGCTAGACAAATATTGCAAAATAAAAAAAGAATACGAAGTAAGTGAATAGAAGAAAAGCGAATATAAAGATGAACAGAGAGAGAGAAAAGAAAAGAGATAGCGATAAAGAGATCGGAGAATGAGAGAGAGAGACAGAGAAAGAGAGAGAATGGAAAAAGAGGAAGAATAAAAGTATATATATTTACAGAACAATAGAACAGGAAATAGGAAGTAAAACTAACCGGACCTTTGTTCGTGAGAAGCCCACCAATTGGCTAAGAGAACAACAAAGAATCTGACTGGTTAACAAGCTAGCCGTGTATATAAAAACATCCGGCAAAACTAACTCGATACATTTTAGCCTGAAAATTCCCACCGGGGATGAAACGCGGGAGCCTCTGTGTAGCTTAATTGCCATAAATATATTTTCATAACTTACTATATATATATATATATATATATATATATATATAGAGAGAGAGAGAGAGAGAGAGAGATAGAGAGAGAGGGGGGAGAGGGAATGTGATAAGAGAGAGGGAGAGAGAGGGGGAATAGGGGAAAGAGAGAGGGAGAAAGAGAGGTAAAGAGAGATGCAGCGAGGGAGAGGGGGAGGAGGAGGAGGAGAGATTAGAGTAAGTCATCGTGTGTTTGGTAATGCTAGCTGGCTTTTCCTAATACCGTGCGAATGGTATCAACTGGCAGGCGTGTCGGCGCGAATTGTTGAAAGGCCGGTAAATGACGGGAGGAGAGGAAACGCCCGGTTGGAACGACGACAGGCGTCGGGTTTGGGGTAGGGGAACGAAGGAAAGATCCAAGGAGCGAAATGCGATCCAGTTCGGAATTCATCACCGAGGAAAATCGAATAAAAGGAGGATCAGCATCAGACCCCCCTGTTTTGCCCCCCCCCCCTAACACGACATAATCGCTGGCGGAAACTGTTGTCCTTGACGTGGGGCATTAGATGCATGCTATCGCCCGGTCGACTCTCCGACTATCCACTCGATTAAACACGCTCATAACTAAGCAAATGCATTTAGCCAGCTTATAATAGACGCACATATTGATGCAGGCACGCACTCACGCTCTCACGCACTCACTCACGGACTCACGGACTCACGCACGCACGCTCACACGCCATTATTATAATAAAGCTAGTGTGTGTTATATATGCGACGAAGTTATTTGATTATTATGTTTCCACGCTAAGAAATGAATCGTTTTATTACAACATCGAGCAAACGCAATATTTAGAGGCACACCCACCCACATATATGTGTGGAGAAAGTAGCAACCCTGGTTGAAGTCAGTGCCCCTAATGATGCAGGATTGAACAGAGCAGAAAGGGAAAATATTACGAAATACCAAGGTCTTATGTACGACATGAAAAGAAACTGGAATCTTAGGAACATCTCCATCATACCAGTAATTATAGGAACAACAGGATTAATCAAAAAGAATTTTTAAAGCTATCTGGCGAGTATACCAGGTGAACTGAGTGCAAGATAAATACAAACAGCTGCACTTAAAGGGACGGTTAGAATCTTTAAAAAAAGATCTCTAGGCTGGAGTGTCTGAGTGCCGGTGCTCGTATGCGTGTGGCCCGTCATGAGTCCTACACGTTGGAGACGACGGGGGCAATAAAAAGTATTAAATTTCAAAAGAAAATCTAAGCACCCTGAGAAGCTGGGATGACCGATGGAATGGGGATCAAAATGGCACGTACTTGACCAAGAGAAGCAGAAAAAATGGCAAATAAAAAATAAAAGATATCAAATTATGAAAACACGTACTGACACACCCGCAAACCCACGCATGCGCAAAAGCGTCAAACAATAACAACTTTCCTCAAATCGAGAGACATTACTTCAAATGGATTTACATATCTAATGCCTTTTGGCTAAGATCAAAGTGTAGTATCTGTTCCGATGGATACTGCACGCCTGTCCTGTGCAGTTCTAGGAGGTCCACCCTCCCAGGCTTCGCCTCCCCTCTTTGGGGAGGAGTAAGTTTATTGCTTACTGTCTGAGGCGCCCCTACCGGGAATGCCGACGGGGCTGCCCAGGCAATTTTTAAATGGCCAGAGTTCTCACCTCTCGAGCGCTGGCTTTTAACCCCACTTTCTCGACCCAAGCTGTGGTCACATCTTACTTGTGGGAGTAAGATAAAACTGGCCTTGTGCCTAACTCCGGGAGGAGTAAATAAATATCTGATGAAAGCGGACCACCGCTTGAAACGCGTTATATAAAATTATAAAATGATAAAACAACAAAATAATAAATCAATGTTGAAATAAAGTTGGTAGCCTTACTCCTTTACATGTATATATATATATATATATATATATATATATATATATATATATATATATATATATATATATATATATATATATGTATATATATATTTATATATATATATATATATATATATATATATATATATATATATATATATATATATATATGTCTGTGTGTGTATATATATATTTAATGCGTGTGTTTTTCAACGAGCAATTTTTAAAGCAGGTGTCACTAAACAGCACGGAACTACTTCGATGTTTTAATTGGCATTTTTCCTGCTTCTGTGCAAGTTGTCTTATTTGGGGGCCAAAAGTGTAGAACAGCAGTCTTAGATTAAAAAAATATATACAAATGACACGAGAACCAAATTAAAATAAAAACAAACAACTGTTCTGTTGGCGACGTAAACGATTCAAATCGCTCGCGGGACAAACTTAGGGTCCTTATTCTATTCATTGTACTCACAAAAGATGACAACTTAACTGCTTACAAGAAAGATGCCAATTAAAACATTGAATGAAATTCTGGGATTTTTAAGGACACCTGATATATATATATATATATATATATATATATATATATATATATATATATATATATACACATATTTAAAAATATCTTGAATAAATAGTGATGATTGCAGGTGTGGCATTAAACACAGGTTAACTTGAAAATATTATTCATAAATAATATATATATATATATATATATATATATATATATATATATATATATATATATATATATAGTAATCCAGGTATGGTAAAAATCCACAGCTCCGCGTTGGATAAACAAATGAAAATATTAATTTCTAACGGCAATTATATTTTTAAAATCGGTCACATGACTTTTATTTCTTTCTCCTCTTCTTCTTTGCTTGACTTCATTTTTCCTGGAATTCAGCGACCAGGTTGGATCATAACAAATTCTCTGCCTGATGAGACCTCAGCTCTTGAGAGCTGTAGATCGATAACATCGACATGCCAGTGTAGCAGACCTTGTACATGTTTGAATAAAAGCATTCACTATATATATATATATATATATATATATATATATATATATATATATATATATATATATCGAATGCAATAGAACTTCATCTGAAGAATCGGTTAATGAAAAATATAAAAATATATTCAAAACCAGATAACACGATGCGATATATTTTTTTCTTCAAATAAGTGAAAACATTTTATTAAATCCAAAATTTTCGACTAAACAAGCCTTCATCGGTTGTATATATATATAAAAAAATTAAATAAATGAATTTTTAATTTAAATTGCACGATTGTTGATTTTCAAAATAATTCACTTTAATACATTCTAATCCGTGCTTCAAAGATGTTGTCAATTTCCTTAATATATATATATATATATATATATATATATATATATATATATATATATATATATATATATATATATATATATAAATAAATATGGGAAATGAAAAAGCCAAAACCAAAAAGGAAGTTTTTGTGTGTCCATCAACGTTTCATCTTTATTTGTAAGACTTCTTCAGGATGATAATATAAAGGAGAATATCATGCAAGTACGTGGCCATATAGGGTTGACATGGTTGGTTGAAGGAAGGAAATAGTAGCCACTACTGGAAAACAGTAGGGACCGACTGACATTTTTGTTTATATTATCATCCTGAAGAAGTCTTACAAATAAAGACGAAACGTTGATGAACACATAAAAACTTTATTTTTTGGTGATTCCTTTTTCATTCCCCATTATGTCGGATTACCTTTATCCTTCTTTTCCCATATATATATATATATATATATATATATATATATATATATATATATATATATATATATATATATATATATATATATATATATATATATATATATATATGCAGATTAGTAGTCCGAGGCTGTAGCAATGCGATGTAGTTGCCGGAAGATGGAAAAAGTGAACAGAAATAAACGATGAGAGAAAACGAATCTCAAAACGATTTATTAATAATTTCACGAAAAACACGTAAATTTAAATTTAGAATTGAATAAAGAAAAAAAAGAGAAAGGAAAAAAAAAATCATATAAAATAAAATATAATAAAATTATAATAACTAGTATATAAATAAACAAATGTTAATAATATTTTAACTTTAGTTGAATAATTATTTAATTAAATTTTGACATTTTCTGCGTTCCTACTCCCAATTGTCTGCTGAGTTGTTTCAATGGTTTGACACTAATTTTTCCCGTTTTTTTCGATCCTCTCGGTCTTCTATTGTTGTCTTTTGAAAATGAAAGTTTATCTTTCGAAAATTTAAGATTAATTTTTGCCGAACTTTTTATTTACCAGACAGTATTTACTATTCTGGTATTTAATCAGTTTTTCGTGAAATTATTAATAAATCGTTTTGAGATTCGTTTTCTCTCATCGTTTATTTCTGTTCACTTTTTCTATCTTCCGGCAACTACATCGCATTGCTATAGCCTCAGACTACTAATCTGCACTTATATTTACCAGCAATGCTTCAAGCAAACTACAATCTCCTTTTATATATATATATATATATATATATATATATATATATATATATATATATATATATACATACATATATATATATATATATTGTATTAATAAAACAAGTGGAAACTGCATAACTCATTTCACAGACATTATGTGTGTAATATTCTTATTGATTTCTTTGTTTGTCATGGTTTTTAGTCCGTTCTTTTCATTATCAGATTTGTCGCTCCAGCACGGAAATAATCACAGAAGTTTCAATTAGTTCTTCTGGCTTTATAGAAACTTGTAGTGTGTTGCTAAAACAATAATCTTCAACTATGACTGTTCAGTCTGTATTCCTTGTTTTCAACGGCTCTATAATATATATATATATATATATATATATATATATATATATATATATATATATATATATATAGCACTAGATAAAATAAGTTGCGACTCAAATTTTATTAGAATTCAATGTTCAGGCAAAGTACTTTACAGTCCTTAACTCATGAGTTTTTAAAGAAAATCTTCTACTCAGAGGACCATTACCGCAATGACATTACTGGAGGTAATAAAATTAAACTTTAAAAATATATAAAAAATATATAAAATACATAAAAGTATATAAAACATCAAATATATCGGCCCAAAACATACTTTTTTGTTAAACTTATACAGTTCATCCAAGTCATAAAGTTTAAAGAAAGATCTCAAAGAGGTTGATTAAAAAACAATCCAGGTGGTGAATGGTATTCCTAAAACAAAAAGGTAATCCAGGCGGGAAATTGGTTTACTATCGATACAGTAGATGACAGTGAAAAGTGTATCTAAGGTGTATGCAAATTAATAAAACGATAGAAAAATCCAAATCATATGAAAAGTTCAGAAAACTCACTTGGTGTTTAATATTATAATGTCCAATTAAAGTTCGTATGAGCTGATAGGAGTTGTGCAAACCATAACTTCCCGCTAAGACCAATTCGAATAAAATCCGGATGTTCACTAATTAAGATATTAGTTGCCTCATATCTTTTGTTGTATTAACCTTATATATATATATATATATATATCCCATTATGTTTAATTTCAAATAGTAAGTGCTTGTTCTTCGTTTGATGATGAAAGAACTGAAAGGCACGCATGCGCAGTGTATTTTTGCATAATTCTCTGAATCTACCCCTTTTTAAACCCGGCTTACTTTCGAAATAAGTTGGCTGGTAGCCAGAGCATTTATAAATACATTTTATCCGAACGCATATCATCTGCGTCCGCTTATTTGTTTTTAAATACCTTTTGACCCGCTCTCGTGTCCTGTTGAAGAAGTGTAAAGGCCTTCTGTTCTTACTTCATAGCGACAGTGGGGAGGGTAATTTATTTTTGAGTCGTAAGGAACGTAACTTCTCTGCCTTGACGGGGAAAATGCGGTTAATAATGGCAGACGGGTGATTGCTCAAATTCGGACGCGTTCTGTAGAGATTCTCGATTCTTACGCATGCATGTTAACGCACACGAGCATATATTCGTGCGCACAAAAGTAAGCATAGTCACACAAAGATGAATATAATATGAATATACTAGAGGAAGTATGCGACATTGCCCGGGCACAAATTCATCTCATTAAATATCATAGATTCGAGATGTCCTATGAATACGGATACATCATGTTGAAACATATAACATAATGAAAATGTTAATATTTATTCGAACAAATGCGAAAGTTTTAGTCTTGTGTTTGCAAGTAAGTTATGAATGAAATGTTTATTATTTCAAATATCGGTTTCAAGTATTTCAAGTAACGAACTTTGCGAAGCGATAGCGTGCTGGCAAAGCTAGTACGTATATTTAAATAAATATATATATATACCTAACTTTATCTTTCTCTATATATAAATATTTAATAATCAGATATGATGGACCAGGTTGATGATGCGGGATTTTTTTTTTTAATGAAACATGTATTTCATATATTTCGGTTTCAAACTAACCTTCTTCCGAAATATATTAAATGTTTCATTTTAAATAAGTAATAAGTCTTGCATCTTTAATCTGCTCTATTATGTCTAATATTTAGTTTTTTGCTTTTATCGTAGCCTGTCTACTTCTTATCTCTCTCTCTCTCTCTCTCTGATATATATATATATATATATATATATATATATATATATATACAGTCATAGTTATATATATATATATATATATATATATATATATATATATATATAGTCATATCTCTATGCTGATGAGTTCCGATTAAAAAGGACGAAACGTATTCGTACATATATGATAAACAAAAACAAATATTTATCATTATTTGTCGCTCCTCAAAAAAGTAGAGCACTGTAAGTGTAGTATTAACACAGCTTGACGTCACTAGCTTTAAAATGCATCGTTTCTTTCATTAAAAGAGTAGAACATCCTCGACGTTAAACCCGCCGATAAAGTGTTAACATTATGACCGTTTATTCGATATTTAAAATTGGCCGAGTGGTTAAGGCTTCGGATATGAGTTGAAAAATACTTGTGATCCGGGGTTTCGAATCGCATGACCGGTAGTGAATAGTCATATCTCTATGCTGATGAGTCCCGATTAAAAAGGACGAAACGTATACGTACATAGATAATAAACAATAACACATATTACATATATTTATATATATATATATATATATATATATATATATATATATATATATATATATGTATATCATTTATTTAAATACTGTATATTACATATTTCAGAAATGTTCCGCGGTTTCATCCAAAAGGGCAGATTTAGACATCTTTAGTGAGGGTTTTTTTTTCGGGGACCCCCTCAGAGATACAGCGTTTTCTGTCATTGTTGACGCCATTCCCCATTGGGCCGTGACTGCACTCATTTCAGCATGCCGACGATTCTAT
This sequence comes from Sepiola atlantica, assembly GCA_963556195.1. NCBI lineage: Eukaryota > Metazoa > Mollusca > Cephalopoda > Sepiida > Sepiolidae > Sepiola > Sepiola atlantica. The sequence goes on along the minus strand of OY744528.1, from coordinate 14,348,572 downwards.
TGGACACAGAGATTTACTAAAGATGTCTAAATCTGCACTTTTGGATGAAACCGCGGTACATTTCTGAAATATGTAATATACAGTATTTAAATAAATTATATTAGCTCTCTTATATGATCGAGCACTTTATTTGATTTCTTTTCATATACAACCTGACACACACACACTATATATATATATATATATATATATATATATATATATATATATATAACTGCTCATAGAAAGATTGATGCAGGGAATGGTTCCCGAAAATTTCCTACAGACTGAAATTGGGATGTACTTTACTTTGCTTCTAAAATCGTCTGCAAAATTCGGTTCGAAATTGTAAGTTGCACGTTTATTGACTTTTTCTTAATTCTCAGTTGTTTCTGTTTTTTTTTTTCACTATTATTATTATACTTCTTTTGCAACAAGTGCACTTTCTATTTTTTGTTTACTGATTGCTCCTATATAAATATATATGGGAAATGATAAAGGAAAATCAACGTTTTGTCTTTATTGTAAGACTTCCTCAGGGTGATAATTTTAAGAAAAATGTCATGCAAGTACATCGAAATATTGGGTTGGCATGATGAGTTGATAAGGAAAAGTAGTAGCTGTAGCTACTAAGAGCGCTGGGCGAGGGTCCAGGCTGCGAGAAGTCAGCCTGGCCCCTTACAATAAAGACGAAACGTTGATGGATATATAGAAAATATCTCTTGTTTTTTCCTTTTTCATTTCCCATTACGTCGGATTACTCTCATCCTTTCTTTCTCATAAATATATATATATATATATATATATATATATACACACACATATATATATATATATATATTATATATATATATATATATATATATATATATATCCATATATATATATATAACCATATATATATATATCCATATATATATATATATCCATATATATATATATATATATATATCCATATATATATATCCATATATATATATATATATATATATATATATATATATATATATCCATATATATATATATATATATATATATATATATATATATATATCCATATATATATATATATATATATATATATATATATATATATATATATATTTATATATATATATAAAGAGAGAAAGAGCGGAGAGAGAGAGATATAGTTGTTCAATTTTCGACGCGCGTAACATTGTTCAAGAGATTCGTATTTTATGAGACTTCTTAGGTCTCATTGTATTTCGGAACCTTAACATAATGCACATAAAAATTGCTCGTGAATCATCACATAAATAACACCTTGTTCCTGGTGAACGCGCTCGTATCCACCCGGGATAGAATGGAGGGGGAGGAGGAGGAGGTGTATAGACAGTAACTAATGGTGGTGACCGCGTCGTTGGAGTCGTCGGCGTCCGTCTCTCGTGCTATAATCAGCGAAGGCCCATGACTAAAAGTAATTATCTGTTGGCCTCTTCGATCAACGTTTTACTCTTCGGACCTGGAAAGTTAGTCCCAGCTCTCTGGAAAGATATATCAAATCAGGAATCGGTAAAATTACTTGATTCTTCTTGGCGCTTCCCCAAATACTTACATATTCATTTTTTTTATCTTGCATTATTCTAAAAGGTACAATCAGTGTTTTGTCTTTTCCATACTTTTCACAATTCCTTAGTTTCTTTTTTTTTTCTCTTATAATTCTTGGGACAAAAACTCGGCACTAAACTGCTTCGGACATTTTGGGGCAATATGTTCTGCCCACCGTACTCCATTACCTGGAAACCAATTTTTATCAAGGTTTTCTACTTTTTTGCTCCATTTTAAACCTTCTGAAACCATAAGAGAAAAAGGCAGAATAACAGTGTCACCCTAGTTCACAGGAAGGGGGATGACATGTCCCCCACCGGATATATAACATTAGATTAAAAACAGTCATTTTCGATAAAAACAGCCAAGGTTTCTGGGGGTCGCCAAAATGGGGTTTTAGGGGGCGCACCCTTTGTAGGAGACCCAAGAAAATTTAAAATAAAGACCTTAATAAACACAATTTTGTTCCATTTCAGAGAATGGCATGGGACCAAAGAGGAAGAGAAAAAGTGGCGCTCAAAACCGGCAGCAACTCGAGAGAAAGGCAATTCTTTAACATAAAGTAATGCATTTTAGTGCTAAAAAATGCATCAACGGGGGCATCTGGAGGCCTTAAAATGGCAAAATTTTTCGGGGCTCTGCTCCGTACCCCGCTGTGAGGCTTCCAGCGATCCCCAGACCCCCAGCTGCATTTTTTCGCGACTTCGTCGCTCATATCCGGGGGGAGGCGCCAAATCAGTGATTGGCCCCTGCAGCCATCAACCTCCCACCACGCTACTGCCCCTGACACGAATTAGTAGTACCTGTCACGGTCACGTATGACTTTAATACAATCTATCAATTACAGACTATTTACAAAATAAACATTTAAAAAATAAAACACATACAAAATATATATTTACAGCATCAATATTTAATGATTTTAAAAAAAATTAAAAAAACTTTTTTAGGCGAAAATGACTTGATTCGGTATTTTAACGTGGGTCTATATGTCGTTAGGCAAAAAAACATCGAACCAAATTACAGCCTTTATAATCCGGTGTTTTAGCTTATTTCAATTATGAAACTGTTTGCTTGAAAACTTAATCTGACACGAGGGTGTAAGAACAAAGTAGCCAATCAGGATCTCACGTTACAACTAATAGCCATAAACACTTTGATGACGATATCTGTGTGCCTGTCGAGGCGTCTTTTTACACACGCACTACTAAACTTCATGTAACATCTGACATTTGTTGTTTTTGAGATTCATAAATGACTTACCTAATAATATAAATTCAGAAATAGAACTGTTTGCTGATGATGTTAAACTACTTGTGAGACCTTTATCAAAGGAACTAACACAGATGCATCCAAAAAATTATCATATTGGGAGGACATTTGGAAATTGGGATTTAACCTAGACAAATGTAAAGTAATACATGTACGATCCAGGAATGTTGGACTTGACTATGTACTAAACAACAGAGAAATCAAAGAAGTAGATAGAGAGTGCGATTTAGAAGTGGAGTTTGATAAACATTTAGAGCAAATAATCATATTTTGACTATTGTTATCGAGAACAAATAGAATGATCGGGTGGATGGTTAGGAATATTATTTCGAGGGAGATAAATGTTGTGTTAAGGATATTTAAAGCTCTAATAAGACCTAAAATGCATGGGCTCCAGAGACTAGACATGAAAATTGGAATGTAATATTGAAACTAGAAGGCGTACAAAGAAGGGTGACAAAACTAATAAGTAAAGTAAATGAGTGCAGTTAGAGGAATGGATTGGACAAATTGGGATTGACTACTTTGCTGGAGAGAAAAATGAGAGGTGATATGATTGAGACTTTCAAGATAATTAATGACATTTCTAACCATGGTGGCCATTTTTAGTATTTCCTCTAGATTTGTAAGGTTATTGTTAATGCAATTTCCAAAAACTAGATATGTTAACCAGGTAAGTTGTTTTGCTCACAGAGTAATATGTTTTTTTGAATAAGTTGCCAGATCGGATTAATAACAGCAATAGTGTAGATCAGTTTAAGATGAAGTTGGATAAATTCAGAGTGGTATGGGGGAGAAATTGAGGGTGCACTTTTGGGAGTTGTCAAATGAAATATTTAACAGAATTTCATCTGGATATCGATACTGTACTAAGATTTTGTTTTTTAGTTTTTTAACAGTTGCATTGAGAAGATAGTTAAACGGGAGAAGCCCAAGGAGGCATAACAAACAAATAATAATAATAATAATAATAATAATAATAATAATAATAATAATAATAATAATAATAATAATATGGGATATGAATGTACAAACAGACAAACCCATAACAGCAAGGAGACCGGATATGATAATAATCAACAAGAAAGAAAAATCCTGCAAAATCGTGGACTTTGCCGTTCCAGCAGACAACAGAGTGAAGATCAAAGAGACGGAAAAAAGAAGCAAATATACTGAACTTGCCAGAGAATTGAAAGGAATATGGAACATGAAGAAAGTCAGTATAACACCAATAATCATAGGAGCACTAGGAACAGCCCCCCAAAACATGGAGAAAAGACTAGGAGAAATAGGAACAAAGGGATAACTGAGACCATACAAAGGACAGTAATGATCAAAACAGCTACAATCCTGAGAAATGTCCTCGAATGCGGAAACGAACCCACATAAGCAACGAATGGAGAAACAACACATGGAAGCACAAAACAACAGAACCGGGGAAAATACAACCGCACGAGAGAGGCGCAAGCATAGGCTGACGCCACGAAAATTATGGACAGAGGGTCGAGGAGGGGAAGCGCAAAACCAGACCTCCACTGGAAGAGCGCGGACAGCTCTGGGACCTTGGGGAGGCTTGTTGCCACTCGGGCCCCAGAGGGGACCAATGGCCCTTATCAGCGGGAAATCGTTGGTAGGTGGCTGTTGCGATTACCACAAGGTCACCAGCGGTGATGAACGAAAAGAGGTGGAGCATACTGGAGGCCTGAGGAGACTTGTTGTCACTCGGACTCCAGGGAATACCACCGGTTGTCGGCAGTGGGTGATCACTGACGATGACCAGTGTGATAACTCCTAGTGAGTAAATAATAATAAATAATGATGGGGTTATTAGACGTGCAGTGGTGTGCAGAGAGGGGTAGGGAAGAGTTATGTACGTAACACAATAGTATCATAAAACGAAGAATGTGTATTCAATCTCTGTAAGAGAGATACATTTTCATTTTTTTCTTAATCACACCCGAAAATAAGTTTCACTAAAACAATATACGAGAATTGACTAGAGATGTAAATATTTTATTGTTTGAATACAAATCTATTTTATTGTGATATAAAATGGTTTCTTATTTATTCAATGGTGTTTGTCTTTCTGTTTTGGTTATTGTGTGGGGATTTTTTTTTTTATTCCCGAACGGAAATTGAGTTCAAACCGGAAGAAAAAAACGATTTGTATTTGTAAATAAATGCAGGAAGTTGAATCGGGGCGACAGCTTTCAACGAAACGGAAATAACAACCTTATAGTAATTCAACAATTTTACTTGTGTAAGTGATAAAAAATGATATACAAAACAATGGGTGTAGATGTAAAATAATGATGCAGACATGTTGAGTAATAACGCATAAGACGTCACCGGAAGGCTAGGGGCATGACCCCGTAATTATTAAGAAAAGCCTAAAACTAGATAGATGGTCAATTAGGCTAAAAGAACAATGGAAATGAATCGAAGACCTTTGAACGAGCGATAATCTTTAAAAGAGTCAGGTGCACGAGGTCAGAATAAGAAGGCACCCGGAGTACAAAGTCAGAAATTAAAACGGCGGTTTTAAACGAAGGAAGAAGGAGCGCTTACGTAGCAGAGATCGAGTTGGGAGGATATAGAGAAAAACTTGTCGTGGGTCAGCCCCGAAGAGAGATACCCCGTAAACAACTGGCGTGGAGATCACAAGCCTTCCTTTGATTACGGGAGCAGACTGCCACAGAACGTATTGTGTGTTCCCTCTAGGTTTCAAAGTAAATCACTCTGCCGGATTTCGGTGAAAATAACCTACCTGGGTAGAGTCGAAAATCAACCGCCGTCAAGGTAAAAAAAGAGGTTTCTTTGTAAGACAAGGTAAGAACAATAATGCCAAAGGACTTTTGCTAACAAAGAAATATTTAATTATATATATGTGTATGCCCAACTTACACCAGCTGGTGAAGAATAAAGAAACAGAGTTTCTAGAGCACGTCTTTGTCTCTATCGTTGTGTTTTGTTTGATGCTACCGCCCCCCCCCCCCCCGAAGGAACGGGTATTGCAACATAAATAATAAAACGTAATATACAAAAAAGGGGTTTAATGACTCGTTCTTTCACGGAACTTATCTGTTGAAGAAATGTTGAAGAAGTGTACTTTTAACATGTGCGTCACGCTTCCAGCCCCAAGACCTAGCAATTGTTGCTTGTAGATGGTGGGAGGGGGACGCTCTCGCGAAAGCCGTCTCTGGATTGGAAACGTAAAGCAGTCAACCGTCAACCGACGTTGACCATGTTAAATGAAAATAGAAAAAAAGATTACGCCCTAAGTGTTCGAAGCTATATAGGCTTATTCATGTGTCCACTATTTGTGATTATTTTTATCCTTTGGCCAATCCACACTACCCTTAAGGGAACAGGTGACCACAACCATATCGACCAATGTACGCATGTTTTATGAATTCTAACATTTGGTCACTTATGGGATCCAAAATTACTCGACAGGATTGCACTGTTTCGCATGGAGCACCCTTGAGACAGACAGAAAATAATGTTCGATTATACAGTATTCCGCGTGGTGTACGCGGATGATTCAGTGAGTAGCGAGGATTCCTCTCTTTGAGTACGTGCTACAAAGTTACTGCTAATAACAATGGTCTGTAAAACAACTTCGAATGCTATTCCTCGTCGGGATCTTCTCAACCTTCTTTAACTGCTAATCACTAAATGCCTGCTTGATAGACTTTTATCGAAGACAATTGCTACTACTACTACTACTACTACTACTACTACTACTACTACTACTATTACATGGCGTTAAATTCTCCGTTTTTTTAACTGCTAATCACTAAATGACTGTTTGATATACTTTTATCAAAGACTATTGCTACTACTACTACTACTACTACTATATGGCGTTAAATTCTCCGTCTTCTTTAACTGCTAATCACAAAATTACTGTTTGATAGACTTTTATCGACGGCTATTGTTACTACTACTACTACTACTACTACTACTACATGACGTTAAATTCTCCGTTTTCTTTAACTGCTAATCACTAAATGACTGATAGACTTTTATCGAGTCTATTGCTACTACTACTACTACGACTACTACTACATGGCGTTAAATTTTCCATTTTCTTAAACTGTTAATCACTAAATGACTGTTTGATAGACTTTTATCGACGGCTATTGCTACTACTACGACTACATGGCGTTAAATTCTCCATTTTCTTTAACTGCTAATCACTAAATGACTGTTTGATAGACTTTTATCGAAGACTATTACTACTACTACTACTACTACTACTACTACTACTACTACATGGCGTTAAATTTTCCATTTTCTTAAACTGTTAATCACTAAATGACTGTTTGATAGACTTTTATCGACGGCTATTGCTACTACTACGACTACATGACGTTAAATTCTCCGTTTTCTTTAACTGCTAATCACTAAATGACTGATAGACTTTTATCGAGTCTATTGCTACTACTACTACTACTACTACTACTACTACTACATGGCGTTAAATTTTCCATTTTCTTAAACTGCTAATCACTAAATGACTGTTTAATAGACTTTTATCGAGTCTATTGCTACTACTACTACTACTACGACTACATGGCGTTAAATTTTCCATTTTCTTAAACTGCTAATCACTAAATGACTGTTTAATAGACTTTTATCGAAGTCTATTGCTACTACTACTACATGGCGTTAAATGCTCCATTTTCTCTAGCTGCTAACCACTAAATGACTGTTCGATAGACTTTTATCGAAGACTATTGCTGCTTCTACTATTGCTACTACGACTACTACTACTACTAATACTACTACTACTATTTCTACTACTACATGGAGTTAAATTCACGTTGGATTATCTTCGGCGTTTATCCGATTGAATACTAAACGAAGCGTGATAAATAACTTGTCATTAAAGTGGAATTTTAATAAGAACACAATGGTTCTTAAGGATTTTAATGAGCTAAGAATATCGCATGTATTCTTATTTTATTTTTGATAGCCTCATTTTCATCCTTGAATTATGCGCGCCAATGAATCCCACACGCTCTTCTTTCATTTCTCGTATTTTTCGTTAGTTTTATTATTTTCTTTATTCATTTTTTTTTTATTTCATCTCGTTTTTTTCTTTTTTCTTTCCAGAATTGTTTTTTGTTTGAAAATCATTTCATCGCTGGTTGCTTGAAATCTTCTCTTTTTCGTTCATTTTTTCTCATTTTTATTTTCCTTTCTTTTAATCTATTCCTTTTCGCTTTCTTCTCTTTCTCAATTCTATTATTTGGTTCCTTTTCATTCTATTATTTCGTTCCTTTTCATTCTATTTATACATCTTTTTTTTTAAGAGGGGAGGCAAGGCCCGGGAGGGTGCACCTCCTACGACAACCCAGGACAGTATACCTCAGCCCGGCAGATAAAAGGCCACCAAAATCGCCCAGTTTCTGCCGGAGTGATTGTCGAGAACGAATCCTCGACTTGTATTACCTTATCCCGACGTCCTCAATCAACCGAGGTTTATGAAAGACTGAACGGGATGGAGCTGACGGACCTCAGCAAGAAAATGCAGAACCTACATTTATAGGGTAGTAACAACCTGTGCCACCCTATTTCCGACTCGTCCACTTCGCTCCCGGTGGTGACACCCCCGAATGCATCAACTCTCATCAGTAAGAACAACCATTCATTTTTTTTCACATATATTCTTTCTTTATAACTTCTCTACCTGGTCACTCTTTTTCTTTTTTTTTTCCTTTTTTCTCTTCCTATTTCGTTCCTTCATCTGTTTTGTTTCATTTTTCATTTTCTTAATATTTTATTTTCTTTATTTCCGCTTTACCCTCTTATCTTTCGTCTCCTTTTTCTACATTTCCATTCCTATTTCTTCCTTATCTCTTCTTCTCATATTATTATCTTAATTCTTTATTTCCCCAACTCTTATTGCTCTCACCTTTCTCTTTCTATTTATTCTTTTGTTTCCTTATTTCCTTTCCTTTTCGTGCATTATTTCTTTCACATTTCTTCCTTATTTCATTGTATTCTTTGCTTCGTTTTTACCTTCTTCTTTCCTTTCGTTTATCTTTTTCAAATGCTCTATTTTCTTCTTTCTCTCCTTTCATCTCTCATTCCTTCGTTTATGTGTTACTTCTATCCTTTCTGTTCTGTTTTCCCTCCAAAATCATTTACACGAATTGACTAATTTTTTTCATTATTTACAAAAAACTATTTTAAAAAAAATTACTTTTATTTTTTTATTTTCTTCAAATTAATGTTTATTCCGTTGTCTTCATTTTAACATTTTTTAATCTGTGCTTTTTCTTCTGTTTCACGTTTTTCGGTTTTTTTTTTTTCAATCTTTTTCCTTTTTTTTCCGTGTAACGTTTTTCGCCTTTTGTTTCACGCTATTCGCCTTGTTCATTTAAAAAATATTTTTCCTTTCTTGTCTGTTTCACGTTTTTCGCCTTTTTTAATTCTTTTTTCAGTTTAACGTTTTTCCCCTTGTGTTTTTAAATCTTTCCTCTTTCTTTTCTGTTTCACGTTTTTCGCCTTGTTTTCTTAAAAATATTTTTCAGTTTCAATTCTGTTTTACGTTTTTCGCCTTTTTTTTAAATAAAAAATACAACTCTTTTTTGTTTCACGTTTTTCGCCTTGTCTTATTTGTTCTATTAAAATCTTTTTCATTTCTTTTCTGTTTTACGTTTTTCGCCTTTTTTAAATTCTGCTTTTTCTGTTTCACGTTTTTCGCCTTATTTAAAAAAACAACAATTTTTCCGGTTCAAATTAATAGCTATGATTAGTATCTGTTGTAATGGTGTAGTATTAAACTTATGGCTCGAAATTATTATCTTAATTCTTTCTTTCTCTTGTTTTCTATTACCTTGTTTTCTCTTTTTTTAATTCGTTTTTTCCTTATTTCCTTCTTCTGTTTATCCTTCCCACATTCTCTATTTTCTTCTACTCCTCTTTTCAATCTCTCATTCCTTCTTTCCTTCCTTATTCCTCTTTTCTTTATTTCTTACTTCCATTCTGTCATTCCAAAAGTCCAAAATCAATTACACGAATTGACTTACTTTTATTTTTATTTTCTTCAAATTGATTTCTACTCCATTGTCTTCATTTTAACATTTAAAAAATCTTCTTTTCTTTTTTTTCACGTTTTTCGCCTTGTTCTTTTAAAAAAAAACATTTTCCGGTCCAATTTAAAAGCTATGATTATTCTCTGTTACAATGGAGTAGTATAAGATTCACGGATTGAAAGTTTAACTAAAAAAAAGGTTAAAAATCAATAAATGAAAGGATACTGAATTAATAAAAGCGATTGAATTCTTTGAGATGAAGTTGTTGTGGAATAAACGATTAAGGGGAGAATGAATATAAATTAGAAAAAGAGACCAGAAAATAAGATTAGAAATGGAATGAAAGAAGAAACTTAAATGTGATAGAGAAATCGAAAAGCATGAAGACGGATCCAAGGAATACTTGTTAGAAATAAATATAAACAGAGAGGAAGTCCAGAAACTTGAATAGAGATGATAATGGGACTGGGAATATGTGAAAAAGAAAAATTATCGCGAAAGAAAAAAAAAACAGGTGGGGAAGCAAGGAAAATAGAATGGTTAAGAGAAACGTAATGGAAATTAAGGCGAAGAATAGGAATGGAAAACGAAGAGCTGGAAGGGAAAATATGGTTATGGAAACATACGACGCGAAGAGAAAATCGACAGAATACATCACACGGAGGGGAAATAACAAATATAGAGCCGAACAGGAAAAACGCAGAAAAAGAAAGGAACATGCCGAACGCGAAAGAAGAACACAAAACACAAGGGTGCGGAGATCAGGTGAAGGGACACATAACTGGAGGGGGGAATGCAGAACATGGCACGCGGCGGGAAATAAGGAAAAGGAAAGAAACACGGAGAACTAGAAAGTAAGAAAACATAAGAGAACACCAAGTGAAACCACAGAACATAAAGAAAACAAAACACGGAACATGACACGGGAAAACACAGAACACAAAGGAAAAAGAACACAGAACACAAAGGAAAAAACACAGAACATGACACGAGAATGGAAACAACGAAAGAGAAAGGAAAACGGAGAACAAGAAAGGAAGAAAACATAACAGAACACCAAGGGAAAACACAGAACACAAAGAAAAAAAACACAGAACACAAAGGAAAAAAAAACACAGAACAAAGAAAAAAAACACAGAACATGACACAGGAAAAGAAAATAACGACAGAGAAAGGAAAACATAGAGTCGGAAGGGAAAATAACACAACGCTAGGGAAAGACCATAAAACTGCAGAAAAATGGTAGAATACGAAGCGAAAACACAGAGCGCGAAATAAAAACGCAGACAATGATACAGAGTTGGAAAGAAAACCAAACAAGAAAATAAAATAAAAGAATGCTAAAAGCAAAACCCAAGAAATAATCAAGTAGAAATCTGGGGAAAGGGCGCGAAGGGCAGAAAAGCACAGATTAATGGCAGACGAAACATTTTAATAAGAAGCAAAGTCAAATAAATGAATGGCCATCCTTTATGGTTAAGGCAGCTGTGGATGTTTTCACCGGTGTTCAAAGGTCAGTGTTATAGTCGACGTAAACGGCCGTATTTCGATGATTAATAAGACGATGTTCCCCTGTACGCGGAAGGTTAGCAAACCAAATTGTTTGTGGCCTCAATTGGTTCTTACTCGGCCTCGTTGGAGCGAAACCAAATGAATACGGAACAAAAACACATCATGGCAAGACGAGAAAATAAGAAATGAATGAAATTAAAAAAGAATGAGAGGAAACAAATAATACTGATAATAGCTGAAATTTGCTAAATAATTCAATAAAAACAATTCATTGTTTTATCTATTTTACGGCATATCAACCCTATGTAGGTTATGTAATGTCAACACCATGCCTATTGCATAATTATTTACCTACTCTGCAGGAGGTGAGACACGATGTAAGGTGGGGATTTGAAAAGTCAGCGTACGTAGTTAAGTCCACTCTTGCATACAAAAAATGCCTGAACAGTTTTGTAAACATTCACTGCCAGGGGCGCCCTAGGCGATTAGCAATAAACTAACCACTTTCTAAAAAAGGTGAAGCCTGGGTGAGTGGACTGAACAGAACACTACCTCATCCCGACACAATGGTTATTGTAAAAGATTCGTTGTACACGATTGCATGGAAAGAAATTTTTTTATTTTACCGATTGAGAGGGGGGGGGGCATTTCGGTGAAATACCTTATTCGTGTGTATTAGTGAGCAATCGACCACAATAGATTCGTTAGGATTTTAACTCGGTATAGCTTATTCTAAAGTTTGCGACGGTATGCAACTGCGTGATCACACACCCCAAAACAGAATCTTTAAAAAAGGCACAAATGAATGGTGGGAAAGTTATGAAAATGAAAAAGATCATTCATGAAAGCTTAGTGAAAAATAAAATAGAAAGAAGATGAAAAAGAAGAAAAAGAAGAAATAGGAGGAGGAGGAGGAGGAGGAGAAGAAGGAAAAGGAGAAGCGTGGGAAGAAGGATGGAAATAATAGAGGAAAAAGAAGAAGAAGCATAGGACGAAGGAGAGAGAGAGAAAAAAGAAAAAAAAAGAAAAGAAGGGGTGGTGGTGGTGGTGGTGGTGGGGTGGTGGTGATGGAGTGGGGGGAGGAGGGGCTAGTGTTGCGAATAACGGAAGAAACAAATAATGGGATTAAAAATGGAAGACAAACGAAGATAGGAACAGAGCGAGAGAAATGGAAAAGAGACACAGATAAAGATGGAGGCAGGATGGAGATGAAGGTTTTAAAAGTAGAACGAGGAGAGGGCCAAGAAACAAAGAGAACAGAAGAGAAAAAACACGAAAGAAAAGAAGGAAACAACAAAGGAAAAGATAGAAAGAACAAATGTCTCTTCTTTCTTTTCATACATGTTTTGCATAGGATTAATTTGTCGATACGCTTGTTGCATTTAGGACATGAGCTTCTCAAAGTATACCCATTTGTTAGTGGCCAGGGTAAACGTCGCTTAACTTCGCTGGTCCTACTGGAAACGGTCTGTCAACGTGTGAAACTGAAGTATGTGGAAAAGATGCTGATGATAAAGAAAGTGGACACGAATGAAATAAGAAACCGAGGAGCAGAAGTAATTTTGAATGATTAGAAGAAAACACAAAAGAGAGAAAGAGAGAGAGAAAGAGCGAGAGAGAATAAAAAGGGAAAGAGAGAGGGAAAAAGAGAGAGAAAAAAAGGAAAGAGTAAGGGAAAGAGCGAGAGAGAATAAAAAGGGAAAGAGAGAGGGAAAGAGAGAGAGAGAGAAAAAAAAAGGAAAGAGAGAGAGAAAGAGAGTAAGAAAGAGCGAGAGAGAATAAAAAGAGAATGAGAGAGGGAAAGAGAGAGAGAAAAAAAGGAAAGAGAGAGAGAAAGAGAGAGAGAAAGAGCGAGAGAGAATAAAAAGGGAAAGAGAGAGGGAAAGAGAGAGAGAAAAAAAGGAAGAGAGAGAGAAAGAGAGAGAGGGAAAGAGAGAGAGAAAAAAAGGAAGAGAGAGAGAAAGAGAGAGAGAAAGAGCGAGAGAGAATAAAAAGGGAGAGAGAGAGGGAAAGAGAGAGAGAGAAAAAAGGGAAAGAGAAAGAGAAAGAGAGAGAGAAAGAGCGAGAGAGAATAAAAAGGGAAAGAGAGAGGGAAAGAGAGTTAGAGAAAGAGCGAGAGAGAATAAAAAGGGAAAGAGAGAGGGAAAGAGAGAGAGAGAAAAAAGGGAAAGAGAGAGAGAAAGAGAGAGAGAATAAAAAGGTAAAGAGAGAGGGAAAGAGAGAGAGAGAAAAAAGGAAAGAGAGAGAGAAAGAATATAAAGAAATTAAATGAGAAGAGATAAATAAAGATTTTAAAAAATGAAAGAAGAAAAAGAAAAGGAAAAAGAAAGAAAAAAAAGAGAGATATAAAGTTTTGGGAAATACCGAAAAGCCAGAAAGAAAAAGAAGGTAGAAAGAAAGGAAGACAGAAAAAAACAAAGATATAGAAAGAAAAGTAATATAAAAAAAGAAAATGGTTGGAATTCGGGTGAGTTGGGGTAGAAAAGGGGTTGTAAAGAACAAGGAAGAGCTGAGTCATTTAGGATTTTTTTACTTCGTAAAACCATTTTGAAATTCCTGCAGATTGGATTTCAATTGGAAATGAGTTAAGAGGCTTTACTTCGGCTTCCATTTGCTAAAAACTTCACTGAACGCTGGTTTCCGTTACCATGACGACCGCTACGGTTCTGAGAAGTTTCTCTTTTTTTTTTTAAATCGCTTTTCTTGTTTGTTGTGTTTTAAATCGTTGTGTGTTGCTTCTTTGTTAAGCTTTATTGGAATTTTATCATTTTTTTATCGTTTTTTTTTTATAAAAGCAGCTGTACTGGAACGAATTTCGGACATTCTTTTGAAAATTCTCGTTCGAAAAGTCATGTTATTGTCTTGAGATTTTTTTTTTTTTCATTATTTCCTGTGATTTCGACTAACTTTTAGTCATCTTCCGGTGGAATTGTATAGTGTCGGGGAATAAAAACTGTTGCTGAAGGTTCTCCCCGAGGCAACTGGGTGTTAAGGGTTTCAACAGCGAACGTGGTAGCCCAAGGCAGATGGTAAACATTTAGTGGTTGCGAATTTAGTTGATATTTGCGACGCGCTCTCGTGCTGGGAAAGGTAGTTTTAAAATAAGGGTCGGCAGCAGTCTTTTCGTTAGACACACTCAATGTCGGACACAAGGTTTGTCTTCCCGACCTGGAAATTCACCAGAAATGACGAAGAACACAGACTGAATGGACAGCTAACAGAACGACAACTGACCAAAAATGAGTAGTAGCAAATAACACGTCACTCGAAACCGAGTGAAGATGTGCCTAACAAAAAATGGCTACCGCGCAAAAGTGTGACTTTAAAGTACAAAACAATTACCGGGAAAAGGGCAAAACATGTGCCTTTTTTTAGCCTTCCTCTGGAGGAAACCACTTTCAAGTGGTGAAGGGAAGTCAGAAAAAATGTCATGTCAGACAACTACACCAGACCATTCGGCAAGAAATAAGAAACTTATTCTAAACATTCATATGCATATATTCCGACCAACTTTTGAAGGCAGTCATCGAAGGCGATGTTTTAAACGTTGAATGGAAAGGTTCCTTTAATTATCTTTTTTCATTTTCTGTTCAAAGTTCAGAATATCCATTTTACATTCATATTTCAAAATCTGATCGCACATGTATGTATGATAACACTGGAAGATTATTTTTAGATAGTTGTTAAGCTTTGAGGGGTAGAGCGTAACATCGTGATAGATTATGAGTCACGAAGACGTAGAAGAAAAGACAAGAATAGAATGGGGTAACAATAATAGTTGCGTATTGCACAACTTTTATTCTCGGACTGAATATACAATTTTTAAAGAACAAATTTGGCGCCTAATTTTCATGTCACGTGATACCTCTGCAGCGCAGTAATTATCACGTAGTGCGGTGATCAGGTCGATGGCCTTATCACCACTTGGTTGAGTGGAACTATATTCAGTTGACAATTCAGCAATATATAAACATACATATATATATATATATATATATATATATATATATGTAAAAAAACAAAACAAATAACAATAATAGTAAATATATAAATAAAAATAAAAATTAAATAAATAGAAACAACAGACAATTACATATATATATGGGTGTATATATATATATATATATATATATATATATATATATATATATATATATATATATATATAAAAAATAAATAAATAAATAAAAAAGAATCTATTTAATTTTCCTCTGAATACTTTACTCTGAACACTTCCGGTTTAACCCCCCAGCGCTCCTGGCATTTTCTCGGTACCCGGGATTTTTCTTTTATTTATTTTTGACAAGGAGAGGAAGAAGAAGAAAAAAAAATCTCTCGAAATATCAAATTGATTCTTGATAATCCGGACATTACAAACTAACACCCTTGCTGTCTAGAAAAATAAACAAACCTTTCGATCTATATCCGACTTATTTCGGTTTTGTTCTGTTTTTGTTCTTCACAGCTTCCAGCAACCCGGATCTTCGCATTGCCTTAAACCTTTTTAAAAACTTTTATTATTACTCCCAGCAATGCTTACAGCAAACTACCAATTTCTATTATATATATATATATATATATATATATATATATATATATATATATATATATATATATATGCATTCATACGTTAGTATCAACATTAGCCATGTAATTCTACATGGTATTGCATGAAAAATAGTTATATGTTAACGTCTGCAGCGCAGTAATTATCACGTAGTACGGTGATCAGGTCGATGGCCTTATCACCACTTGGTTGAGTGGAACTATATTCAGTTGACAATTCAACAATAGTCGAAAACAAATAAATAAAAATGCGAATCACAAAACATGACTATTGGAAAACTGTTATTTGCCTCCGTCTGACTTACGAAAGTTTGTTAGAATTTTGAAAACAATAATCAACGGATCAAATATACACATAATGTATGTTACATATCTCTACTATTATTTATCACGTTTAGGGAGTATAGACACATGTGATTGGTTGACGAAAAGGAATAGGCAGAGTACTCCCTACTAATGTAATAGTTTTTACGATGTCAAATTTCGCGTTAGTCTAAATGACTTTAAAAACTAGATACGTGTTTTATAAATTTAAATAAAAACATAACGTAAATACATTCATCGTAGTCACTTACTCTCTCATGCAAATATTTAACAGTGTATTTTCCTCCACAAAATTTCACAGATATTTTAATACATACTAGCTAGGTAGAAGCCAGGTAAAGATGGAAAATGCCACACCCAGATACCAACACCGCTCACACCAATGAGGAGTAAATAATGTTTTTACCCACCAAAGTTTCATACAAAAATGTTTAGATAAATAACATAAAAAATGATGTTATTTCTGAGTTTTCCTTCTTCTGCATTAGTTGACCAACTCAGGATTTAGTATCTAGTCTATCTTAACACTTAATACATAGATAGAAGAAGGATATATGGGTTCATACCTTTCCCAAGGGTAGAAGTGTAGTGATGCAGTAAGCCCGACGTAACTCCAACCCAGAACGCCGCAGAACAAGACTAATGGCTCCTTGGTTGGCATATGGACAGTAGCACCGAGTTTTAAATACAATACCTGGCATTGCCAAATCGTTATCCCCCTAACTAGGGAAAAGACTCAACGTCGTTTGGCTTTGGTGATCTTACGGCAACCGCTGTGTCAATAATAACCGTATCATATATATATATATATATATATATATATATATATATATATATATATATATTACCTACAGACATTGATGTTTCATGCTAACGCAACTTTCAGTGCAAGAAGTTAATTCTCGACGGTCGGCGGGCTCGAACTACAATCACAAATTGCCACTGATTCGCAGTCAAGAGCGTTCCCCCGTTTGCCATCGCGAATTAACTAATAATCAATGAGGAATTTAACTTTGTAAATACAGAGTCGGCGGATACTTTACAACGAGCAGTGAAAGTGATCTTACAATAACAAACTGTGTTGGATCTCACATGAAGCTATTAGTACTGCTTATTATTAAACTCACTCAGAGTGCCCGGCCTTCATATCTTAAAATATATACACAAATATATATATATATATATATATATATATATATATATATATATATATATATATATATATATATATATATATTATTTAATATTTCGGGAAAAGAAACTTCCTTTTGTCAAAAATATTAATAAACACCAGAAGAAAATTCCGCCCGTGCAGAGAATCTGCCAAAATGGATGCCAGATTCTCTGCACGGACGGAATTTTCTTCTGGTGTTTATTATTTTTGTTCTTTCCAGCTTACATCTTACCCGGAATTTGCATTGCCCGCAGCCTTTTAAAAACATACTATATATATATATATATATATATATATATATATATATATATATATATATATATATATTCATGTGTTAGAGTGAAATAAATTCCAGAGGAACATCCGAGTATGAGAACTCAATGTAATAAATAGAGCAAGAATAAAATAAAGTAAAAACTTTATTTTATTATATATATATATATATATATATATATATATATATATATATATATATATATATATATATTTATATATATATATGTATAATGTAGCTACTAAAGATTTATTAATCAACGATTTCCTTGAGTAATTGCTTGAACTACGTGAAATCAATAGAACAACCGATTGAGCTAAGATCGATCTGCACTATTTCCTCGAAACAATTTAACGAGCGGCTGTTCCATTGATTAACGCGTAGTAATCCAAACAACTGGCAAGCAGATGCATTTTCTTTGGCCTTTTATGTTTTCTTCTTCTTCTTCTCCTTTTTCGTAATGAGCAAGATCAATCAATTCGAGCTTCCTAATCAACTTTGAGGTTATTTATCGGTACACATCGACAGACGTATCAATTAACACATGTGCTTAAATAAATCTATCAATTGACATGCAAATAAAAGCAGATAAACGTTCGGATACATCGATCGATTGACATGTACACAGATCGATCAGACAATAAAACACAACTAAGACAAAAAGAAAGCGATCTATGTGAATTTAATGTCACTTTACAGAAAATAAAATAGGATATTCTGTCTATTTTTAATGCTTAGCACCGTTTAATCTTAGATTTACAACTAATATTTTTTTTTATTTTTCAGGTCGGCATCTCTAACTAAACATCATGTGATCAGTTTGGAAAGTTTGAACGCGGTTATGATGATTTTTCTCCATGAATCCTCCTTAGTAGAAAAATACGTCCAATAATCATTATCTAAAGAGATTAACCCGGAGTTATTGAAACAAAAAATAGGATAAGGAATCGTGCTTAATTGTTGTCTGATCGCTATAGATAAAACTTTTTAAAAACCTCAAATATCTGAATCTTTAAATAGGAGGCTGTGTCAATATTCTGCCCAATCAAAACCCTTTGAAATACTCCAGTAAAACTGAAATTTGTGGGATATTTATTAATAAACATCTAATACCTATTGTTAATATTTCACAAAAAAATCGGAAGTACCTGATTTTTCATGGAGAGCTTGCTTTCATACTTCTTTTCCCCGTTTGGATAAACTAAATTAAACTAAATATATTTCACATTACACGCAGTTACGCCTAGTGGCTATGTTCCAACATTCATAATGCTTCGTTGATGATTCATGTGCATACAAATATATAAACTTATACGCATTCTTAACTTTATATAAATAGATATATGTAGAGCCAAAAAATACAGCACTGCCAAAAGATTTTCTTTTTGCTTTTTGTTTCTAATGCCAGAATACCATATTACAGAGATTCATAGGTAAACGTTGCGAATATTCTAGAAGTGTCCAGGCGACGAACAAAAAGGCTGCCTCAAAACAGGAAAGAATTTAGCACAGCTGGTGCAGTGGTCGACCACATTGTTCTGTGACGGCAAAGACCATTTTTTGGAGGAAAATCCAGGAAGGAATAAATACATGTTCAATTTGTTTATTCTTCGAAGACTTCTCAAATGAATGTTATAATCATTGTTTATTTCATTATTAGAAATTACAACATTAATCTTTTGTTAATTTTTGAAGAGGTAAGAAATATTAAGATATTTAAATATAGTACGATTTTACGCTTGATGGATTTAATAAATGGATTTCTCAACGATAAAAGACTTACTAACCATGAAATGAATACCATTAGTATAATGAAATATAAACACCGAACATTATGTAGATTTAATTATAGTGTTAATCGATCGTAAACAAAACAAGAAGGATTTTTAAAAAAAGATAGAATATATCGTGGAAACAATAGTTGTGGTGAGGTTCTTGACATAATAAACTCTTTTCTTTCTGATCGAAGCATGCGAGTAACTTTGGACGGTGTCTTATTCTCTTTTCCTATCAATGCTGGTGTTCTTCATGGCTCTATACTGTTTCTACTTTCTCTATATAATCTTCCTAGAAATATTATTAAGAAAAGTAACACCTATGCTGATGATACCACTCTCTATCATGGTGTTGCCTATTTGTCCATCTCCCTCGGATCAGTGCAACTATGCAGCTGGTCTAGAAGTTGACCTGGGTTTGGGTTGTGGATTGGGTTACGAACCGGATTGTTCTGTTAAATCCTGTTCAGCTTGTGTCTTTGAATCGTAAACGTGTCCATTTTCTTCCTGATATTTTCATGGATAACTCTGCTCTTCAAGAGTAATCGACTCTGAAACTTCTTTGTCTTTCTCTCTCATCAAATCTTTCTTGGAGTTCATACATTAGATCCATTGCTCTTTCTGCTTCTCGTAAAGTCGGTCTCTCAATCGATCAAATCACTTTCTCGTACCTGAAGTTATTCTCTATCTCTACAAATCGACTGTCAGACTATGCATTGGGTACTGTTGCCATATTTGGGCTGGTGTATCTCTGCCTTATTTGATGGTTCTTGATAAGATGCAGAAACGTATCTGTAATTTGATTGGCTCTACCCTTTCTTCTTCTCTGCACCCTCTCTATCACAGACGTGATGTTGATAGTCTTAGTTTTTTCTATAAATACTATTATAGCATGTGTTCTTCGGAATTGTGTTGTGTATTACCTGCTTCTTTTGTTCCAGCTCGTTTTACTCGTTGGTCTAGTGGTCTCCACAAATTCGCCGTTTTGATACCTCGTTGTAATATAGCTTCCTATTCCAGTAACTTCTTACCAAGAACTGCAGGCATGTGGAACTCTCTTCATGCTGACTGTTTTCCTCCTACCTATAATCTTGGTCTTTGCAAGACTAATGCTAATAGGCATCTCCTGTTTCTGCGACAATCATATTTCGTTCTTGATAGCTTTTTATATCAAGTGGCTGCATGCCTTGTCTGGAGCGATTTCCATAACAAAAGCAAAAATTATGTTAAGAAATTCAGTGTTTTAAAACTCTTTTTAAAAATATTCAGGTAAAATTATTTGGTCAAGCGACAATCCCCTCCCCAATTTTTAAAAACATTTTAAGAAATTCAGTATTTTATATTCTTTTTTAATTTAAAATATTTAAAACAGAAAAGAAACTGAAAAAAAAACTTCATATTAAAACAATTAAAAAACTGTAAGTCGACATCTTTGTTGATATTTTTACATCATGTGTTAGTGTCAAATTAAAACTCTTATTGAAGTAAAAATGAGACATAGTTGTGGTAACAAAATAGATTATTTTTACTACTTATACCCTCGGAAAGTGTGTCTAAGCAATGTATACTTGCGGTGAAGCAAGGATTGAGCTATCACCAACCTCACTTTTTATATCACGTGACATGGAGAAATACCATCCGACTGGAAGTGATGCGCACATAAGCGGAGGAATGTTAAAATGTCTGTATTTCTCTTCCAGACAAGTTACGTAACCAAAACATGGAATACCATTTCACCCATATCTAGGTGAGGAAATAGGGTCATAAGAGAATGTAATATAACCACCACATTATATATATAATAAGTGTCAACCGTAGTCGAGGGCGACCTGTAGGCTCCCTTTTCAGAATAACTCCACTTACCTTTGATCCTTACCTGATAAGGCTGAGCGTTTAGCAAGAGAGCATCTAGGACAATTTGTTAAGCCTTTGCTATGGATCGACCGAGGATTGAACCTTGGTCTCTCGGTCCATTAGCAGACATTCTAACAATTATGCCATATGAGCCAATAGATGATAAATGGGTTGTTTACACTACAAAATATACGGCACCTGGTATTCTATAAACGGTCACTCATCTATTTACTGAACGGGGTCAAGGTTGTTTAACTTCAGTGATCCGATGAGATCAGTGTTTCAACGTAGATACACAAAATGAAGAAGAATAGCATTAAAGGCTTGGATTGTCTATATGACGGCATAATAATACTTTTAGGCATGCTTAATGCCAAATAACAATACGCATGCAAAGTTATTCACTGTTAACAAAATGATTTAGACAGATTACAATCTGGACTATTTCAACATGTCGCGAGTCGTGTTGAAATGATTTGACACACGACAAACACAAAGTAAGAGTAAACGACAACGTAACATTTAACATTTTTTTTTGAGAAAAAAGTCGTGAAATGTTTTGTAACTTCTACATAATGAAGGCTGTTTTTGAGTTAGAAAAGTTCAGAGGTCAGAGGTGACACAAAATTATATACAACATAATCACGTTGACACACCGGTTCTCGTTAGATCACCGAAGTGAAGCAACGTTGAGTTTGGTCAGTACCAGATGGGTGACTATTCGGGAATACCAGGTGCTCTAGATAGGGGGACGTCGACACCTCCAAGAACTGAAAAAAAAAACTAACGTCGTCAGCTACCCTGGCCGGGATATACATGCGACTGTGAACCTCTTGTGAATTTGATGTTCCCTAGAAACTTTCTCTTTCGGGGAAGCCGGTATAACCCCCCCCCCCCCAAGACGAATGCAGCTACGTTCGTTAGTTCGCGACGATCACCAGTCTAGATTCGACTACGACGGCACGGGTGTATAAATATTTTATACACGCTCAGTAAGTGAAAGTGCACCATAACGTGTGATGTGTTAATTATGGTACGGAATATACCTGAGAGTTCAATCAAAGTGAAGTCATCAAAAGATGATAAGTGAATATCTATCTTCGTTATGATTTTGTACGAGTGCTTCGCACACGAGAATATTTTGTAATTGTGTTTTTTCCTACTCAGCGTTGTCCGAGAGCAATAAATGTAAGATTACAGTATTACATTTGGTAAGTTGTATATATTAAATTTCTTCGTAATATAAATAGAAGATCTTATATGAATCTAACAGTTCTATCCAAGATGTTGTTAACAATTATTTTGCAGTCATCAAATATAAAGAGAAAACGTAGCTGGTGTCATCCGTTACCTTTCATAGTTTGAATAGTTTTAATAGAAATAAATATTCCCTGGACGGATGGAAAAAGATGGTTATAGTTTGGGTAATTTTTGTTACGTGATATTGTAGTCGATAATGTCGTAGATTTGTGTGGCAGTGTAGATCTTAGATCGATCTGACTGTCTTGTTCTCCAAACCTGTGTTTTTATAAGCATCCACACAGAAACTTGTATATTTGACCGTGTTTGGCGAGCACGCATTTAATTTGTCCATACCGTTCATAACTGGTTAAATCGCACATGCGCACTTCATTTGACGGCCTATTTTCACGATGAGAACAACTCGAGTAAAATAATTATTCAAAGTGAAATAATTGAATACAGACAAACAATACGCGGAGAAAGGGATGTGCATGCTTCCCTGCATACTACAATATGGTCGTCTTCAAATCTAAAATCAACGAATGCTTGTCATAAACCTCCCCCATAAGTGGTCAAAATTTGTTCATTCTTTTCATCATTTTTAATCCTCTCATGATATTGTTCATCATTCAACGGACAATCTTTCTTTTTCATTGAGGCTTATCCTCGAGTGGCTTTTAACCTTGATAAGTCGTGACTAATAAGTATTCTAGAACACTTTTCATAATGGTATTATAACATTGGGAGACTTGGGAGGTGACGGTGGTTAAGTGGACCTGGGTGTTCCAAGTTCGAATCCAGTCGGTTCCACACTACCACTTTAACTTAGGGATGTTGGGAACCTTCTCGTGGTCCTTCCCGTAAGTACCCGATGTCTTTCCGGAAAGATTTCTAACTAAAAAAATATCGGGGAAACTAACGACAATACAAGAATCATCTGATTCACACGAAAGAAGAAGAAGCGACTTCATCCCACAGTCCGCAGCGGTATCCATTGCACCACTCATACTCCCATAAAAAAAGAATCTAAAATAAAACTAAAACAAATGAACAATTGACAACTACAAAAGAAAGAAAAGCAAAAGAAATTGTGAAAAATGGCCAAACAGAGTAAAAAAGCAGAAATGTCTTTGAGAAGAAAAGCATCGAAATAACAAAGAAGAAAAGGCTGAATATTCCAAGAATATAAAACTTTAAAAAAAAATGCTAACAATATATTTCTATGTTTGAGTGGTTGGAACCAATGGATTGTCTCTACTTTATTTCATGTTTTTTTTTCTTATTCTTGGGCGAATCGAAGACAGCGACGAATGTTGTTGTTAGCGCCGCTGGCACGCAGTGGAAATGTCAGTTGTTTTATGCAATGATATGCGACCATGCGTCTCATGTTCCGCGAGAGACGGATTGCTTGCTGCAAGGAAAGTCCAACATCAAAAGGAAGGTCAGAAAAGTATGGTTGCAAAATCTTTCAGAGAAAATCTGTTATAAAATTCAGAAACCTTGCTAGAAACCTTCCGAAAACCAGCAATCATTCGATAGGAACGATGTTTTTTGTGGACGCGTGAATATCTATCTATTCGTGTATCTATCAGGCTGAATTATTTTTTATTTTATTGATATAGCAGTACCTATCTATTTATCTATTGATGAGACCGAATTATTTTTTATTGATATAGCAGTATCTATCTATCTATCTATCTATCTATCTATCTATCTATCTATCTATCTCTATTTATCTATCTATCTATATATATATATCAGGTCGAATTATTTTGTATTGATATGGCAGTATCTATATATCTATCTATATATCTATCAATCTATTTATCTATCTATCTGCAAGGCCGAATAATTTTGTTATTGATATAGTAGTACCTATCTATTTATCTATCTATGAGCCCCTGGTGATACCAGATCAGGCTGCCCTGTGGCTCCCTGAGACGAAATTCACCTACATTGACGTTTTTTTTTTTTTTTGTAAAACTTAATTATGTTCTACAAAACCAAAAACAAAAACAACAGCCCCTCTCCCTTTCTCCCTCCCCTTTTTTATTTTTATTTTTCCTACCCTACTCCCGGTCCTGGATATAGCAGTACCTATCTATCTATCTATCTATCGATGAGACCGAATTATTTTTTATTGATATAGCAGTATCTATCTATCTATCTATCTATCTATCTATCTATCTATCTATCTATCTATCTATCAGGTCAAATTATTTTGTATTGATATGGCAATATCTATATATCTATCTATCTATCTATCTATCTATCTATCTATCTATCTATCTATCTATCTATTAATCTATCTATCTGCCAAGCCGAATCATTTTTTTTATTGATATAGTAGTACCTATCTATTTATTTATCTATGAGACCGAATTATTTTTATTGATATAGCAGGATCTATCTATCTATCTATCTATCTATCTATCTATCTATCTATCTATCTATCTATCTATCTATAAGGTCCAATTATTTTGTATTGATATGGCAGTATCTATCTATCTATCATATATATATATATATATATATATATATATATAAGGTCCAATTAATTTGTATTGATATAGTAGTATCTATCTATCTATCTATCTATCTATCTATCTATCTATCTATCTATCAGGTCGAATTATTTTGTATTGATATGGCAGTATCTATATATCTATCTATATATCTATCAATCTATAAGGTCGAATTATTTTTTATCAATGTGGCAATATCTATCTATCTATCTATCTATCTATCTATCTATCTATCTATCTATCTATAAGGTCGAATTATTTTGTATTAATATGACAATATCTATATATCTATCTATCTATTAATCTATCTATATGCCAGGCCGAATCATTTTTTTTATTGATACAGTAGTACCTATCTATTTATCTATCTATGAGACCGAATTATTTGTATTGGTATAGCAGGATCTATCTATCTATCTATCTATCTATCTATCTATCTATCTATCTATAAGGTCCAATTATTTTTTATTGATATGGCAGTATCTATCTATCTATCTACTTATATATATATATATATATATATATATATATATATATATATATATATATATAGGGGCCAATTATTTTGTATTGATATAGTAGTATCTATCTATCTATCTATCTACCTATCAGGTCGCACCATTTGTGTTTGATATTGCAGTATTTATCTATCTATAAGGCGGCATCATTTTTTTATTGATATAATAATATCTATCTATCTATAAGGCCGAATTATTTTTTATTAATATAACAGTATCTATCTATATATTTATCTATCTATGTATCCATTCATCTATGATGCCGAATTTATGTATTGATATAGCAGTATCTATTTATTTATCTATCTAACCATCTATCTACCTAACTATTAGGCCGAATTATTTTAATTGATATAGCACTGTTTTTCTATCTATCTATCTATCTATCTATCTATCTATCTATCTATCTATCTATCTATCTATCTATCTATCTATAAAGCCGAATCATTTTATTGATATAACAGTATCTATCAATCAAAGTGTTATATATTTATTGGAATAGTCGATTGTGTATCTAAATCGGCGTGATACCGCAACACTAATTATATGTAATAAATAATTAAGTTTTTTTGATACAACAGCGTCTATCTATCTATCTATCTATCTATCTATCTATCGATAAAATTAGAAGAAGAAGAAAAAAATGTTTTATTGAAGTTACAGAAAACATTTGGAATATTTCTATATCCTCCAACCGTTTTTATTTTGGTGGCTTTATTTGGACTCCACGCGTGACTACCTACCAATATTTATTAGAAATCCTTGTAACTGCAGGTTTATTGTATTTATTCTGTGCTAAAAAAATGACAACAAACACTGATGTATAAAAAATATAATGATATATATTTTTTGTCGATGGCGATGAATGAATGGAGTGAGTCAGAAAAGTAGGGAACGCACGGGAATTGACAGACGTTGATTTATCGAACTCGAGCACTCGTTGACTCATACGATCTCAATTTGAGCTACTTCATATAATAATTTTGGATGCCCACGCATACATCTCTAAACGCCCCGTCTAGGATTTCGCTTTTGCTGTCAATGTAGCCACGTCCCTAGCGCGTTTCTTTGGCGACAGTTGTATTCACACCTGTAGATAACAGTTGCAGTCAATCTTTGCAGATACTTTTGCATCAAATCCGTATAAAACTTTGTCCGAAAAGTTGTTTCCGTGTAAATTAACAGCATTTATTTTATTTACGGCCAGGTGCGTGTTTGTGTTGTGCCATGTGCTATTTGCGGCACATCAGGTCCGATATTCAACAAGTGGAATTCAACAAGCCGACATGGCTTGTTGCATATACATGACCTTTTCTGTTTCTAAGCAGTTCTAACATTACTTTATTAAAAATAGAATGGTAGTTTTCTTCAAGCATTGCTGGGAGTAATAGAAACAGTTATTAAGAAGGCTGAAAGCAATTCAGAGAGCCGGATTGATGAGAGATGGAAGAACAAAAATTAAAATAATCTAATGTGAGATCTTACCATTTATTTTTATTTTCCATCTTACACAATAGACAGCATATATGGTATTAACAGTGTATAGTGTCCGGATGATTGGAAATAAGTTTATATTTCGATAGAGTTTGACCGCTTGTCAAAAAATCAACACAAAAGAAAAATTGAACTCTCGAAAATCCAGCAATATGGATGCTGATAATGAGGAAATGACAACAAAATTATGTTCGAAGATGGAAGTGGAAAGTGCTGTAGCAAATAATAAATCTATAAATGAATTTATTTGATTCTGTAGAACAGGGGGGGGCAACCTTTTCAGAGTGAGGGCCAGATGAGACTTTTGGAAGGAGATCGCGGGCCGGAGTGAAACACGAAATCTCAGAATTGCTATATTTTGTTTACATGAATGAATTGCAGAAAAATTGCATTGAACACTCTACAAATCTGATATTTTTTCTCAAGAGACTTCTGTATGTGATGTAATAAAAGGCGCCGACGAAGAGCCATTTTGGAATCATAAAAATAATGACGGGGAAAGTAGCAAGTTGATCCAGCATTGGTTTTGACACACCTCACATAAGTTCTCTGTTTCATGCCCTTTCCTCGTCTCTCGTTTCCTCTTTGCCTCTCTCTTTCTCTTTTTCTATTTTTATCTCAGGCCAAGGATTTGAAATTAATAGTTAAAGAAAAATTAAATATACATGCATCATCGTTCGCTGATATTTATACATTTTCATCCTATTGTAAATCTTAATCGAAACCTACTTTTACGTCTATGTCACAAAACGATATGAGATTTACTAGGAGGTCCGCGGGCCGGATTGCAATAATGAAGCATAGCAGGGTGGCGGGCCGGACACTAAGCCTTTGTGGGCCGGATGTGGCCCGCGGGCCGGATGTTATCCGCCCCTAATGTAGACCAATCTTTCTGGTTGAGTGGCTCGTTGCATATATATTACTAGTAACTTTCTATTTCCTTTTCCGTTTCTAAGCAGTCCTGGTGTGGGAGAAGCAACATATGGTTCCTCTCCGTCAGTATAGATAAACACCAACTTCTTAAAAACTCTATTTCAAGTATTGTCTCGATACAACCTACGCGTGATCCTACACGGACAACCGGAACATTTAGCATCTCTTAACCACCTCTTCACTATCTAACATAAACATATAAGTTTATCTATTTGTCGATTTGTATATCAGTCGGAATTATGTTTTCCTGGTGCATAGGCCATATTTATATAACTATCTATGTTTCTAATGGAAATCGATCCAAACAAGGCATGAAGCCACTTGATGTAAGGAGCTAACAAGAACGAAATAGGATTATCGCAAGAAACATGGGATACCTATTGGCTTTCGTCTTAAAAAGACGAATGATATAAGTAGGAAGAAAAACCGTAAGCAAGAAGAGAGTTCCACAAGCCTGTATTTATTGAAAAGAAGCTACTGGAATAGGAAGCTGTACTACCATAAGGTATCCACACAGCGAATTGATGGATTCAACTATAGCAACGAGTTAAACGAGTTAGAACAAAAATAAAAACAGGGAATATATCGCACAATTACGAAGAACGCATGCCATAATGGTATTTATAAACAAAACTGATACCACTATATTTATATATACGATTTTTTGTGTCGAATAATCGAATCAAATCAATCATATAACATTTATTTGTTCAATCAGCATCAAATGGAGACAGATATACGGTATTTACATCCACATACAATCTGAATTTTTGTACAAGGCCTCTTTTAACCTGGATATGCTTGTCATCATCTTGACTTCCTCTGACCGGCTGTTTTGGAAGTATAGCCGATATAAGATTTTGGTGGCGGCCATCTTTAATTTTACCATTTCGGGACAAATAAATACTCTGATGTCGTGAGAAATAGTTTCATCTGATTCCTTAACTATGAAAGCCAATGTATAACCACAAAGTTCATGTTTCTAAGTGTAATAATTTCTGAGATATTAGGCTTATTATATTTTGATGGCGGCCATCTTGAAAAATGGCGTAAATATATTAAGACTTCATACGATCTTTGTCCGCTTAGACCAAAATTGTAACTTTGATCCTAAGCTTCGACCTGGTACTAAAAACTAAACTTTTGCAAAATGTTGAAATGAAAATGAAAATTTACTCATGGTGGGGACCCCACTAGGATAAAACCAGCTGCCTTTGTTCTATCGAGACGAAAGCGACGGTTGTACATATTTTACGGGTGCCCGCGGAAGCTGGAACGGAGGCGTTGTGAAATCAGCGCTACGATATCTATTGTGTTATTGTGAGTCTGGAGTATTCTTAGATAATTCGAATGTAGATTTTTCCTGCGATTTGCCTCACAAAAGTATTTTTTACGTAAATTGGTATATCAGAAAGGCAACATAGTGTTTTACATGTGTTTGTGTTTAGTTAGATGGGCACGAGATTAAGTCAACGAGCTTTCTCTGTCCGTTTTCTAGTGTCAATGCATAATTAGTCTAACGCATATTGTCGCGGATTATAGAATCGGCATATTGGGTTCAAATAAGAGTCAGGGCCGGCAGGACAGTTATAGAAGTGGGAGGTTCTCCTAAAAAGTAAGGGAGGGCGGTTAAACACATGCATATCAACTTAATTATTGATGACCGTAAAGTGGGGGGCAGGGCCCAAGTCAAAAAGTGAGGGGGCTTGAGCCCCCCCCCCCCCCTCTCTGCCCCCGGTGCCGCCGTCCATGAGAGTTGTTATGTTCAATTACGCATCAATACCAGTTGACAGATATGAACCCACAATTTCTCTCTCCAGCTATGAGTTACACTTTTATTTTAATGAAAATCGCTCTAGAAAAGGCATTAAGTCACTTAGAGTAAGGAGCTGACAAGAACGAAATATGATTATCGCAAAGACAGGAGATACCTATTGGCCTAGTCTTGTAAAGACCAAAGTTATAGGTAGGAGGAAAACAGTCAGCAGGAATAGAGTTCCACAAGCCTGTAGTTCTTGAAAAGAAGCTACTGGAATAGGAAGCTGTACTACCATAAGGTACCCAAACAGCGAATTGATGGAGTCAACTACAGAATCGAGTCAAACGAGCTGGAACAAAAAAAAAACAGGGAATATATCGCACAATTCCGAAGATCGCATGCCATAATAGTATTTATAGAAAAAACTGAGACTAGCAACATCTGTGGGAGATAGCGTGCAGAGAATAGTGCATATATTTAATTAGAGACTCTTAGTATGTAACAATATTGGGACGTGGATGTGTTCAAATATATGGTTGTTCAAATAGTACTTCGTTAGTTGGTGGTGGTCAAGGAGGTGTATAATACTGGACTACAGTCAGTGGTCACTTTAAAACTGGGGTCGTGTCCTCCGATCGGCAATAATCAACATTCTCTACACTGAAGATTGCGTAAGCATGAAAAATCGATGTATGTCGGTAATCATAATAAATATTTATTTCTTATTTCTTATATAGATATATATATATATATATATATACAATTATTCACTTGACCAAGGGAGAAAAACAGACATAGACACACACAGAGACATTGACCGCCCTTATGCTAGGCTACGACATTTTTAGCTTCCTCTTATTGTCTCTTCTGACTAATCCGCCATTCTCTGACATAATAACCTAACAATATCAGAGAATAAAAAGGTAGAGACAATGAATTACTTCTATGTTTCATCACTTCATCAATGCCAAAAAGACTTCAGCTTTTTGCGTGATTAGGCGCCGTCCAGATAATCTGCTGAGACACAGTATTGATAGACCGTCGCGGTACAAACTCCAACTTTGGTGCTGTGACCAGGATGTTGTAGCACGCTACAGCAATAGCTAATACCACACTATGCACGTGTTCATGAATAGAAAAATAAACGTCAATATAACCAGTTAATCAGAGTTTTGTACAGAAGAAATATCAGCGTACGTTAATAATCAACACCAATCGTATTTACATACGGGAAACTCATGAGCGTAAAAAAACAATACGCCTGAAGAAAAGCCCGAAACGTGGTAAAAAAAAATGAAAATATCAACATTTTTCTTTAGACTATTGTAATCTGAAGAAAAATAATGTAAATAATAAAACGTTCAGTTGTTCATGTGTAAATCGATACAAGAAAATGACGCTCGCCATTTTCCCAGCGGTATTCTCCGTTTCCCCATGAATGAATCCAAGCCTCATAAATATCCAGCACTTCTTATAGCGAAGACAAGCGCGTCATATTCTCGTCTATTTTGGTAATAAAAGAAAGAATAATCCCAATATATTACATATTCTTTTTTTATTTCGAAATAATTGAAACTGATTTTCATAAGCAAACCAAAACAATTGAAGACTGGTCGATTCTCTAGTTATATTAGAGTCCAACACGTCCTTCATTGATTCTCTTTGGCAGTTTTCCCCCAAAAGACCAAGAAAAAACAGAAAGAAAGATTTTAGCAACGTTTTACTTGTATTTTTAAATAATAATACACGTCGTGTATATCTTTATACATTCATATTTTCTGTAACAATCTATATGAAATAGGTTTATCCGCTAACTGCGTGCATTAAATAGACATAGGAACGTGAAATTTGTAAGAGATCATCGTTTATGTATATAGTTGTCGATATCATGAATTCTAAACTGTGCATTAACAACACTGGCGCAGTGTGCAAATTACTAAGACACCAGACTGCTATGGTGCGATTCGAGTTCGATTCTTGTCTGAGTAACAAAATATTTTCTACATTTAAAAGGAAAAGAAAATTACAAATGAAATTAATAAGACTCTCTGGCAACACCAGGAAAGGATAGCTAGTATTTAAATCGTTTAAAGGTCATGGTCACATATGCTACTTTTACGTGACATTATTTAATACCACTTGAGTAAGGGTGTTTAAAAATGTTAGTCGTTTTATGATAGAGTAGACATCCGAACAATTGTATTCTTACAGCACAAGCTATTCTTCAAATAAGGGAATAGTGCTGACACATAACAATAGTTTGTATTATAAATTAAGGAATTTACAAATTCCAAAGAATTAAAACATAAAATTATTCTTAGATGACAGTGCAAACATCTAAATGCCCTAAATTTGAACGTTGGCTATACAATTGGTTTTCACTAAAATATTCTTTTAATCTAAGATCTAGAAATCAATACTTGCCTGTGAAAATGTTAAATATTGGTGATTACGTATGCTAGCACATATATTATTTCATATATATTTATTTAGAAAAAAAAATGGAAACATTTCAGACAAGGGTCACGTGGTTGACCGTTCTTGTATGAATTAATATCGTGAGAAAGGAAGTCGGTAATATTTAGTCGGTTATGACGTCAGGCATATACGACAGAGCGGGTCGCAAGCACATCTTTGGGCAGTTTTCTTGGAAATCTAAACAAGACAGGATACAATGGTTTCGTAACGCAATAATAATTAAGCGATGGTCTTAAAACTTAATTGACTTTCTCTCTTTCTCTCCACTATCACTCGACCGGTCATGATCAAAATATCATTTATATTCTACGATCTTGTTGTTGAAGTAATTGCATGATAAGTAACGTAAGAAGATTCTGACGATCTTTTATTATTATTTTATTTTTATTACGAAATGGTCTCAGTTCTCGAAGGAGAACATTACACGCATGCATGACGACGACAATGTATAACTATAAGTTAGTTGAAGTAGTCAGCATTAAATGACAGTTGAAGCTTATAGATTACATAGGTGATTTTGGTGACGTCTCTAGGCTATGTAAACAAAAATATATTTACATCACTACTTTGTAGCATAGTTTCGAAAGTAGCATATTATGTTTTCCTATCGAAATGTTACTAGATAAAAAGTGTATATGCCGATTTTACTTATATATAAAAATAAATGATGGTGTAATTCGAAATGTTCTCAGAGGTTTGTTAAACGCTTCATATAATGGTTGTATTACTCGTACAACTGATATGTTCTCATTGTTTGGCTTAGTGATAGCCTGACAGTTCACTCACACACTAACAATGAATGCATCAGTTTCGTCTTTCTTATCAAATTCTAACATGGATAACCAAATACTACATTTTCACGACGTAAATCTCTTATCTTTTAAAGAGCGTAAACCTTGCAGAACTGATTGAAGGCATTCGGTAGATGTTCTGTTAGTGCATCAAAGTTTAATAGATAGTTTGAAAAATTAAAACACGAAGATGCATATAGCCTTAGTAGAAGTTTAGAGTTCTTCTGAACAGAAACATTGACGAATAAAACGAAGATGCATGCAACATTGGATAAAGTTTAGAGTTCTTCTGAACAGAAACATTGACGAATAAAACGAAGATGCATGTAACATTGGAAGAAGTTTAGAGTTCTTCTGAATAGAAACAGTGACGAATAAAACGAAGATGCATGTAGACTTGGAAGAAGTTTAGAGTTCTTCTGAACAGAAACATTGACTAATAAAACGAAAATGCATGTAGCCTTGGAAGAAGTTTAGAGTTCTTCTGAACAGAAACATTGACGAATAAAACGAAAATGCATGTAACATTGGAAGAAGTTTAGAGTTCTTCTGAACAGAAACAGTGACGAATAAAACGAAGATGCATGTAGCCTTGGAAGAAGTTTAGAGTTCTTCTGAACAAAAACAGTGACGAATAAAACGAAGATGCATGTAGCCTTGGAAGAAGTTTAGAGTTCTTCTGAACAGAAACATTGACGAATAAAACGAAGATGCATGTAGCCTTGAAAGAAGTTTAGAGTTCTTCTGAACAGAAACATTGACGAATAAAACGAAAATGCATGTAACATTGGAAGAAGTTTAGAGTTCTTCTGAACAGAAACATTGACGAATAAAACGAAAATGCATGTAGCCTTGAAAGAAGTTTAGAGTTCTTCTGAACAGAAACATTGACAAATAAAACGAAGATGCATGTAACATTGGAAGAGGTTTAGAGTTCTTCTGAACAGAAACATTGACAAATAAAACGACGATGCATGTAGCCTTGGAAGAAGTTTAGAGTTCTTCTAGACAGAAACAGTGACGAATAAAACGACGATGCATGTAGCCTTGGTCGAAGTTTAGAGTTCTTCTAGACAGAAACAGTGACGAATAAAACGAAGATGCATGTAACATTGGAAGAAGTTTAGAGTTCTTCTGAACAGAAACATTGACAAATAAAACGACGATGCATGTAGCCTTGGAAGAAGTTTAGAGTTCTAGACAGAAACAGTGACGAATAAAACGAAGATGCATGTAACATTGGTAGAAGTTTAGAGCTCTACTGAACAGAAACATTGACGAATGAAACGTAGATGTATGTAGCCTTGGAGGAAGTTTAGAGTTCTTCTCAACAGAAACATTAACGAATAAAACGAAGAGGCATGTAACATTGGAAGAAGTGTAGAGTTCTTCTGAACAGAAACATTGACAAATAAAACGAAGATGCATGTAGCCTTGGAAGAAGTTCAGAGTTCTTCTGAACAGAAACAGTGACGAATAAAACGAAGATGCATGTAACATTGGAAGAAGTTTAGAGTTCTTCTGAACAGAAACATTGAAGAATGAAACGTAGATGTATGTAGCCTTGGAAGAAGTTTAGAGTTCTTCTGAACAGAAACATTGACGAATAAAACGAAGATGCATGTAACATTGGAAGAAGTATAGAGTTCTTTCTGAACAGAAACAGTGACAAATAAAACGAAGCTGCATGTAGCCTTGGAAGAAGTTTAGAGTTATTCTGAACAGAAACAGTGACGAATAAAACGAAGATGCATGTAACATTGGAAGAAGTTTAGAGTTTTTCTGAACAGAAACATTGACAAATAAAACGAAGATGCATGTAACATTGGAAGAAGTTTAGAGTTCTAGACAGAAACAGTGACGAATAAAACGAAGATGCATGTAACATTGGTAGAAGTTTAGAGCTCTACTGAACAGAAACATTGACGAATGAAACGTAGATGTATGTAGCCTTGGAGGAAGTTTAGAGTTCTTCTCAACAGAAACATTGACGAATAAAACGAAGAGGCATGTAACATTGGAAGAAGTGTAGAGTTCTTCTGAACAGAAACATTGACAAATAACACGAAGATGCATGTAGCATTGGAAGAAGTTTAGAGTTCTTCTGAACAGAAACATTGACGAATAAAACATAGATGTATGTAACATTGGAAGAAGTTTAGAGTTCTTCTGAACAGAAACATTGAAGAATAATACGAAGATGCATGTAACATTGGAAGAAGTTTAGAGTTCTTCTGAACAGAAACATTGACGAATAAAACATAGATGTATGTAACATTGGAAGAAGTTTAGAGTTCTTCTGAACAGAAACATTGACGAATAAAACGAAGATGCATGTAACATTGGAAGAAGTTTAGAGTTCTTCTGAACAGAAACATTGACGAATAAAACATAGATGTATGTAACATTGGAAGAAGTTTAGAGTTCTTCTGAACAGAAACATTGAAGAATAATACGAAGATGCATGTAACATTAGAAGTTTAGAGTTCTTCTGAACAGAAACATTGAAGAATGAAACGGAGATGTATGTAGCCTTGGAAGAAGTTTAGAGTTCTTCTGAACAGAAACAGTGACGAATAAAACGTAGATGCATGTAACATTGGAAGATGTTTAGAGTTCTTCTGAACAGAAACATTGAAGAATAACACTGTGCCGATTTATGGTCATTGATTAAGACGTCCAGTCTTTTCTACACCCGAAGCCATTCAGAAAGGGATACATTAAATATAGGATTAATTTTATATCGTTTACCATTCAGCAGGACTCGTTCGTTTGAAGGTTTAGTCGCCCCCGCCATACAAAACCTGCTATTTAGTACTGACCAGGCTCAACGTCACTTAACTTTAGCGATCTAATAGGAATCGGTTTGCTGTATGCAACATTGAAACCTACTAAAAAATTACGACATTAGAGCTCGTAAACATTTGGAAGTTCGAAAAAATATTGTTCACGGACATATAGTTAACGTTCTTAACGTAAATACATTTGTTAAAAAACGCGCACAACTTTCCGAACAGCTTAAACTAAAAAGTGTCTATGAAGTTTTAATGTTTAATTTTTTAAAAAAATATTGAAAACAGATTTAAAATATTTTTTATTCAGCTTATATTTAATTCATGCTCAATCAACCCACACACATACAAATGTTTTTATCTAGACTGGGCCAGTGTTCAGAAAAAGGCTAAGAAACATCATACTTCATTAAAGTCATCTGTAACTATAAAGATCTACTAAACACTAATAAAGATTGATTTTCATAAATAAATGCCAGTAAAGAATATATATATATAGATTAACAAGAATATTCGATATGCTATTTAAAGTAATAGCGTATTTGGAGTTTTTCTGCCCGTACACAGAGAGATATATAGTTGACAAAAAGAAATAGGCATTACTAAAGAAGTATTTGTTTTTACAATGTCAATACCCGAGTTCGAATCTCACGTAAGTCTAAAATACTTTTTTTTCAAACTGGAGACTTGTTTTATAAATTTAAAGAAATTAACATACAACATATGACATAATTATGTCTTTAAAACTAAGTCCCCTTTTTTTGTCAATCCGTAAATAAGTAAACATAAAAAGTATTCGACATTAGTTCGAAACAACTTATTTTTGCTTATTAAACATAATTTCTAATGTTATTTAGCTAATAAAAAAGCAATCCGTAAATACATTATCGTAGTCAATTACTTTCCAATACAAACACTTCAAAACGTTTCTTTTTTCCGCACGAAATTTCAAATATTTTTCTTTGTACTAAGTACAAAGCGGTAGTAGCGAGGTGAAGATGGAAATTGACATACCCAGGCACTGTACAACCACCGCCCAAGGAGTAAGTATAAACTAATATGATGATAAAAAAATCGAATTTAATTCATTGATGTGACGTTGGGACAGCCGTTTGAATTTAGAAAATTGTTCCTTCTCTGACTGAGGACAAAAAAGATGAAGTGTAGTATCCGTAGAATCAGAACAGATACTATACTTTGCTCCTAGCCAAAAGGCCAAGGAGTCGTTCTTTTTATGCTGGCTGCCTAACTGTTGTTTTGTCATGCTTAAGTTTCAAATTTTCATCGTTAAATGGCTTTTACTTTTTACATGTGTCTACGCACTTCTATATAAAGTTCTGTCTATCAGTCTGATCATCCATTGGTCTGTCACGCTTAAGTCTGAAATAGCATTATCATCGTAAAAGTAAATAATAAAAAAAAAGTCTGGCCACAAGAATCAGTGTCCCCTAAATATATCTATTTTCTACCAGAATCTGATACATCTGGTCGTCTCAATTACTCTCAGCTTACTTCGACTGGAAGTAAATACTTCCTTCTGAATTCTCAATCTTTCCCCTTCTACCGGCTATTAATGATTAACTGTCCATGGCGTCGCTTTGTTTCTGTAGCACAATGGGTCCATTACTTTCGTATTGTCATTTACTTCCTAACGTATATTTTCCGGTGGTTACTGTAACAACACCGCTCAAAAAGCGAATATAAACTAATATAACAAGCCGCGCATGCGTGGCCCCCCTCTGTATGTGACTCGATGTGGCGAGTGTAAAATGCAATAAATTTGGGCAATTTGGGGCATTTTTGATCCCCCTTTGAACCAGAATTTTTCTGAGGTTAAGGATGCTCATTTTATATCCAGAACAATTGCCTCTACATTTTGGCCAAGTTTCAGAAAAATTGAATGGATGGATCAAACGTTATGGAAGAAAAGGGTCATTTTTTGCCATTTTGAAGGATTTTGACCCCCTGGGGCGCGAACCAGATGTTTTCTAAGGTGAGCGATACTTATTTTCTATTAGGAACAATTGCCTCCATATTTTGGCCAAGTTTCAGAGAAATTGAATGGATGGATTAAAAGTTATGGGGCAAAAAATGTCATTGTTTGCCATTTTGGGGCCTTTTGACCTCTTGGGGGGCTAACCAGATTTTGTTTCAAAAATCGGAGAATGTCACTTTCTAACCTGACAAAAGTTACAACTTCATGCAAAATTTCAGAGAAATTCAATGGATGGTTGCGGAGAAAAATCCGGACGGACGGACGGACGGAAATGCCTCAAAACATAGGTCTCCCGATTTTATAAATCGGGGGACCAATAATAACAATCGAATGTAATTCTTTGATGTAAGGTTTGGACAGCCGTTTGAAATTTAAAGCGTATATTTGCCTCTTATTTAATCCATCTATATATCGATCGAATAATCGATACATTTATTAGACAGTGCATTATAGATTTTTGCGAAACTTTTGAACTGGGATATATTTTTCTTTCATTTTTTGTAATAAACATTCTGCTTATTTAATGGAGACGCCTATCAAAGTCTTATGTAATGAGTTCTTCGTATGGACGAGTTCTTGCTAACTGTTACGAATGTATCGACTGGGTCGATCGATTATCCTATCAGGTTATCATTTGAGGATTTTAATTAAGTAATCTAATTATTGATTTTTAAATTGAACGAATCATTCAAGGATCAATAAATAATTTAATCCGGAAATGGTGCCGTTTAGTAAGAAATTTATCGATTCTAAAGATTCCCAGAATGTATTTGGATGTTTATCCTGAAACAATGTTAACATTTCTCATAGGCCAGATTTGGCACAAAGGTTCCAAACACTTCCAAGAAATAAAATAACTTAGTCGAACGAATACATCTCCCAAGGACCGTAATCTGTAATTTAATTGGTCCCACCCTTTCTTCTTCTCTATACCCTCTCTCTTCAAGACCGCATGCTGCTAGTCTCAGTCTTTTCTATGAGTACTATTATGGCATGTGTTCGTCAGAATTGTGGGATCTATTCCCTGTTTCTTTTGTTTCAGCTCGTTTAACTCGGTGGTCTAGTGGTCTCCATCAATTCGCTGTTTTGATACCTCATTGCAATACAGCTTCCTATACCAGTATTTATTTACTCCTTTCCAGGAGTTAGGCGCAAGGCCAGTTTTTTTTATCTTACTCCCACAAGTAAGATATGACCCAAGGTCGGGTCGGGAAAGTGGGTTTTAAAGATTGCCTGGGCAGCCCCGTCGGCATTCCCCGGTAGGAGCGCCTCAGGCAATAAGAAATAAACTTACTCCTCCCCAAAGAGGGGAGGCGAGGCCTGGGAGGGTGGCCCTCCTAGAACTGCACAGGAGAGACCCATAGACCGACGTAAATCAAGCCCCGAAGGCCAAGACAATACCAGTCTATGGGATGCAGTATCCATCGGAACAGATACTACACTTTGATCTTAGCCAAAAGGCCAACGTTACCAGTGGGTTATTTCCAAGAACTGCA
Organism: Sepiola atlantica; assembly: GCA_963556195.1. Taxonomy (NCBI): domain Eukaryota; kingdom Metazoa; phylum Mollusca; class Cephalopoda; order Sepiida; family Sepiolidae; genus Sepiola; species Sepiola atlantica. The sequence continues at coordinate 14,309,200 of OY744528.1, read as the reverse complement.
GGCTTGTGGAACTCTCTTTCTGCTGACTGTTTGTCTCCTACCTGGGTCTTTTCTTCTGTATTTGCGATAATCATATTTAGTTCTTGTTAGATCCTTACATCAAGTGGCTTCATACCTTGTCTAGAGCGATTTCCATTAAAAAATATGAAAAAATATGAAAAAATCTAGATACAAGGAGATGAGGAGATATACTTATAGAATTATGGTATAGTCTGTAGCAATTCTTAGATGTCAGACTGTAACAAAATATCTCTGGTTTTGCGACACGTCATACGCCGGTGCTTAGTGGACAGTGACGTCTCTGTGTTTCTTTCTCTGTTTCTTCTTGTTGCAGTCGCCTTCTTCTGAATGACAGCGGTTGTAAAAAGAATCGCTATCACATCGTGATAACGATTCCTCAGATGCCTTTAACACGTTTCAGCATGTTTTGCTTCGTCATTTTCGGTTCAACATAGCCGTTCGGCACTGAATTGTCGCCGGTCACTTGAGTTGCCCAACTGTATAGTTTTGTTTTTGTTGCATATAAGTGCAAATACGAAATTTTGATTCGTTTTTAAAAGCCGATATTCATCTATTATACTCATACACATACATGCATATATATATAAATATATATATATATATTATATATATATTACAACAACTTAATAGTAAAGACTTATTTGTAAATACACTAAGATTAACACTGCCTGAAAATGATTTAACGAATCAAATCGAAAGTACTCGTGAAAAAAGAAAATAATAGAACAGGAAACCCACAGAACTTTCGTACACCAATTTGGGCGAAAAATTAAATAAACCATTCGGAAAATTAAAAAAGAAAGTATTATCAAGGAAAACGCTCCGTGTTATTTAATAATGTTTGCCTATATATATATATATATATATATATATATATATATGTGTGTGTGTGTGTGTGCGTGTGTGTGTCTGTGTGTGTATACATAAATACATATTTTCAATTAGATTATATCGTGGTTAGACTGACTAGATTCTAATACCCTCTATTACATAATTACAATATTACAATTGGATTTTTTCAACAACTACATGGACAAACTTGACTTTCTTCTTACTATTTAAGTTTTCTCTTTGGACCGTTTTTTAGACTTTGTTGCTAATTTTTAATTAGCACTTACCAATGATTAGTATTTTATTAATTTTTCCATTCTGATAATAGGAGAATTCTTTTAAAAATCCATGGATTAAAGGTAATTTTATTAGTGTCATCGCTTAAACACCTGATAATAAACTTGTAAAGTATGTATCTCTAGTATTTTCATAATTCCGTTATATATATATATATATATATATATATATATATATATATATATATATATATATATATATATATATATATATATATAACTATATCTATATTATCTATATATTATATATATCTATATATAAATATATTATATATATGTATATATATTATATCTATATATTGTATATATATATTATATATATTATATATATATATATATTATATACATTGTATATATATAAATTATATATATATCTATATTATATATATATATATGTATATATATATATATATATATATATATATATATATATATATACATATATATATAAGGTTAATACAACCAAATATATAAGAGGAAACTAATATCTTTAATTAGTGGACACACCTTGAATACACTTTTCACTGTCATTTACTGCATCAATAGCAAACAAATTACCCACCTGGATAACCTTTTTTTGTTTTTGGACCACCATTCACAACTTGGATTATTTTTTAATCAACCAATTTGATATCTTTCCTGGGGATATTTTAAATGAACTGTATAGGTTTACAAAAAAGTATGTTTTGGGCCGATATATTTGATGTTTTATATACCTTTATGTATTTCCATATATATGTTTTTCTATATTTTCAAAGTTTACTTTTTATTACCTGCGGTAATGTCATTGCGGTAATGATCCTGTGAGGAGAAGAGTTTCTTTGAAAACTCATGAGTCAAATACTTTAAAGTACTTCGTCAGAACATTGAACTGTAATAAAATTTGATTCGCACCTTATTTTATTCTTTTACTTCATCTATTGCTATATATATATATATACATATATATATATATATATATATATATATATATATATATATATATATCAGGAATGTGCAGTATTCAGTAGAGATGTTGGGTAAGTTTCAATTAATAGGCAAGGATTTTGATTTTCGTTTTCACTTATTACAACAATTTATCTATCGTGTTCAATTACTTCATCGATGATCATAGAGTTCTGAGGAAAATGTTTCCTTGTCGTTTGATCTTTTTACGGAAGCGTCTGGCGATTAACCAGATTTTAAGCACTTGCGACTTTTCCCTTTGGATATATCTAACGGAAAACTTTTCCAATGTCGTCCTCGAACTCTTGGAGATTTGAAGGAAACAATCAGAGAGTGAATCGGCAAAATTCCACCTTACATAAATTCCGGGGACGTCTCCATCAATGATTGTTAAAAATGTCTGCCATTTTATGTGGAATAATTTTCGCTAACATTTTGTAGAAATAAAACCTGATCTTTTCTCGTTTATTAATTCAAAATGTGAGTAATCTTTATGTACGACTCTCAAAAGATGTGTGTGTGTGTATGCAACTATAAATTACATCTATATATCTCCTTGTGTATATATATCTATGTCCATATCTCTCTCTCTCTATATATATATATATATATCTATGTCCATATCTCTCTCTATATATACATATATATATCTATATCTTTATCTCTCTCTCTATATATATATATATACTTATATCAGTCTCTCTCTCTCACTCTCTCTCACTCTCTCTCCCTCTCTCTCTCTCTCTCTCTCTCTCTCTCTCTATATATATATATATAACTAGATAGAGTGAAAGAATAAAATAAGATATATATAGAGAGAGAGATATATATATAAGGGTTATATAACGAAATATACATGAGGCAACTAATATCTTTAATTAGTGAACATCCGGATAAAAATGAAGCTCAATATACTGGATAGAGCATTCATAGCACTAGATAGAGTGAAATAATAAAATAAGGTGCGAATCAAATTGTATTACAGTTCAAAGTTCAAGCAAAGTACTTTAAAGTCCTTAACTCCTGAGTTTTCAAAGAAAATCTTTTCCTCAGAGGACCATTGCGGCAATGACATTACTGCAGGTAATAAAATTAAACTTTGAAAATATATAAAAAATATATCAAATACATAAAAGTATATAAAACATCAAATATATCGGCCTAAAACAAAACTATTTTGTTAAAATTATACTTTTGCGCGGCTGGCTTACCGAGTAGACAGATCTTTATCAAATTTATAAATTGAGGAACCAGTATAAGACTTCTCAGAAACAAATGTAAATTTTGTTCATGGTCGAATCAGTTTATAGAGCGATCGATTTGCAGATGATTGAACCGTTTATTAATACTTTTTTCTTTTTCTTGGCTTTCGTCCGCTTCCTATACGACCTGGATTGGCAGTCATGCACTTTTTAATTTAAGTGTATATACAATTTGCCAGGTACAATTGGTTTATTGATCATGATTGACCGTGGAAAGGCCTTGGAGTCAGATTATGCTGCGTATGTAGGGGAGTATATTTGTTCTATTAAATCAGGTGACATAAGAGATATTTGAAGTAGGAGTATATTTGCTGCAGGATGCCCAGAAAAAGAACGTCACGTGGTGTCTTAGTCACATCCTCGTTGGGTTAGTGGAAACTGTCTCAATTTCCGCAGAATAAGATACATTCTGTAATGTATTTATTACGTTTTAAAAAGGTGTGACTGACGAAGATATACAGACAGGCAAAATGATCTATTTATATAAGATATTCCATGAAAAATGCCAGTATACTGAAATCATATGCTCTTAATAGGGTTAAGATGAAAATTCATATACATTAAATGTACAAAAGCAAGGAAATTCCCAAATGTTTACACTTTTATTGTCATTAAGGGTATGACTACATATCAACCAAACCATTTCATTATCACATCACTACAGTATAAATATCTATGCATGAGTGGATGAAGTGTGTGAGCTGCGCTGAAAAAACATTCCTACCAGTAAAATACATAGCCCTGTTGTGCTCGCATACCCTTAATGACAATAAAAGTGTAAACATTTGGGAATTTCCTTGCTTTTGTACATTTAGTGTATATGAATTTTCATCTTAACCCTATTAAGGGCACATGATTTCAGTATGCTGGCATTTATCATGGAATGTCACTACTTTTGTAAAGACTATGCCTCAATACAATGGTCATTTTAAAGTTTTTTTGAATTTTCTAGAAAACTAAGGTATATGGTGAACTGAAATTAAAATGTCATCAACTAGACCCTAGAACCTCTATCTCTGCCAAAAATGAGCTGAATCCATCAAATAGTTGATGAGATACAGGGCGGCATATACGTACGTACGTACACACAGATAACATGATTTCATGATTGAACTTTCTGGATCTCTAGGTTGCCTTGACTAATGATGCTGAAATTCTACACACTTATAGAACCTATCGAATAAAAATGTTGTGCAAAGTTTTAACTAATTTGGTTTATTGGTTTTTGAGTTATGATTGATCAAAGAAATGAGATTTCCAGCATAGGCGATTCTTGAAGTCTATTAAAGGATAGAACGCTCTCGCGCCTCCCTTGATTAGTAGTTAATTATTAGTTAACCAATGGACACTTATTAATTTTAAATATAATATTAGTTCTTAAACATTTATTTACTAATAAGCAATTGTTTATTTTTCTTCCTTTTTTTAAATTTCAGAAGCAATATAACTAGTTAGATTGCCAAAAATTTATAAGAAAACATCTTTACTCAATCTGGAATTGAATAGAAAATAAATATTTATTTGCGTGTCTGCATTTAGCTATACTTTCTTTTTTTTAATAGTTAAATTAAGTTGTCTTTTATAAGTTTATGATTTAGTATTTTTCTCTGAACATAATTTCCACTTTCAACTATTCATATTTCAAGGGGGGGGGCTAATTTAAAGACTTGATGAAATTAAAAATCGTGATAACATCAACACTTTGCAGGCTTTTATGTTTTCCCAAATGCTGGTGTTTCACATTTGACAAAATATTTTGTCAAATGTGAAAAATCATTTGTAGATTGAGAAACAAAAAAATGTAAAAATGAATCTTCTCTTATATCTTATTTTTAGATGTTATGTGTTTAAAGATGGAGATCTGTCTTCGTCAATATCGCATTTACACTCTAACATTTCCTCTTTGTTACATCTTCCATCCAATAGCTTCATGTCTTGTCTGGAGCGGTTTCCATAAAAAAAAACACGAAACAAAACTCCCGATTGAATTAAACACCAAACCATACGGCGTATTTAAAAAAAAGAGAAACGGTTTAATTTACAAACTGTTTTAATAATAGCATAGCAAATTTTGGGTTGATATGCCGTAAAACAGAAAATTCAATAGAATTTTTACTAGGCTACCCGGAGTAACTCGGACCTAACGTGTAACATAACGTATATCTCTATCTCCTTTCTTCACCTGTTTTACCTCCCCCACTTTTTTCTCTGCCCTGCTCATTCCTTTCCTTCTGGAGATACACACACAGACAACTCACCCTAACCCTAACCCTAACCCTAACCCCTAACCCTAACCCTAAACCCTAAACCCTAACCCTAAACCCTAACCCTAAACCCTAACCCTAACCCTAAACCCTAACCCTAACCCTAACCCTAAACCCTAACCCTTACCCTAACCCCTAACCCTAACCCTAAAAAGGGAAATAACTCCGGGGAAAAATAGAGTTACTTGCCTTTAGTTCGTGGTTGTAAAACAGACGCCCTCTGACAAAATATGCGCCAGTTTAGGGTCAAAGAATGAATATTTTTTAATTTTAAATATTATTCGCATAAGGTAACGTCGCTCAAGAAAATACAAAGTTTGTGTTTGTTTTTTATTACTTGCAGCTTGGCATACACACGCATACACACACACACACGCACACACACGCACATACACATACATCTGACCTTTATACAGTAGAAGATGAGTTATCATATAAATTCTCCACACGGTCAACTAGAAGTTCGTCATTTGACATTTTTACGCGTATTTTGATACACAACGCTTTTCGGACAAAGAGTATCAATCACTGCCAAACTGCCGAATCAGAATCGGTAGAAACCCAGTTCGCATTCGGATCTTGAAGGATTTTCTGCGAGTAAAAGGGAACAAAAGAGCTTTGACATTGATGCTTGTATGGTTTTCACCGGCATTATTTTTGCACGTCTCCATTTTATGTGTCCAAAGAGACGCATTAACTCTTTTGTGGTGGCCGAGAAGAAATAAAGCTAAGAAAATGTTGCTTTTATCCAATCTTCGCTTCAAGCTGCTCCATATAAAACGCGATTTCCCAATGATATTAATTTGACCATTTATCTTCTTTATACTAACTGTATTTTCGTAATCTATCTCTGTATAAAAAGGGCATTCGGCTTTTTATCTATGTGTATCCGTATAAAACTCATACACCTATGAAACGTTCATACATACATATAATATAATATAATATAATATAATATATATATACTCTCTCAAACTCTAGAATTGATGTATAATTGAGAGCGAACCACCCCCTAATGCTATGTTTTGAACTTCGAACTTGGTGTCTATACCCTGTCCCAGTGAAGAAACTTGATTTGAATAAAAATACA
>OY744528.1:14279991-14294991 GCA_963556195.1 Sepiola atlantica | reverse complement strand
ATCAGAGTAGCCAATTCATCGGAGCATAATCCATTGAAGTAATATCTGGGAGACTCGCTATTATAATGATAATATGGATGTCGAACTATTATAACGATGATATGGATGTCGAACTGTGTTTAAAGGACAGCTCGGAAGACCGTACGAAAGAAATCTTTCTCAAATGAACGGTGTAATCTGTAAACACTTGTCAAGTCAACGGCTTGGCAAGCAGAGTTAGTCTACGAAGTGAAAGTAGTGTTCAGCGTAGCAGCTGATTATGTAAAATACTAGAATGTAAAATGGTTCGATATGAATTCTAGGCGGTCTAGTCGATAAAATAGTCCGCGACGGTAGTCATCGCACACGAACTCAGTTACTGTTAAACGCAAATATGCACTCGCTCCTACCTTTCTCTCCTATTCTCACCCCCCATACCCCCCTCTCTCTCTCTCTCTTCAAAAGGAGCTTATACGAAAAGAGAAACGATATTTAATTTTAACGGAAACTATTAGTCTTCATATTTTATTAACGCGCGTGAATATATATATATATATATATATATATATATATATATATATATGTGTGTATGTATATATTTATGTGTTTTACAAAGAATAAATATTTTAAAAAATGTAGTATTTATAATATCTTGAATGTATCCAATTGTAAGCTCAATGAAGCTGTATTACAGGAGTCAGAGCATATATATCTTATAGTTGCATTCCATAGACCATGGTGAATTACTCCAAAACTATAATTGTCATTGGTTTAAACAACTTCTTTATTTCTGTACTTCGATGAGTTTTTTTACATACCTCATTTAATACACAAAAGTAATTTATTCAAATTTAATATTAATTTTTATCCCTTACGCGCGTTTCATGGCAACATTCTGATGAGCGTATTTTTTTCCGATTTTGTCAAATACACTTATCCGAATTTTGCCATGAAATATATATATATATATATATATATATATATATATATATATATATATATATATATATATTAGTAGTTCCTACAAAAACCCGTCTAGATGGGCACTGTAAGTGTAGTATTAACACAGCATGACGTCACTAGCTTTAAATGCATCGTTCCTTTCATTAAAAAGTCAAACGCTCTATGACGTCAAGCCGCCGTATAAAGTATTAAAATTATCACCGTTTATTCGCTGTTCAACGTTGGCTGAGTGGTTAAGGCGTCGGATTTGAGCTGCAAAATACTCGTAATCCGGTGTTTCGAATCGGATCGAACGGTAGTGAATTGTCATATCTCTATGCTGAGTAGTTCCGGTTATTAAGGACGAAGCGTACACGTACATAGATAATAAACAATAACAAATATGTATTATATATATATATATATATATATATATATATATATATATATATATATATATATATATATATATGATCCGCAGCGAGATATTGTTTTCAAGTGGATGTGTTTTACATCATCATGTGTTTAAATGCTCTTTTCACATTCAAGATACATGGGTGTCATAGATTTCATGCACGCTCGGTAAGCGAAATAAGAGAGGCAAACAATTGTATAGGGACATATATGAGAGTCGTGATCGTTTATATAGAAGGCAGTTGTCTGTGTATATGTCCATCGATAACTCCAAAACGAACACTTAGAAAGTTGGTATTTTCTTGATTAACGTCGTCCCGCTGACTTATATAAAAAATTTAGAAAAATATATTCATTCTTTGACCCTAATATGACGTAGATTTCGTCAGGTGGGTGCGTGTTTTCTATCCACTAACTAAAGGGAAGTAATTCAGATTTTTTTCACAGAGTTAATTCCCTTCTGCCGACTAATTCCGCGCGTTGTCTGTGTGTATGCGCGTGTATCTCCAAAGAGGGGTCTGACGGAGAAGAAAAAGTTGGAGAGGAAGAAGGAAAACGAAGGGGAGAAAGATAGGAGTTTTAATAGAAACATATTAGACTTTTGCCCCAGGTAACGCCGGGCAGCCCTGCTATATATATATATATATATATATATATATATATATATATATATATATATATATATATATATATATATATATGAAAAAAGGGAAACAATAGGTATAACACTAAGGATAATAGAAGACGAGAATTAGATAAATAAAAAGAAGAGGGCGGCAGATAAATGGGGAGTGAAAACAGAAATGGATAGAAGACGAGAGGGGAAAATAAGAAGGAAAATTATGTAAAATTTTAGAAATAGAGATGCATAGAAGTGGGAGATAGATAGATAGATAGATAGACAGATCGATAGATAGATAGATAGATAGATAGATAGATAGATAGGTAGGTAGGTAGGTAGGTAGGTAGATAGATAGATAGATAGATAGGTAAGTAGGTAGGTAGGTAGATAGATAAGTAGATAGATTGATAGATAGAGAGATAGATAGATAGATAGATTGATATATATATAGATAGATAGACAGATAGATAGGTAGGTAGGAAGGTAGGCAGGAAGGTAGGAAGGTAGCTAGATAGATAAATAGATTGATAGATAGATAGGTAGGTAGGTAGGTAGGTAGGTAGATAGATAGATAGATAGATATATAGATAGATTGATAGATAGATAGATAGCTAGGTAAGTAGGTAGGTAGGTAGGTAGATAGATAGGTAGATAGATAGGTAGATAGATAGATAGATTGATAGATAGATAGATAGATAGATAGATCGATAGATAGATAGATAGATAGATAGATAGATAGATAGATAGATAGATGGGTAGGTAGGTAGATAGATAGATAGATAGATAGATAGATAGATAGATAGGCAGGCAGGTAGGTAGGTAGGTAGGTAGATATATAGATAGATAGATAGATAGATAGGTAGAAAGATAGGTAGATAGATAGGTAGATAGATAGAGAGATAGATAGATAGATATATAGATTGATAGATAGATAAATAGATAGATTGATTGATAGATAGGTAGATCGATAGATAGATAGATTGATAGATAGATAGATAGATAGATAGATAGATAGATTGATAGATAGATAGATAGATAGATTGATAGATAAATAGATAGATTGATAGATAGATAGATAGATAGATTGATAGATAGATAGATAGATAGATAGATAGATAGATAGATAGATAGATTGATAGATAGATAGATAGATAGATAGATAGATAGATAGGTAGGTAGGTAGGTAGGTAGGCAGATATATATATAGTTAAATAAATATATATATATATATATATATATATATATATATAGAGAGAGAGAGAGAGAGAGAGAGAGATAGAGAGAGAGGGGAGTGTACAGAAAGGAAAGAGACCAACACATTAGTTCGTTTCTGTCTTGTTTGTTTTTTTTATTTATATAGATAGATAGGTAGGTAGGTAGGTAGATAGATAGATAGATAGATAGATAGATAAATAGATAGATAGGTAGATAGATAGATATATTAATAGGTAGGTAGATAGATAAATAGATTGATAGATAGATAGATAGATAGATAGATAGATAGAGAAAGCGAGAGGAGGGTATAGAAAGGAAAGAGACCAACACATTAGTTCGTTTCTGTCTTGTTTGTTTCTTTTATTTTTAACCCTAACCCTAACCAACTTTTCTGAAATTGTCTTCGTTCGCTAAACGTTATCTTTCTATCATTCTGTTTGCATGTTACTGTTTTCCTTCACTCTTTCCTTCTTTCGGTTATATAATAAGGGTGTAACGATATGCGTGGAACGTTACTAAGAACACATGTAACTGTGACTTCAGACGAGCAGAAGAAAAAACGTCCTTTTTCGATGTGTGAGTCTCGACGAAAGTAGATTAGAAACGAAAACCATCGCTAAGATGGCTTAAGCGTTAGCATTTTGTATATACGTGTATGTGTGTGTGTTGGCGGTGTAAAAATGTCCAGACCTATCATCTCAACTCGTGGAGTTCATGAACCCGGCTGAATAAAAGATCAAAGTGGCCTCAGTCTTCCTATGCTGCTCATTGACCACAAGAGAGATGACCCCCGAAGAGAATCGACCACGATGTGTGACCAAGTCTGATGCCGGAGTGAGATCAATCGGTCGTGAACGCAACTTTTCTTCCTCTTTTTTTTTTTCATCTTTCATTTTCCCCTCTTTCAAGTAATTGGATTACCCCCTTCTTTTAATCTCGTCCCTTTCATTTAACAATCTTTATTGCTTCGCTTCTCACGGTTTCTCTTTAAGTTCGCGATTCTCTTTCTCTAATCCTATTTGGGAGCTCACAGTGGCTAAATGGTTAATGGCACGAACTGACGAACTGACGACCTGAGTGTGCCAAGTTCGAATCCAGTTCCTTCCAGAGAAACACTTTCTTTCACTTAGAATGTTGGCAATTTTCACGTGGTTCTTCCTGAAAGTAACCGATTTCTTTCTAGAAATAATTCTAACTAGAATCATCTGATTCATACGATATGAATGAATAGATTCTATTTTATTCGTTCTTTTTATATCTGTCCTTCTCTGTCCATCACTTTCTCTCCATCGATCTCTCACTCCCATTATCTCCGCTTACTCCTTCTCTTTCTATATCTCTTTCTCTTCATCTCTGCTATGCCTTTCTCTCCCTCTTTCTTTAACTCATTCTCTCACGATTTCCTTCATGTTCCATCTATCTATCTATCTATCTATTTAAGTCTGTTCATATATCTATCTATCTATCTGAATACCTGCGTGTTCCAAGTTCGAATCCAGTCGGTTCCACTGTCACTGTCACTTTTACTTAGAAATGTTGGCAATTTTTTCGTGGTCCTTCCGTAAGTACCCGATGTCTTTCCAGAAAGATTTCTAACTAGAAAACCATCTGGGAAACTAATGCCAACACCAGAATCATCCGATTCACACGTAAGAAGAAGATCTTTCTCCCCTCTCCGTATCCGTCGTTGATATGTTTCTCTCACTTCCCCTCATATATATATATATATATATATATATATATATATATATATTCCTATCACTCTTTCTCTCTCTCTCTAGCTGCTTCTCCCCTCTCTCTTTTCTGTTTGTTCCACTCTTTCTTTTCTATTTTCTTACCATCTTTCTCTGCCTCTCTGTGTCCGTCTTTCATTTGTTTTCGCTCATTTCCCCTCGTTCTATATCTGCTACTCTCACTGTCTGTCTCCCCTACTCTTCTCTCTGTTCTCCTCTCTCTATCCTGCTGTCTCTCACCCCCCCCCTCTCTCTCTCTCTCTCTCTCTGTTCATACGTTTCACTCTTTCTCGTTCATTTTTATTTAGTTTCTCTCCATTCCCATATCTGTCTTTTATTCCGCCTGTCTCTTCCCATCCTTCGATCCACGTCTTTCTTTCTTTCTTTCTTTCTTTCTTTCTCTCTCTCTCTCTCTCTCTCTCTCTCTCTCTCTCTCTCTGTCTCTTTATTATTTCTTCCCCTCTTTTATTTTTTATATGATTCTTATTGTTTATTGATTTTTTTACGTTTCTGTTGTGATCCACAAGCAAAAGATTTTTTGTTCGCAAAAATAATGGAAGAACAGCAAATTAATAAATGAAAAGATAAAACTGACAATGGAAATAAATAACATAAAAATATTCATTTTTCATGCTACGTTACCTGTTCCGGCATTCGGAATGAACAGTAGAAACGGGCAGAAAAAATATGTCCAGTACATTCAAACGAGAATTCGTATTTTTTTACTTACCTGAAATTAAAAAAAAAAAACTTTTGTTAGAGCAAATATATTGTACAAATAAAATATAAATAACAATATGAAGAAAGGACGATTATTTTCAAAACATTGAAGATTGAAGCAAAAACGGAATAAGTAAAATGTAGTCTTATAAAAAAAATACGAAACATCAAACATCAAAACAGTGCATAAGTCTATTAGTAAGAACAAAGGAAGTCGTAGGTTTTCAAGCAAATTTTTTCATCAATATTATTAAAAGTTATACATTTCTTGAACCATGTCATTTACTCTAGCAAAAAAAGGAATTGGAAATAATGTTACGAAAATAAATAGTTAAAAGAGATTTTAATATATATGTAAATATATATATATATATATAATCATATAATCACCTCGTTAGTACAAATAGTTGTTCTGACAGGTATTCCGATGGGTGGTTTTCTGTTTTACACAGTGCCAGGTCGAACTACCATCTCAATATTCTTGAGGCGTTAGTCATTAACAACTATCGACCTAGCCTGTGTAAACAAAAGATTTTGAAACATCAGTTGGAGATCTTTAATGATTCAAAGCCACCATAACGTTGAGAGATTTAATTTTTTTTTTTTTTTTTTCCCTTCTCATTCGTTTCCTCCAACTGAAATAAGTTTTATTTATTTATTTATTTATTTTTTCTCCCCCCTTCATTTCTCATTCGACTTTTAGTTTTTAATTTACCATTCTGACGTTTCCTCTCAGAGGGTCAGACGACAAGGCCTTAAGGTAATTTTAGCAATTTTCCTTTTTTTTTATTTTCCCACTCGTCTGTTTCATTGATTTTAATAATGTTTCCTCTAAAATTATTCCTACCATTCTGTTGTACACGTAATTTACTTACATATATATATATATATATATATATATATATATATATATATATATATATATATATATATATATATATATATATAAATAGATAGATAGATAGATAGACGGAGATGTGTGTATAAAAAGTTAATGTGAAAAATATATAAATGTTTATATATTGTTTTATTTCTTATTTAATTACGTATAGAAATACAGACGTCTTTTAAAAAATAATCTTAAAAAAAAAAAACAGAATTTTCGGCCGTTACCTTCGGCCTTAGTTAGTTAAATATATATATATATATTTCTTTTTCCTTGTTAAACTTGTCATTTGTTTTCATTTCACTAGATATTTTATCTTTTAATCGGAGTGCATGAATTTTACTTTCACGTATTTTCTCTGATGAGTTTGCGCGAACGCCGGCTTAGTAAATTTATGTAATTATACCGTTTTAATTTCATTTTCTCCCCAAAATGTCTTAAATATCTATATTTCTTTGCCGTAATACACAGACACATACACACACACACACACACACACACACACATATATATATGTATATATATATATATATATGTATGTATATATATATATATATATATATATATATATATATATATGTGTGTGTGTATGTATTTTTTATTTATATTTAGAATTTTTTCAGTTCAAATATAAATTTTATAACATGAAGTAATTATAATAGCTCAATAGTGTAAGACCTATGCCATGCTATATTCAATATTTTATATGTAATTTTATACTATTAGTTTTGTAAAATTAGCACTGAGAATAGCCACATCAAGAAATAAATGCATATCAGCATTTTACAAATATATTGGTGTTTACTGAAACAATTGTATGCTGAATAAAAATCAGTTTTATGAAATGACATAAATCTGTCCTTCATAACATTGAAATGCTATAAAATTACATAAAAAATATTGTATATATATATATATATATATATATATATATAATGATTTTAACTTGAATATGAATATAAACACTTTACGTTTAAAATAACAATGACAAGATATCTCTATAAGTGTTCTCTTGTAACATTCTCAATGTCTGTGTTTCATTACCGAGGAAAATCATCAGAATCATTGCAGAGATTGGTATATAGTTGAGCAGTGTCTACACAACTTCAACCAATGCGATTCCTTAATTTTATTACGCCAACACGACCTATTTTTCTCCTTCAGCCAATGGATGTTTATCCCTTTGTTAAAAATTGTTGAACACGTCAAACACACCTGGGCCGGTTTTTTAAAATCAAACGCGCAGTTTGCTTTCAATACGACTAATTGGTGGCTATCCATTTCGATAAAGTGTAAATAAACAAATTAACTACACCCAGAATTAAACTCATCTTTTCTCGCGATATCACAAAACGAGAATTTTCGAGAATTATATTTTGCTTACAGTTTTTCTTGATTACAGGCGCTGAGATCGCCATATTGTCGCTTTGAAAACCAAATCACTTGGTTGAATGTTAAATGACGTAAATCAGTTAAATAATTGTAAAGTGGGTTATAGGTTTTATTTGTTATTTTTACGGCACATCAACAATGTTGTAGCTATTTGTTACACCGGCCGTTCTTACACAGGAGAAACAACACCGGTTGTCACTATAAATAGTGCGAGTCAACAGAGACACAGGGAAGACAAAGCACAGTCTTGTAACTGTCTAGCCAAGTGCTATTCACTTTCTTACTTTGTTAATACACTTGTTAAACCAACCCTCGACTTGACTTCCTTTATTTATTATTTACTGTTGGACAACTTCACAACACTATTTAATGTCGATTTTAAGCACATATGCTAAGCAAGGGGTTCTCAACGTTTTTCCCGTTAAGTACCACCTGAGTTTGAAAACCATCTTCCAGAACCCCCAATAATGTTACAATGAACATAATAGTAATTCATTGACTAACTCATTATACTACAATAATTCTGCAAAGGATATATATATATATATATATATATATATATATATATATATATATATATATATATCTTCGAACACATTTCAGTGCTCCGTTGCATATATGTTTGAGTGCTTGTTCGAATCACTAACGTTTCTTTGGTCATTTAATTTTTTGTTATTAATATAATATATTTACTTTTTTCTTTTTGAATTATTACTTATATATTGATATATGTTTTTCTAAACCAATAATGAAATTAACTTTATGAAAAAACAGGCACTGAATTTCATTATCCGCAACTATTACTATTTAAAATACCTCTTTCATCAGTCATCTAAGTACCCCTAACACTCTTGTTGTGAACTCTTAGGGGTTCGCGAACCCCAGGTTGAGAACCTCTGTGCTAAACGATTCATATATATATATATATATATATATATATATATATATATATATATTACGCTTGTTTTTTTTCAATAATGTTGGATAATTGTGGGTACGTAAGCTAGTAGAGTTATTAGTTCACATTTATTATGCATGTGCGAGTAATAAACCTGATGTATTGAAGAGAAGGGGTCAGCAAATATCAAGCAGCTGACTTTTCGCGAAAAGAATTCTGAACGATTACTGACAACCGTAGGTGAAGTAACGTTAGACGAGAAATTAAGAGCATGGAGTGAATAGGCAATTTTGGTTGGCAGCAACTAAACTCATGAGACGCGTTTAAAGATGTTCTGACAAGCGTTAAAATTAACTAAGCTATGCGCTTATAAATAAGTGTCTCTCTCGCTTTCACCTTTTTTGCCTTATAGCCTAACAAGACGACCATGGCTGAAAAATATCTTCCTTCTGTAAGAATGATTTTGAGTCTGTTAATCGGGTGATAATTAGTGTAAGAAAAATGCAGCGGAACTTTCGATTGTAGATTGCGAATTATCTTCGGTCTGGGAGGACATGGAGACCAACGTGTGGACACTGAGAGGTCAGTTTAAGAAAAATGTATGATTTAAATTGAGTCTAGACTTTTGATTTCTAAATGACTAAAATAAATTCATTTAAAAACATTTATATAATGATTTTTAAATATAAATAATATTAAAAAAGCATTATATAAATATGTTTTAAAGTAAATGAACTTTCTTATGATTGGTCGAGCAATGACAATCTTTGTTTCACGATATGCGACAGTAATAACGTTTGGAAAATTATTAAGTGCAAATTTACAACTTTTGTTGAATTAAGCGTATACAATAAACCATTTACAATAGTTGATGTGGTGCAACATTAAAGGATTCGCACACTATTTGTTTGGTGTAAACAGAAAAGGGAAGCTAAATGGGTATCCGACCTACGTTGGGTCCATCTACTAAAATACAGATACAGCAAAGTTTTATCTCCCCAAAAGTCAGTAAATGCGAGTTTCAATGGCAGTTACAATTAGCGTCTCATTAAGCAAAGTTGGCAATGAGAAAAATATCCCACAAAGACTTTAAGGCGCGCCAAAATTAATTTGTCTAGTCATTCGTCAATGTCTTTCTGTACAAAGAATTGTTAAGACGGACTGACAAATTATACACCAATTAATACGTCAACTCGCACCAATTTAGTCGACTCTCATCAGACATATTAATGTGATTCTCGTTACGTGGAAAAGTTTTATCACTTCCGTTATGTAGAAAAGTGTTATCACTTCCGCTTCCGCTTTGTATGTCTATTTTCTGTTTGTAGACGGTTGATAAATATTCAAATATTGCTTAAATAGAATACAATCATCAAATTCTATTCATACCGGTTTCTGTTTTTAGATCCGTCTACACATCTATACAACATGAACAGTCTGTCAGTCTGTCATGCTTAAGTGGTTTTCCAACATTTTCCTCTTATTTTCTTTAGCTTTCTTTAAATTATATATATTGAAGCAGATCTACAAGTGGGCCTGTCCTCCTCTCGCTCCGTCACAGTAACGTTTAGAATATCTTTTTCTTTGTTTTGAGTTTCAATTAGTATTGCGTCGACCTATCACGATTAAGCTCAAAATAGCATATTTAGATGAGTTCAAACTTCTTTTTACAGAATATGTCCTGCCGTCGAGTAGTCTGTCATGCTTATATTTGGGATAGCGTTCTCTTTAGTCTGTCACGCTTAAGTTTCAGATAGCATTTCATCCATTGCTCACGCTTGAAAAAAGCATTTTTAATGTGCCCATGCATCTTTAAAAGAGGCTATGTCCGTCGAGCATTTGCTTGGCAAGGTCGACAAGCAAATGCTTGACGGACATAGCCTAAGAGACGGAAACCCTTCGTGAAAATTCGTATAACTCTGATTTTTGTTGGATTTATAAATATACCCAAAATTTCATTTTCTTTAGAGTATCTTAAACAGTGTTAAGGAGTGTATTAGGATGAAACTGGTTTCGGAAGAATAATTTTCTGAATGTTGGATGGATTAATATTGTCATTTCTGAAATGTCTAATTTGTTTGTCGCTACTATAGTTAGGGAAGCCATTATTTATTAGAGTTTGTTTAATATTGTTCAGCCTATTTTGGAAGATAGTTGGGGAGGAGAAAATTAGTTTGGCTCGAGTTAATAGGTTTTTAATTATACCTATTCTATATCTGAAGCGGCATTCACGAAAGAAAGTTAAGAGTGCATGGATTTTTATTAGTAAGTTTTTGATATATTGATTTAGAGAATATATTGTGGTGTTATCATAATTATAAAATTGATTAACAGGTATTAAAAGATATTAAAAGATATTAATAAATACAGACCAAAACAAAATATATAACTCATTTACGATAGTATATAAAAAACAGATAACCTCGTTATTACTAATAATTCTCTCTCCTCGACCAGAGTTTTGGAGAGAACGTACCTCGTATATGAATTCAAATGTCAATTGGAAGATTGTATCTCTAACAGCAAATATATATATACGTTGGTTTGACTACCACAAACTTGTTGAAGAGATTAACAATGCATCTATCTCCTGCCATCCCCATAGCTTAGCACCTAACTAACCAGCATTCCTGCACCCACCCCCAATTTCAAAAGCTCTTAGCTAAAAATACCACAATTTAAGAACATACAACTAATAAACTAAACACTCTACAGAATGGAAGCCCTATACATTAACACCCAAAAGCTAGCTATTAACAGAATCAACTTTAACACTAGCGATAACATTCTAAAATGTTTATAATGCCAAATTTAGTTCCGTATTGATAATATAATCCCCGCCAAAACTACCTATTAATATCGACGCCATGGTATTTACCTTATTCCCCTGAAGATGGACCCGGATGAGCCCGAAAGTACTCGAAACACAAGAGCATGGCGGATTTATCGGACAATTCTCCACCGAAACAAATGCTCTGATTCGGCTATTGGAATAGATCCAGACAAAGATATCCAAACAAGTTATCTGCCATATTCAACGATATATAAATTTAAAGGAATTAAACTAAACACACATTAAGGATGTCCGCATTATAAATTATTCCGACCTAGATGGGTCTCATCAGACGCGTGCACAGCCATATTTAGAGACTGAATGATCATTCAGTACCGAAATGTGGCCGTGCACGCGTCTGATGAGACCCATCTAGGTCGAAATAATTTTTAATGCGGACAGCCTTAATGTGTGTTTAGTTTAATTCCTTTAAATTGATTCCTGCTCTATTAACTAGCACATTGAGCTCTCGTTCACACACACACACACACACACACACACACACACACATATATATATATATATATATATATATATATATATATATATATATATATATATATATAACTCGGCAAATATAACAGTATATGAAAAATGATAACCATATCTAGATGCAGTGTTCCTGTCAAGAATGGATTTCCTACAAACCTATACAAAAGATGACAACAACAACAAAAAAAAACAATGTTTGCTGATATACCGATAACATTTTACATATCCGTTAAATTCTTTCCAGTGTCTCTACATTCCAAACACGTCCCGCTTTTCACGTCAAATCAGCATTAGAAAAGTTTCCGAATGAGAGTCGCTCTTTCCCGGACTCTCTTCTATTGTTCTCCAGCTCCACCCCACTGAATGACATATCAATTTCATGCGTCCGTTCGATCAAATGGCGCGCCCGTTTTAAATGATTACTTTGTTGTTTAGATTTTTTCCGGTTGATCGTGTGCGTGGAATATTTTGATTGTAGGGAATTCTGAGTTCCGGGTACATGTGGGCTGCTGTAGAAGTCTGTACGTTGTTTGCTCTTTACTGACGTGAAATAAGAGTCCATAGCTCGCCTTGCTTTACATTAGTAAGAGAGAATAGTATACTTTACCATGCCACGTGTGCCAAGATGAATGAGAAACAAAAGACTCAACCCAAGTTTGGCCTTTGTTTTCGTTCTATTTTGCTTATTTCTCGTGACATTGATCACTTCATGACTGTGTGTTTTCAGACGTATGCGTGTATATGTTGCAATAATAGGACTATTACTGACCACTATATATATATATATATATATATATATATATATATATATATATATATATATATATATATATGAATAAAAAATAAATAAATAAAATAAGATAAATAAATCAATAATAAATAAACGAATAAAGATATTTATATATATATATATATAATTATATATATATATACATGTGTGTATATATGTATATATATATATATATATATATATATATATATATATATATATATATATATATATATATATATACATATATAAATTAATACATACATAACTAATAATAAAACTATAAATACGGCTCTTAGTAACAATAAGACACAGCCTCCTGAAGACGGTCGAGAGACCGAAAGCGCTAGAGGAATGGCCTACGATACAACGTTAGGTGCCATACTCCACCAATTAACACCAGAAAACCGCCGAATCGCTCGCCGCGTCGAGAAATTAACAAGAAAGATAGCGAAGAGAGAAAACTCCGTGGTCTTTAACGACGCGTGTATAAGAAGTGACTTGCTGCCGAAATATACACACACACACACACACATATATATATATATATATATATATATATATATATATATATATATATATATATATACTTACAGTGTAACATACTTCTATTACAACATCTATCCCTCTTCTCATCCCCCTCTTCCCACCCCTCCTCATCCCCACCCGTCTTTCTTCTGCGCCCTTTCCCATTTCTGTCTCTGGACATACACTTTTTATAGAACAATCGAGTCGGAGTAATGAGGGTAAAAACTGTTTGGTAAAAATCAGAGTTTTTTCCTTTATTGTTCCGAGTTGGAAATTACAAAAAAAAAAACCAGCCCCCTGACGAAATCGGAGAGAGTTTAGGATCAAAGAATTTCTTTCTTTCTTAATTTGAGATATTATTCATTCCGGGCAACGTTCATCAACAAAATATGAACTTTATTGAGTTTTGTCAGTAGTTTCGTAACATTAGCTGGACATACGCGCACACACTCAACTCCCCTTTATTATATATATATATATATATATATATATATATATATATATATATATATATATATATATATATATATATATATATATATATATATATAAATATATATATATATATATATATATAGTCATCCACATACAGCCTGTTTCGCTGTTTCACAGCTCATCAGTGTGGCTAGACCAGTTAGTGTCTCAAGCCGGGATCGAATATATATATATATATAGAGAGAATAAAAGAATAAAAGGGAAATACCAGTAGAGTGCTCAATTAAATTAAATAAAGAGCGTAATATTTTTATTTTTAAATACAGATTTTAATCAGACATGGACCAGTGGTTTATGACAAGAAACGGGTTGAATTCCCGATTCCGTCGTCTTCAGCATAGTCTGAAATAGTAAATGATGGAATTTCTTCAAAAAACACATATATATGTGTTTTTTGAAGAAATTCCATTTACTATTTCAGACTATGCTGAAGACGACGGAATCGGGAATTCAACCCGTTTCTTGTCAGAAACCACTGGTCCATGTCTGATTAAAATCTGTATTTAAAAATAAATATATATATATATATTTACAAAAGACCATTTAATATATATACGCTAAGGATATAAAATAATATATTATATATTTTGTCAGTATTTGCTCAGAACAGTTCTCAATATGTGAGTAGAACTTAGTAGTAGTAGTAGTAGTAGTAGTAGTAGTAGTAGTAGTAGTAGTAGTAGTATTAGTAGTAGTAGTACGGATAAATGTGTGGCATTTAACCTACAGGTTTCATTGCCCAGGGTTAACCATTAGTCAATTATCATGATGATATGTGTAGCTTAATTGCCATAAATATATTTTCATAACTTACTATATATATATATATATATATATATATATATATATATATATATATATATATATATATATATATATATATGCATGTGTAAGGGAGTTTTAAATATTAAATTTCAGACAAAATGTAATATTTAGTATATGGAATAGTGGATACGCATATGAACAGACTAATACAAATAACATCTCTAAACTTCTTGATATTTCGGTCGTGTCACCGACCTTAATCAGTGAACTTGGAGAATCGTGGTTTTATTGTGTTTTTGGGTATGTTTTCGATGGTA
>OY744528.1:14267491-14274991 GCA_963556195.1 Sepiola atlantica | reverse complement strand
TACTTGACCTTGTGTTAAACTTCCTAACGAGTGCAAATAAACAATCCTTCTATGGTGGCCGTTACTACCGAGAACCGTTCATCCACGTTGATCAACAGAGATATGACCTGCAATAAAAAAAAATTAAGAAGTGCACAAAAGTCTACGAAAATAATTAAACGTATTCTAAACTGCAAACCTGTGCACTCAAGATACGTATATTTAAGACGGCATCGGATTGGGGGAAAAAAGAAAAGTATAAAGTCAGGAGAAGAACTACTTCTGAAAGAGTCTGTACACCAAATTAAAAACGATAGCGCAAAACGTCTATGGCGATAGTTGGCAATTCCATTGCAGTACGAATGCGGCATGACGAGAGATTTAATAAAAGGCTACTATCCTCACTTACAACCTTGTCCAAAAGGGGTAATAAATTAGTTCGCTTGTTATTTTCATCTTGGGTAGAACGGAAAATATAAAAATTTAAGACTGCAGAAATGACCTTGTATGTCGATTTTCGTACATGCTATATCATATACATACTTCTTGTAAATTATATATATATATATATACATATATATATATATGTATGTGTGTGTATAGTGAAAAAATAAAGATATAAAGTATATCTTTAAAATATAACATATCATGAAGAGTTAATGTTCGATATATGAGATAGAGCAATGATATAAGTTAGTTAGTGATGAGAATAAAAAGTGTGTAGACTACAATATAATATTTATTTAATAATCAATCAAATCAAAAGATATTGTATTCTATTCAATATTTATTCTCATCACTTTATATATATATATACATATATATATATACACATATATATATATATATATATATATATATATATATATATATATATATATATATTGCTGCTTGTTGAGGTTTATTTCTTCACACAGTTGATATTGGCAGAAATGCATACCCACATATGCACACATACAGATTATATATATATATATATATATATATATATATATATATATATATATATATATATATATATATACATATAAGTATTGTTAGAAGGCGTATACACACACGCACATTTGTCATCTATATTCCACTATAATATATATATATATATATATATATATATATATATATATATATATATATATATATAATTGTTATTATTTCATGTATCCACATAAAATGTTATAAGGGGATAAGGGGATTTCATTTTCAGAATTGACTTCAACAGTGCTCGAGACGTGAGTAGAGCGAAATAGTAAGTCATGAAAATATATTTATGACAATTAAGCTACAAGAGGCTCTTGCGTTTTATCCCCGGAGGAAACTGTCAGCCTAAAATGTATTTTAGGCTGACAATTCCTTCCGGTGATGAAACGCGGAAGCCTTTAGTGTAGCTTAATTGCCATACATATATTTTCATGACTTACTATATATATATATATATATATATATATATATATATATATATATATATATATATTTACACATACTTTATTGTCGCATTCCAATGGCCACACTAAACATCAACCTAGAATTATAATTTTCATATTCACTTCAATTTTTTATATTTTCATATTTCAGCAAATACCTGTATTTCTTCTAAATTCTTCTGATAAACAAAACCCTTTTATTTTATTATTTTTACATTTTATCCTTACTTCTATTTTTTTTTTCAAAATTAAAACATTTTCTCACGCGCGTTTCGCAGCAAGGTCAATTATGAAAATTATGATTTTGGATCTATTTTTTTCTGTGGTCATTGGAATGAAACTATAAAGTATATATGCTCCAAATCTTGTAATAACACTTCATCGGACATTATAAAGACTACATGCCTACATATATATCTTTTATAAGAACTTACACATATAAATATATATATAGTCACTGTGTGTACCTTCCGTGAATAGATAATGGATGCGGTCGCATGTAGATGAATGTTAGTATTATCCTGTCAGTTTAAGTGCAATGAGGCTGAGCTGATGTCCCACACCCTGTCAGTCGTATAACAAATGAGACCACTTACGATTGAAACACTAACGATGTCTCAGTCAACGATTAAATAACTCAGACCCTTCTCAATCATCTCTTCGGTGCACTACGGCCCTACTCTCTTACCCGGATTCGCTCCCTCTCTACCCCTGACTCTTCCTCACTCTCTATTAATCTTTATCTCTTTCTCTCTTTCTATCTCTCTCTTTATCATCGGCAAACGCCATTTGCTTACTGTGACCGATGAGCTCGCATTTATCGTTCGCAGTTTCTTTTGTATTATAATAAATAACAATGTTTTCCCCTGCTCGAACCTCCCGTGCACACACTCACACATTGTCGGCCATTTTCTTTTGAAGAACATTTCAACGAATTACGCTTATATTTATGCAACGCTATTTTAATTCAATATCAGGCCTGTGACTTCCAAATGAATTCTCCTCCAGGTTTCGTTTCCAGCCACTCTTTCTAAAATATCTAGAGGTTTTATTTGCGTAGCGCTGTACATCTAAGTAGGCAACTTTATTTCGTTACTTTCTGGGTTATTAGTAAAGCGTATATGATGTTGAAAAAGCGGGAATTGGCGTTGGACTCAGCACACAGCGAGCACTTATTTCGAAGCATCTACAAAAATAATTTCTCGACCGAAGCAAAGTGTTTCGATCAGTACCGATATGTTTTAACTGGTCCGAATTGATTTGTAACCAGAACCTACAACACCTACCTTCAAAACTCAGCGACGATTACGTGGATCAAATCTGCTTAAACGTACCGGAAGGCTTGCTTTTTAGCAGGGCTCCTCTGTTCGTTTTTTTTGGTTTTGTTTTACCTTACTAAAATATAATTTGATAAAGTTATATACAGAATGATTGGAAAGTAACGTCCTATACTGTTTAAGTGTATATATATATATATATATAAATATATATATATATATATATATATATATATATATGTATGTATATATATACACTTACAGTAGGCTGAAGACGTTCAAGAGACCGAAAGCGCTAGAGGAATGGCCCACGACACAACGCAAGGTGCCATATTTCACCGGTTAACACCCGAAAACCGAAGAATCGCTCTCCGCGTCGAGAAATTGACAAGAAAGATCGTGAAGAGAGAAAACTCCGTGGTTTTTAATGACGCTTGCATAAAAAAGTAATTGCTGCTGAATTATATATATATATATATATATATATATATATGATAGTTTTTATTTACACAGGCATGTACAAAATCTGCGACACTGGCATGTCGATGTTATCGATCAACAGTTACTATAAACTGAGATCTCATCAGGAGGAGTTAGAATCCGATCTTAACCTCAGATCATATTTGGAGAGAATGAAGTTTCATTCACTCCAATGAGGTTTCATTCTCTCCAAATATGATCTGAGGTTAAGATCAGATTCTAACTCTGCCTGATGAGATCTCAGTTTATAGTAACTGTTGATCGATAACATCGACATGCCAGCGTCGCAGATTTTGTACATGCCTGTGTAAATACACACTATCATATATAAAGCTCTATTTTGATATTGAGCACTTTCTATAATCCCGGTTGAAATTCTCTGGATTACAACCCTGTGGATATGTTTTACCTTGATTATTATCATTATTATATATATATATATATATATATATATATATACATATATATATATATATATATATATATATATATATATATATATATATATATTCTGTTGATGACCAGTAAAGAGGATGAGACACATGTGTCTGTGGATAATGATTTAATACATTTATCGTAATATTGTTTAGCCCAATTAATACTACAACGGGCGCTTTAAGCGAATTATAAACTATGGCTGTCAAATTTAAATGCGTAATGCTAAGTTCCGGTCAATGTGTCGTTGAACACTGTTGCTGACAGCCTTCTATATGTGTCCCCTTACTTAGACATAATACTTATTAATTCTTTTTCTTTCAATGTTGTGGTTTCGTGGCCACATTGTTCTTGGCGTCTAGACAAAAATTAAAATGTGTACTTGAGTCTGAGGGTTTGGTGTCATGTTACCGGCAACACAATCACCTTTCGGTCTGATGATTCCCGGTAAAACGGATGAAACACATGTGTATATGGATAATAACAGAGTGATTGGAAAGCCCTATACTTGTCAGTTATATGTGTCATATATATATATATATATATATATATATATATATATATATATATATATATATATATATATATATATATATAAAGTGGTGTACTAAAAGCGAACTTTTAGGAAAAGTAAAACCTATTGTGAAGATATACAGCTCAATATCCAGGATAGAGCAGGTAGAATGAAGAAGAATGGAAAGGAATTAGAGAAGCAAAAGCCAAATCATAATTCAATTCAAATTGAATTGAATTATGATTTGGCTTTTGCTTCTCTAATTCCTTTCCATTCTTCTTCATATATATATATATATATATATATATATATATATATATATATATATATATATATATATATATGTATATATATATATATAATTCTTACAAGAAATGAATGAGGAGGAGCAAGATTTATGAATTATTCATTGTTTTTCCTTTAGAACTCACATTCCACGAGCGATGTTTTTGACAATGGAGAAAAATGCCGTTTTCTGAGTCGGCTGCTGTTTTCAATGCTCTCATAGTATTCATCACCATTCATCTGTCAATCTATCCATCTTGTTGACCATAATCCTCGAGTGGGTTTTTAGCCTTGATAAGTGTTGACTCATTAGTTAAAAAGAAACAAAAAACAAAAACAAAAACAAGTTCCGTGTGAAATCAGTTGATGCGGTTTCCATGCAGTTTAGAAGCTGGTGGAGATTGCTGGCACCGATATCGAATTTTTTATAAAACCCCATGCTATACACTTTTTTTATCACATTCAGTACTTGTAAAAATGATATTTCAGTAATAAATAACGAACACTTATTAATAGGAATTTACTTTCGAATCACCCTGTAGAATTAAATTATTTCATAGTGTAATCATATGAACTCCTATTTTATTAGTTAACTACTAGCCGAACCCGTGTAAATTACACGAAATGATGTTTTTAATACTAATTATCTTGTTCCTAACCTATACATGTTTGAATAAAATATGATAAGATTTGACTTGTATATTTATTTTAAAAAATGAACAATACATGAAACAACTTACAAAACCTCTTTATATACAATATTTCTAGTGAAGCTAATATTTCGACGACTAAACCTTACTTTGTAAATGCTTTAGATTAAATTAAATTTGGCTCCAATTCATGAGTAGCATACAAAGATTGGGTAGATCGTTGCTTTTGATGTAAGCGTGACACACAAAATAACACACACGCTATCGTATTAATGTGTCTTTCCAGTCGTCCCCTCCCTATACCCCCCCCCCTTCGATGTAGAAACAAATCTTAGGGGTTGGTTGGGAACGAACTATAAACCAGTCGGGCCGACGTGAAAATCCTACGTCGCTGGGCCAAAGAGAAATACTTGAAATATTACGAAAACTAGGGGACTTGAATGCTTTTCAAAATCTAGGTGCGGCACGCATGCGCAGAACTTTTGATGTAAGCGTGACACACGAACACACACGCTATCGTATTAATATATAGATTATTTGTTGTTACATTCCTAAAATATTACTGATGTTAGACATTGGCCCCTGTAATGACTAACGAGTACAGACGTAACTTGTGAAAGCTTTATTCAGCACACAATGTCGGTACAGTATTAGTGATACTATTTATAGTGGTTAGTAGAAGCAGGAGAGTTCTCCAAAGGGGAGAAAAGTCAGAGTAAGGAAAGTTACTCGTAATTATTCATTACACCTCCTTTTATCTTATTTTTTTTCATTTGTAATATATTTCAGTTTTTGGTGATTAACTTTTAAAAAACTATAAATATATATATATATATATATATATATATATATATATATATATATATATATTAAAACTAGAAATTTTTATTTTTGCTCCAATAGAGGGTTCACTTTTATTTGAGAGCTGGGTTTTACCCCCATTAAACACCGACCTTGTCTCTAACTTTGCCTTCATGGGGATGGAAGTAAACGGAGACACGTAGATCGTTTTATTTCATAGATTTAGTGTTTACTGTAGAAAATCACTTACTTTGAAGCCATGGCTGTCGGTTTTATTAGAGGAAATAAAAACAAGACCTCGTCGAGACAGCGATATGAAGACGCGGTGTCTTAAATTTCCGTGTACCGTAATAATAACTAAACGTAAAGCAATCAGACTTTCCGGCAAATAGAAAATAGCTCCGAATGCTTCCTATAAATAATAATCGTAGTCCAACAGTAAGAGATAATTCATTGTCTTCGAGTAGTCGAAAGTATTTTCAGCAACACAAGCGAAATGGTGGCAGTAAACTTCCGGTGTGTAGCAATCGCAGAATTAGAAGGGAATCTGGATACTGAAAATAAACTGATAATCATAAAATTGGAATTGGTTCGTTTTACTCTCGATCGGCCATTTTTTTCTCTTTCTCTCTCTCTCTCGCTCTTTCCCTCTCTTTCTCTCTCTTTCTCTCTCTTTCTCTCTTTCTATTTCTCTCTCTTTCTCTTTCTCTCTCTCTCTCTCTCTCTCTCTCATTCCATCGCTCCACATCTCTTCGCGATGAGTTTCGGTCTCTCTCTTTCCCTCTCTTTCCCTCTCTTTCTCTCTCTTTCTCTCTCTTTCTCTCTTTCTCTCTTTCTCTTTCTCTCTCTTTCTCTCTCTCTCTTTCTCTCTCTTTCTCTTTCTCTCTCTCTCTCTCTTTCTCTCTCTCTCTCTCTCTCTCTCTCTCTCTCTCATTCCATCGCTCCACATCTCTTCGCGATGAGTTTCGGTCTCTTTCTTTCCCTCTCTTTCCCTCTCTTTCTCTCTCTTTCTCTTTCTCTCTCTCTCTCTCTCTCTCTCTCTCTCTCTCTCATCCCATCGCTCAACATCTCTTCGCGATGAGTTTCGGTCTCTCTCTATCTCTCTTTATATTTTTGTTCATCACATTTTTTCTTTATCTCACAGTTTCTTTTTCTCTTTGTCTTTTTCTTCTTTTTACCTCTTTTGCTCTTTCTCTGTTTCCCATGTCTCCCTCTCTCTCTTTTTCGCTTTCTCTTGTTCTCTCTTCATTTTAATTTACCCCTCCAGGAGGTCAGACACCAGATCAAGTGTTAAGTTGAAACGCAAGTGTACTAGAATTAACACACTATGGCCTTCAAAAAATACCCGAGCAGCCCCGTCGGCATTCACGGTATAGGACCAACAAGCGATTAGCGATAAACTAACCCCTTTCTAAAAATAAAGGTAAAACCTGTTAGTTCTTTCTCTATCTTTCTTTTTTTCCTTTCTCCTTCATTATTTATTTCTCTCATAATTTCTTTATCTTTTCTCTATTTTCCTTCTTTATTTTATTTCGTTGCTCCGTTCTCTCTCTCTCTCTCTCCTGTTTTTTCTTTCTTTCTTTTTATTTCGCTTTCTCATCATTTACATGTTTGCCTCTCATACTTCATCTTTCATTATTGCGTTCTTTCTCTTTTTA
>OY744528.1:14242491-14262491 GCA_963556195.1 Sepiola atlantica | reverse complement strand
TCCTCATACCAATTGCGTCTGAAAAGTTACGGGATTGATGTAACAAATAATTTGTTTTAATTTCAAACAACAAACAACATCTGTATACGTTGCATTATTCGGACTACTGTTCTAATCTTGAGTGTTATTTTCACCACGTTTCGGCCGATGTAACCTCCGTCCTTCTTAAGGTGCGTCTAGTTGAACTCGACAATCTTTATGTCAACTCAGATAATTTATGCAAGATTGCGAATGGAACCCTTTATTTGATTAACGTTGGTTGTTACTTCTCGTTTCCGTCAGCCATGGCCGGGTAGAAGTATTAAGTTATTCATAATTGTATTTTTAGTATCGCCCGTAGTAGGGATTGAACCTACAACCTCGAGCAGATTTTCATTTAGAACCGATTGTGACTGAACACTTTTACCTCTGGAGAAACCTTTATGTTGAACTCGATAATCTATACTGAATTTCGAACCGAACCCTTTACCCACGTGGCTAGCTTGTCGTCGTTTCCTCAGTCATGACCGGGTAAAAAGTATTAAGTAATTCGTCATTGTATTATTAGTAACGTCCGTACTTAGGATCGAACCTTCAACCCCCAGAACACTGTTACAGAGAACTGATTATTATTAGCACTTTTAGTCGTGACGCGATCTTTATGTCGAATTCAGGAATCTGTACGAAAGTGCGAACGGAACTTACATTTAATCCACGTTAATTTGTTAGGAAATAAACTATATCAATTCTCTTTTCTAATTTGTTGCGTCTAATACAGGGTGGGCAAAAATAAGGGTCCTATTTTTAAAAATTCATAACTTTTTTATTTATTGATTTAAAAATTTTTTTTTTTTTAGAATAAGTAAAGGACCCCTTCCGAAGCAAGCATGAGCCATATTAGCCCTAAGGAACGTACCCTCATTTAGAAAACATTATTTTTGCTTAAAAAACTCAAAACAGTGTAAAAAACAATACTTTAGTTTTTGTAAGTTTTAAGAAGTGTTTTTCGGCTAAAATTTGTTTTGTTTATTTCAAAAAATCTCGGAAGGGTCAGTCTACACACACATAAAGTTTGGTGAGTTTAACTTTTATTTTGTGGAAGTTATTCAAATTCAAGTTATTCAAATTTAAAGATAGGACCCTTATTTTGGCCACCCTATATAATGTATATTATCTTACTCTGGCACGATCCTATGAACTGCTAAAAGGATTCTTCTGATATATCCCGCAGCTCCGTCGCAACGCCAATTTCGATGTCCCCGACGCTTTAAAACAAGTCTCTTTGATGATTCCCTTAGTTTGAGGATTAGAAAAAGTCACACGGAGCAATATTAGCTGAATAGGGACGTTGATGGCTTTTTTTTTTCTTGCTTCGTTTTCATTATATGTTCCTCAGTGCTCATAACGGAAGAGGTTGTTGTTGCCTATTCTGCTTTGATTCCAATTTGGACTTGTATTCGATCAAATCCAGCACAGTTTTGCATACTCGATATAGATCTATTCTGCACGCGGATATATTTACGAAAAGCCAACAACATTAATTACGTTGGTTTCAGACTCATGGTTTGGCTTTTGTCTATCTACTTTCCATCGATTCAACGTGGAAAACCAATTTGCCAAAGTAATTCATATGCTTTCCAATATGATCTGTATCACATGAAAGTGCATTAACCCTGTGCCATCGCATGTCGCCATTACCTTTCACGCTTTGCTTTGATCCATATTCGAGCACCGTCAACTCGTCAGGTTAGGGCTTTGAGGTTTGACAAAAAAAAATCGCTTTAATGTTTTTTTACTAACCTGTTTTATTTTATTTATTACTAACGTTTTTATATACTACATTAAAAAGCTTTAAGCTAATTTATCGTAATACAAGCAGTAGTAATAGTAGTTGTATCAACTACAGCAATAGTAGCAGTAATAGTAGTATTATTAGTATCACAATGCTTCTCAAAAGTACTCGACAAACTAAGGGTGCTTCATAGCAAAAATGGCGCAGTTATTTCCAATAGTTTTGGAGGCGATATGTGTTTGTTATTTTTTACTTGCTAGGGGTTTTCACATGAGTCATTATCAGTGATTGCTCACTGGTAACAACACACAGTGTTCCCTGGAGTCTGAGTGACAACAAGTCTCCCCAGATTTACAACGCTCTCCGCTGTTTCGATAACCGTTACAAACCATTTTGCGTTATCGCAAAAGCCGTTCACCGTTGATTTCTCACTGGCAAAGACTGTTGACCTCCTCTGGAACTTGAGTAGGCACCCGAAGGTCTCAGTCCTCTCTGCACTATTCCAATGGAGATCTGGATGGCGCTCTCCTCCTTCGGTCTTTCTATTTTCCTTAACCTTCACGATTATTATTATTATCATAATTATTATTATCATTATTATTATTATTATTATTATTATTATTATTATTATTATTATTATTATTATTTGTACTCACTAGGAGTTTTCACACAGGTCATCATTAGCAATTTTTCACTTATAATAACCGGTGCTGTTCCCTGGAGTCTGAGTGACAGAAAGTCTCCCCAGATTTCCAGTTCTCTCTATCTCTCTCGATAACCGTTGGAACTTTCTTTGCGTTATCGCAACAACCACTTACCATTGAATTTTCACTGGCACCTACTCTTGGTCTTCACTGGAATTTGGGTGGCAATAAGCTTCCTATAGTCCAAGGACTCATCGCACTCTTCCGGAGGAGGTCTGGTTAGTGCTCAACCCTCTCGGTCTTTCCATCCTCCTTTACCCGTCACACATATTTTGTGTGGTATCAGCCGAAGATGATGCCTTTTTTGGAGGGAGGGGCACAGTTTATAAGATTTATTGCAGTTTCAGTTCTTTTGGGCTCATGTGGTGTTTCTTCCGTCTTTTTGTTTTAGTTCTGTTGCGGTGCCCATGTGGCTGGTTAGTGTTCATAGTTTATGTGGGTTGGTTACCACATTCGAGGATTTTTTTAAGGTTTTCTATTGTTTTCACTATTACTGCCTGTTTTATAGTCTCAGTCTTCCCTTTGATTCCAATTTCTTCTAGTCTTTTTTCCAGTTTCTTCAGGACTGTTCCAAGTGCTCTTACAATAACTGGTATTATATTGACTTTCTTCATGTTCCATATTACTTTCAGTTCTCTGGCAAGCTCAGTGTATTTGCTTATTTTCACCTGTCTCTTTTATCTTTACCCTGTGGTCTGGTGAGACGGTAAAGTCTTCAATTTGGCAGTTTCTTTCCTTCTTCTAAACTATTATGACGTCGGGCCTCCTTGCTTGGATGAGTTTATCTGTTTGTACCCCATGTAAAAAACGATTATGTGGTTATCGTTTTCCAGTATTGTTTCAAAATGCAGTCGTTTGCATAGTTCCCAGTGTAATACTTTCCCCACGCAGTCGTGTCTGGTTTTGTATTCTTTTGAGGCTAGTCTGCTGCATTCACTTATGATGTGATTTACCGTTGTGTCTCTTTGTTCACAGAGACTACATTCACTATTTTCCTAGGTTTTAATCTATTTTTACTTTTATTCTATTATTATCATTATTATTATTATTATTATTATTATTATTATTATTATTATTATTATTATTATTATTATTATTATTATTATCCTTAATTATTTTCATCATTTAAATCTATATTTTCTTTGTCATCTGCTGTATAATCATTTCTGTTCTGATCTCTCCGAGAGATCAAAGGTAAGAAAGGATCTCATGCTATTTACACACCCCCCCCCCCCACACACACACCCACACACACACACACACACACACACACACACACCCACACACACACACACACACAAACACACACACACACACTCTGTTTCACATGGACAAAGTCTTTGTAGAGCGTGTGTTCTGCTTGTAGGTTTTACATGCATTATAGTTTACGATGCCAACATTAAAAAAAATAAGAAGAACGGACGTACGCACACTAATATTTATTAGTGTATATGTATCTATAAAGGTAGGTCTACCGACCCATCATTCTGCAGAAAAAACATCAATAAAACTATGTACTAGGATATGGTCAAGGGTTTCAATAATACCACAGATACGCAATCACTATCGAGATGATTACTTTTTCGCTCAACAAGATAAGGCGCCACTGCACTTTAAACTTTTAACTCACTGTGCTTTCACTACTTCACAAGGAATATAATAGTAGATGGATCGGTCGTCGAGAAGCCGTCAACTGAGCCGCCACGCTCGCCTGATGAACTTCTTTTTTTTTGGGGGGGGGGGCTAGATTTTTATGAAATAATAGTGTTTTTGCACGCAATTCACGATTATTGACGATATGAATTAGTTCATCCTGCTGTCTTCGTGAAGAACTTGATGCGTATGAAGACACTTGTGTACAAAGTCTGCATGAGTATCCGCTCTTTACTGAAAGAATATCGGAATACCGATGGATTGCACGGTGGTTAAGTAGTTAACGACGCTGGCTGAGAACCTGTGTGTGCCGGGTTCAAATCCAGTTCGTTTCACGAAAACACGTTCATCAAAACTCACATATGACCTTTTGTCTAACCTCCTAGAGCGAACGTAACTAAAATACCAGTGGATATGCATTTAAAGTAGCCGTGCTGTCTTGTTATTACATTCATTTGCTATAATAATGTTTAGTTATTACATTCATTTGCTATAATAATGTTTTGTTATTACATTCATTTGCTATAATAATGTTTTGTTATTACATTCATTTGCTATAATAATGTTTTGTTATTACATTCATTTGCTATAATAATGTTTTGTTATTACATTCATTTGCTATAATAATGTTTTGTTATTACATTCATTTGCTATAATAATGTTTAGTTATTACATTCATTTGCTATAATAATGTTTTGTTATTACATTCATTTGCTATAATAATGTTTTGTTATCACATTCATTTGCTATAATAATGTTTAGTTATTACATTCATTTGCTATAATAATGTTTTGTTATTACATTCATTTGCTATAATAATGTTTTGTTATTACATTCATTTGCTATAATAATGTCTTGTTATTACATTCATTTGTTATAATAATGTCTTGTTATTACATTCATTTGCTATAATAATGTTTTGTTATTACATGCATTTGCTATAATAATGTTTTGTTATCACATTCATTTGCTATAATAATGTTTTGTTATTACATTCATTTGTTATAATAATGTTTTGTTATTACATTCATTTGCTATAATAATGTCTTGTTATTACATTCATTTGTTATAATAATGTCTTGTTATTACATTCAGTTGCTATAATAATGTTTTGTTATTACATTCATTTGCTATAATAATGTTTTGTTATCACATTCATTTGCTATAATAATGTCTTGTTATTACATTCATTTGTTATAATAATGTTTAGTTATTACATTCATTTGCTATAATAATGTTTTGTAATTACATTCATTTGCTATAATAATGTTTTGTAATTACATTCATTTGCTATAATAATGTTTTGTTATTACATTCATTTGCTATAATAATGTTTTGTTATTACATTCATTTGCTATAATAATGTTTTGTTATTACATTCATTTGCTATAATAATGTTTTGTTATCACATTCATTTGCTATAATAATGTTTTGTTATTACATTCATTTGCTATAATAATGTTTTGTTATTACATGCATTTGCTATAATAATGTTTTGTTATTACATTCATTTGCTATAATATTGTTTTGTTATTACATGCATTTGCTATAATAATGTTTTGTTATTACATTCATTTGCTATAATAATGTTTTGTTATTACATGCATTTGCTATAATAATGTCTTGTTATCACATGCATTAGCTATAATAATGTTTTGTTATTACATTCATTTGCTATAATAATGTTTTGTTATTACATTCATTTGCTATAATAATGTTTTGTTATTACATCTATTTGCTATAATAATGTCTTGTTATTACATGCATTTGCTATAATAACGGTGATGCACCGGTTCTCATTAGATCTACGTTGAGAAACGTTTAGCCTGGTCAGTACCAGATGGGTGCATATTTTCGAATATCAGGTTCTCTATGTAAGACAATGGTGACTCTTTCCTGCAAAAAAAAAAAAAAATCTGCAAAAACTAACGCCGTTAAAAATTCATCTCACCTAAGTGGGATAAATATACCACTATTTAATAATCCCAAGAAACTTCCTCCAGCGGACGAAACCGGCTAAACCCGACAAGAATATTCAAAAAATGTTCAGTATGTGTTTTTTTTTAAAACATAGTTCACCCCAAACAAGGCAGGCCGTCACTGTCCGTTTGGGGAGTTATCCTAAGAAAGGAGCTGTGCAGCAAGATGTCTGTTCACATGAGTTTAAAATTTCTGCATATCGGTACAGTCGGGGAATAATTATTATTAGTCGCTCCTCGAAAAAGTAGAGCACTGTAAGTGTAGTATTAACACAGCATGACGTCACTAGCTTTAAATGCATCGTTCCTTCTTCAAAAAAGTAGAACGCTTTGACGTTAAACCGCCGATAAAGTGTTAAAATGATCACAGTTGATTCGCTATTTAAAATTGGCCGTGTGGTTAAGGTGTCGGATTTGAGTTGTAAAATACTTGTAATCCGGAGGTTCGAATCGCATGACCGGTAATGAATAGTCATATCTCTATGCTGATGAGTCCTGATTATTTAAGGACAGAACGTACACGTACATAGATAGTAAACAATTACAAATATATATATATATATATATATATATATATATATACATTAAAATACTTGAACTCAGAGCGATCAGATTATTCCAATTGAACCCAATTCTGTAGGAAAAGCTTCTTCTAGATGATATCGAATCTTAATCACATAGCCTTCTATATTGTAGCGGAAATGAATCGTCTTGATATGGCATTTACAGACACTCAGACGGCTTAGCTAGGGGCCAGTGTTATGGCTTCTGAAACATTAAGTGGTTATCTGATATTTTTACCGGGTCCGTAGTCAGTATGGGATTGTTGGCGATCGATAGATGCACCGCAACGTTTCCCCGATTCCAACCTTTCCCAACCTCTGGCCCAAGGGTTAGGATCAGGGTTAGGGTTAGGTTCTATTATTCATTCGTCAATAACTCTTCGGTCGTTTTTCTCCTTATTTCTTATGTTTGAAACATTTCATCAAAACCGTTCGAATTCTTCCCGGAAAATCGCTGCCTTATTGACCGTCTCGTGACTTCCGGCGTGTGTAATTGGACACTCGAAAATGAGAAAATCGTTTTCGCTTTTATTACGAAGTTAATGGGGAGATAGAGCGAGTTGGAGAGCTAGTTGGAGATAAAGGAAAAGATAGAGAGAGCTAGTTGGAGATAAAGGAAAAGATAGAGAGTTGGAGAGAAAGGAAGAGAGACAGAGAGAGCATCATACAGAAAGCATTTACGCTAATATTTTGACTTTCTTTTACCAGACAGTATATTCAGTGTTTTAGGCGTATCAAAGAAAACATCTATCCCAAAAGCGCCAGACACGGTTATACAAGAAACAAAATAAATAATCACCAGGCAGGAACATCACAAAGCATAGCAATAGTTAATAACAGTCCTATACGTATTATTATTATTATTATTATTATTATTATTATTATTATTATTATTATTATTATTATTATTATTATTATTATTATTATTATTATTATTATTATTATTATTATTATTATTATTATTATTATTATTTGTACTCACTAGAGGTTCACCGATACGTCTGAGTGACAACAGGCCTCCCCAGATTTCCAGTGTTATTCACGTCTTTTCGATAACCACCGCAAATAACCTTGCGGTATAGCAACAGCCCCTTACCATTGATTTCTCTCTGATAAGAACAATTAGTCTTCTCTGGTATTTGGGTGGCAATAAGCCTCCCAAAGGTCCCAGCAATTTCCGCTCTTTTCCAGTGGATGTCTAATTTATTTTTTATTTTTTTAGTATCATTTTGGGGGAGGGAAGAGGGAGGGCTTATAGTGTTTCTGGTTATTTTTGTTCCTTGGTTCATTTTTGCATGGTGTTAGCTGAAGACGGTGTAATTGATTATGAGGGGGGAGATTATTAAGTGAGGTTTCTTGCAGTTTCTGTTCCTTGGTTCGTGTTGTGGTGTTCTTCGTGTGGGTTTGTTTTCTCCTTGTTGTAAATCCCTTGTGACTGGTGACCCTTTGTAGCTTATGCGGATTGATTTCCGCATTCAAGGATTTTCCTGAAGATTGCACTTGTTTTGATCATTGTTGTCGTTTGTATGATTTCGATGGTTTCTTTGATTCCAATTTCTCCCAGTTTTTTTCTCCAGGCTTTTTGGGATTGTTCCTATTGGTATTATACTAACTTTCTTCATGCTCCATATTCCTTTCAGTTCTCTGGCTAGTTCTGTGTATTTACTTCGTTTTTTCCGTGTCTTTGATCTTCACTCTATGGTCTGCTGAAACAGCGAAGTCTACGATTTTACAAGATTTTTCTTTCTTGTCGATTATAATAATATCAGGTCTCTTTGCTTGTATGAGTTTATCTGTTTGTATATCCATATCCCAGAGGATTTTGTGTTTTTCGTTTTCCAGTACTGTTTCTGGTTTATCTTTGTACCATTTGTCTGCGTATTCGAAATTCAATTGTTTGCACAGTCCCCAGTGTATTGCTTTCCCCACACAGTCATGTCTGTTCTTGTATTCTTTTTGTGCAAGTTTGCTACATTCACTTATTATATGATTTACTGTTTCGTCTCTTTGTCCACACAGTCTTCATTTACTGTTTTCCTGGTTAGTATCTATTTTAGCTTTAATGCATTGTTCTGTGTGGCCATTAGTAAGGCTTCCGTTTCTCTCTTCAAGGTTCCTTTTCTTAGCCATGCCCAGCAATTTTCGTTGGTTTCTTCACTTGTGAGTCTTGTATATTTACTATTCCGCTTCCCCTTTCGTTTCTCTTCATATAGAGTCTGTCTGTATCGTCTTTTGGGTGTAATGCGTTGTGCATGGCCATTACTTTTCTTGGGTTCTTCTTTAGTCCAGCTGATGAATGGTCCAGAGTATATTATTAGTTTTACTCCCCAGGTATTTATTTCTTTGATTAGATTATTATTATGTGTACGCAAATAAACTGGTAAGAGAGAGAGAGAGAGAGAGAGAGAGAGAGGGAGAGAGAGAGAGAGTCACTCTTTCTCTAAATGTGTAGGAGAGCAGAAAGTAAACTTTATTTTGTCCTTTAGTCTTCACATTCCATGAGCGATATTTCTGACAAAGGGGGAAGAATTGCTATTTTTGCGTCGGAATATCTCAAGCTAACACTTATTTTTGGCTAGTTTTTTTACCTTGAAACAATATTATTTTTTAGCTCTTTATATCAAGTGGCTTCATGCCTTGTCTGGAACGGTTTCCATTAAAAAATGCTCACAGATAAAGTAAGAAAAAAATAGAGTATGGTTGAATCAACATAGAGTGATAGCTAAGTGAGAAACGGTAAACTTGATCAGTTAATTACAAATTACGGCTAATTAGAATAATTAAAATGGAATGTTGTTCAAACATTACTCAATCCCAGAACTAATGAATAGTTAAGCATATATTTTCTTCTTCTTAAAGTATACAGGAAAAAAAACAGTAGAGAACGAACATTGATTAACTCACATTTAGTATAATAACAGATAGATGTTCGACATCGCTTTGTACTTTACGACATAGAAAATTGGGATAAGTTATTTTCATGGTAGGCGCTCGACTGAGCTCTAATCGCCGGTTCCTCCTAGTACAACATTCACAGCAAAAACACGTATAGCTAAACCACTGTAAGTAATTTTCCGTTTCCTCTTTGTGTACCTAAAACTAAACGGAACTTCCATGGGCAGAGTTTCTTTCCAAGAACTGTGTCTGTGGAACGCAATACAACGCGGCTGCTTCCCAGTTGACTACAGCATAGTTGTTTTCAAGTCTAGTGTTTTCAAATTTTTGTTGAGTCGTCCCATTAAGTAATGCATTTCAGCCCAGATACAAGCACGGTTTCCAATCTTCAGGGTATTTGCCTCATCATCCACCTGACACAAGCCTTGAACCATTGTCCTCGAATGGCTTTGGGGCAATAATAAGCGGAGACTCGTTAGCAAAAAAGAAGGTTATGAAGTTAAGTTTTGATGACAAATTTACAAGTCGATTTTTATAAGGCTGTCAATTTGATATACAGGAGAAATTATTCTTGCTTTCCCTCACGACAAATACTATTCCCGTCAAATTTTCAATGCCTTTCTATCATGATATTTTTTTTTATTAAGTATATATGAAAAAAGTCTTAGGGAAACAAACGTACATTAACTCAGATTTAATATAATAAAAGAGAAATGAAAACATGTAATCTGATGGGATTTCAAGTTCGGTGCCGTTAATTCTATAGTTCTTGACAATACGACAATAACGCGCCTCCTATCGTCAAGAAAATGAATTAATTTCTCTGAATTGAATAATTCAACACTGTATTATTTGTATTTTTGTTATCTCGACAAGCTTTTACTAACGATAGATTTGTATACAATTTTTCAGTTCTCACGATTTGCCAACATGTTACCTCCCATGTTGTGTAGCCATTATGGACAACGTTTACGCAGTGTATTTGAGTATAGATGGTGAAGTCATTCTTCGACTGTTCCGTGTAAATTCAATGTAGGAATAGAGCCATTGGCTCCACTGTTCCACTTGCAAGATTTATCTTCTTTCAGACCTTCTCTTTGGGAAGCGTCCACGAATCTGTATTGTCACGCGTCAATTCGAAATCGCATTGTCATCATGAAATCTCTCTCTCTCTCTCTCTCTCACTCATGAATGTCCGTGTCGACGCAAGAGGCAGTCAAAGTAAATGCGTACTTTGACTGTTTTACGACGCGGACTGAACACCTGGGTGCGCCGGGTTCGAATCCAGTTCGTTCCACAGAAACAATTTCAGCAAAGCCCACACTTTTTGTAATTTTTTTTTTTAACATAGTTCACCTCAAACAAGGCAGGTCGCCACTGTAGACGTAAAGGGGCTACTGAGAAAAAAGGGTGAATATTTAAGGGGGAGGGGTTCAACCTAAATTAGGAGCTGCACAGGGAGATGTCTGTTTACATCAGTTTTACATGTCTGCATGTCAGTAACGTCAGGAAAGCAGGGAGCAGGCAGGGAGTTCCAGAGTCCAGCAGCATAAGGAAAGAAACTTTTGGAGTAAAAAGCTCTTCGGCATCTGGGGACCTCCACAGTGTATGGATGGTATTTGGCAGATTGTCGGGTTGGTCTAGTGAATTTACGTCGTGGGGGTACCAGAGCAGCAAGCTCATCAGAGCACAATCCATTGAAGTACTTGTAAAACGGGCACAAGGAAGCAACATTACGGAGATGGGACAGGCGCTGGAGCTTGCTGGATAGTGAAGGACTTATCAAGTTGACGACTCTTTTTTGGACCTTGTCTAAGAGGGAGAGACTAGCGGATGATGCACCAGCCCAGATGTGGCAACAATACTCCATGCATGGGCGGATAGTGGCTTTGTAGAGATATAGGATAATGTCAGGTGTGAGAAGTTTACTGGCACGGTAGAGGGAGTCCACCTTCTTTGCAGCAGCCCTGGCAAAGTTTTCAATGTATTTATTCCAATTCATGTTATCTGTGATGTTTAGGCCGAGGAGTTTGAATGATGAACTCTCAGGCAGAGTGCTATTTGCGATGAAAATCGGTGGTTGAAGAGGTTGACCTTGTGTCTAACCTCATGGAGAGAAGGTGAATAAAATACTTTGACTGTTTACATAGCAAGAGTCTTTTTTTTACGGGGATAGGTCGCTAACGTGAAGCTAACATATCGAAAGGAGACCAAGTGGAGGTAGTCTGTAGTGGAGTTGTAAACATATCGCCATGCATTAAGATGTGGGTCGCTTTCAACTCTTGGAGATTTAAATCAATTTTCCATCGTGTCTTTATTGTTATTGTTATTTATTTATTTTCCCCTTTTTTCATTTATTTTTCCCTTTTTGTAACCATCACGATGATAACGCGTTTCGGTTGCTATAAACTAGAACATATTTGCTTACATGTCTCTAAAGGCAAGCGAAATTTGAACTAAAATCCACGTTTCGGGTATTGTCAATCTTATTCCCCTTTTTAAACAAAACCGCCACAATGACAAAATGCATTAGCCGCTATGAACAAGAACACGACTAAATACATAGATTTAATGCACGCATTCTATTTTATGAGTCTAACCATCTCAATAAGATAGGGACGGGAAACGAAAGTGAAATTTATCTGTGTTTTTAATGTAGTTATTTTTTTTTGGGGGGGGGGAGGTAAAATAAATTACCTTCACTTTCGTCGCCCGTTGACTTATCCATGATGCACAGGTTTACAATAGCATACTCGTCAATCGGTTACGCTCAAACCTTTTGAAATATAAATATAATCGATAAACGCGTAGATCGAATAGACGCATCTTTAGAATGTTTGTTTTCTTAGATTCGGTGAAAATTGTCGCTAATTGGTTTCATTAAAAGTCAAGGAGCGTCTCTTATAGAAGAAATTAATGTTTTCAAGCTAATGTTTGTTATTTGTAAACAGCATTAATGAACTCATTTTTATCTCGGTATATATGTTAAGATATGTTCGAATGATAGAAATAAATAAATCATAATACACACACACATGCACACGCACACACACACACATATATGTATATGAGATATTTTCTGACAAGAACAAGGCCTCCTCAAGAAACATTGGTTCATATTTTAATAAATAACAGCTGTTTCTTTATAGCCATACAATCAGAGCATTTTCTATTGCTAAGTCTGAATTTTATAGACAAATGAATCTTCAGATTTACAGACAAATCCGACTGGTTTGCACGAAATGCTTTACATTTATGTTCATGGAAGTTAGAGATTTCACGTACCACAGTGATGAGCTGTGATACAGCGAAACAGTCTGTATGTGGATGACTATATGAAGCTCCCTCCCTGGGTAGAGTATATTTTTAAGGATGTCGCCAACTGCCATTAGCTTTAAGGCATAGCTTATTAGGTAAAACTAATTCGAGCTCCCGGCACTTGCAATGTTTACATTGAGATATTACTTTCATTCAGTTAGCGTCGTATGATAGCGCAAGGGTAGTTTCAATCCCGGCTTGAGGTACTAACTGGTCTGATGAGCTGTGATACAGCGACACAGTCTGTATGTGGATGGCTATATATATATATATATATTTGTGTGTGTGTGTGTGTTTGTTTTACATGTATCGCACCCCATTTGGGGCATCGCATCAGTGAAGGGAAAATTATTCCTAACTAGCATTAAGGTAAAAAAAATGCGCTTTCGTATAAATGTTAAATTCGTGCGAAAGTCTCGCAAACAGTGTAAATGCAAAGCTCTTCATATAAACAAATAAAGTACTCTTCAATAAATGACTGTGTTTATATAAACATTGAGATTTTGCTTACTCACAGTTGATAATTGATTAGGAGATTGATTAGGAACAGTGACGGTCGACTAGAGGCTCTAGTTTCGATCTCGGCTTTGAGCACTTGCCTGCCCTTCCAG
This sequence comes from Sepiola atlantica, assembly GCA_963556195.1. Lineage (NCBI taxonomy): Eukaryota > Metazoa > Mollusca > Cephalopoda > Sepiida > Sepiolidae > Sepiola > Sepiola atlantica. The sequence continues at coordinate 14,248,997 of OY744528.1, read as the reverse complement.
TTTGTGTCTTTGACTCCTTTTTTTTTCGGCGATGACTTGAAACCAAACTCTGGCCTCTGGTGTTCTTTAGCCTCTTCTTACTTGCATAACCGAACCAGTTCAGAGAAGCTGGAAGGACATCTGACATCTGAGTCTATTTCTATTGGACTATAGCTAGGTCAATCCATGGCACGAATGTTCATTATTTGAAGTAAATGAACATAAATAAAAAGAAAGTGAAATCAAACAAAAGAATTGTTATTTTAAACAATATTTGCTTAAATGCAAGAACGTTGCCGAAATACACAGAATATATATGAATATATTTTTGTACGTATATATATATATGTATATATATGTATATGTATATATGTATATATACATGTGTGTGTGTGTATATATATATGTATATATATATATATATATATATATATATGTATATATGTATTTATGTATATATATATACAAATCAATACACATTGGTCTTTATTATAAAGCAGAAGATATGCTTCAATATTAATAGTATCTTACACACACGCATATTAAAAACCTGCGGAGAAAAATTAAATGACTACCAAGCACTGTTATTGATTGTCTAAGGCCTTTCTGTACAGGGGGTTGTCAAGACAACCTGCCATTAGGATACTTCAACCTACAAGCTAACCCTGACCAAATATTCAAAATAACATAGTATTCGAGGCCCAAATAAGATCACCTCTGTATAGCTACCCCATACTAGCTTATGAGAAATGATGCGCCTTCCACAAATTATGTTTCCTCTATTAACAACACTAAGATGAATACTCCACCATACAAGATCTATTCTTGTCCCTAGATCCGGTAAGACCAAGAAGCACCAATAAAGATATACTATACCGTAGTTAGGAAGAGCTTTAAAACATTTATTATGAATATTTATTACTATTAGCCACACAATGTTTACATTATATATATATATATATATATATATATATATATATATAAAATATTTGTTATTGTTTATATTTTAATCTATGGACGTATACGTTTCGTCTTTTTTACATTCAAGACTCATCAGCATAGAAGTACGACAATTCACCACCGGTCACACGATTCGAAACCCTGGACTACAAGTATTTTTTCAACCTACAGTCCAACGTCGCTAACCGCTAGGCCAGTTCTGAACAGTTTATAAACAATGATAATTTTAACACAATAACGGCGGCGAAGCGTACAGGCATTCAAACTTCTATAAGGGAAGGAACGATGCATAAAGCAAGTGACGCTACGCTGTGTTACTACTACCATTTTACAGTGCTCTACTTTTTAACGAGGAGCTTCAAATATAAAATATTTGTTATTGTTTATATTTTAATCTATGGACGTATACGTTTCGTCTTTTTTCAATCAAGACTCATCAGCATAGAAGTACGACTATTCACCACCGGTCACACGATTCGAAACACTGGACTACAAGTATTTTTTCAACCTACAGTCCAACGTCGCTAACCGCTAGGCCAGTTCTATATATATATATATATGCATATATTAGACTGATATTTACACATACATACTCATATATATATATATATAGATATCATCTATTTCGTTTTGTTTAATGGAACACTCAAATATCTATGTATCTCATATAGAGAGTTCAGCCCGGGGTATTTTTACCCGGCCTAATAAACCGGTATCGTCCGGGCCTTTGGGTCTGGATTTACGCCGGTCTATTGGGGGTGGTCTGGTCCCGTGCTATTCTAGGAGGGTCACCCTCCCAGACTTCGCCTCCCCTCTTTGGGGAGGAATAAGTTTATTGCTTACTGTCTGAGGCGCCCTACCGGGAATGCCGACGGGGCTGCCCAGGCAATTTTTAAATGGCCAGAATGCTCACCTCGAGCGCTGGCTTATCTAATCCCACTTTTCCGACCTTGTGTCACATCTTACCTTGTGGGAGGTAGATAAATATATCATATGGAGATCTGGTGTTATCCCCAGGAAAGAGGAACGTTTGATTCATGAGAACTTCGACTGAGGTAAAATGAAAAAAAAAGGGATATAAATAATAAATCAAGTTCGGAAGTATTTATAAAATGAACTTAAACCAAATCTGCTTAGTAGTAGGAAGAGCTTTAAAACATCTATATATTAATACGATAGCGTGTGTGTTCGTGTGTCACGCTTCAGGCAAAAGCTCTGCGCATGCGTGCCGCATCTAAATTTTGAAAAACATGCAACTAGCCTGCGTTTAGGAATATTTACATGTATTTCCCTCTGGCGCAATGGTTGGCGAGGTAGTATTTTTACTTCGACCCGACTGGTTTATAGTTCGATCCCAACCAACCTCTAAAATTTTTATTCTACATTTCGAAGGGAAGGGGAAGAAATAATACATTTTTTTATCACCTGGTTAAAAACTACTTTTTTGTGTTGCTTAAAACTTAAAACTATTTTTTGTTTTTATGTTGGCGTTTTTAATGGCATTGTCTATTTAATTACGTTGACTGCTTAAAAAGTAGGGTATCGGCCAGTATTATTTTGTTGTTTTTTTTTTTTGAACGGATGGCATATCAACCTTTTTTTGTAGATATGCGCAGTGTCCATCGTACACGAGTTACTATTTCAAACAATTATTTCACTTTATCTAGGAGGGGGGGGTGGTGGCTCATAATAAAGCAAGCGTAACTTACTAACAAATAGAGGGTGCTTTGTTACATTAGGACCCGTATTGAAAACATCATTTTGTGTAATTTACACGGGTCCCGCTAGTTTATTATGAATATTTATTACTATTAGCCACACAATATTTACATTAAATATATATATGCATACATTATAATGATATTTACACATACACACACTCATATATATTGTTACACCGGCCGTTCTTACACAGGAGAAACTACACCTGTTGTCACTATAAATAGTGCGAGTCACCAGAAGACAAAGCACAGTCTTGTAACTGTCGTTCAGTCGCTTTCTTGGCCTTTTGGCCAAGATCAGGGTGTAGTATCTGTTCCGATGGATACTGCACGAGACTGGTCCTGTGCAGTTCTAGGAGGTCCACCCTCCCAGGCTTTGCCTCCCCTCTTTGGGGAGGAGTAAGTTTGTTGCTTGCTGTCTGAGGCGCCCCTACCGGGGAATGCCGACGGGGCTGGCCAGGCAATTTTTAAAAGTAATAGGTGCTCTTCCTCTAGAGTGCTGACTTATCAAAACCCCACTTTCCGACCTTGTGTCACATTTTACTCTGTGGAGAGTAGATAAATACCCAGTCTTGTAACTGTCTAGCCAAGAGCTAGTCACTTTCTTACTTTGTTAATACACTTGTTAAACCAACCCTCGACTTGACTTCCTTTATTTATTATTTACTGTGGAACAACTTCACAACATATATATATATAGTTATCGACATTTATAACTATCAATACATGTATAATTTTCGTTATTCAGACTGCATTTCTCATCTTGAGTGTTATAATGACAGCGAAGTATCTCTTCGAACCGGGGAATATTTCTTTCGAACTCGGGAATTAGGTGAGAATTTCGAACGGTACCGTTTATTTAATCCACAGGGGGTAGCATGCTCTTGTTCCGTCCTCAGTGATTCGCAATTCTTCGTATGGCCTGCACCGATGATTTAACCTTCAACCTTTAGATGAATATCACTTAGTACCATATCCACTACGACACGATCGTCGCCAACAGTTCTAGTATGAATTTTCGGAGCCTGAAACCTATTCTTGTTTTTCTATCAGTATTTTTATTATTACATATCACTTTGTGTGTGTATATATATTTACATACACGGCGGCACAGGGAGGCAGGAAGGGGGGGGGGCACGACCCCTCACTTTTTGACTTGGGCTCCCCACTTTACGGTCATCAATAATTAAGTTGATACGCATGTGTTTAACCGCCCCCACCCTTTTTAGAAGACCCCCCCCCCCACTTGTATAACTGTCCTGCCGGCCTTGATATATATATATATATATATATATATATATATATATATATATATATATATATATATATATATATATATGATAACCTTATCTATTATGGTTGCCATATTGTATTAAATTCTATACTAGCTCTGATTTTATACAAATTATCAATCCTCATCTAAAAAATTCCGAAAATATCAATACATATACGAATATATATGTTTACATTTTGATGTAAATATGTAGGTTTATCTACAAAGCTACTCATATATTTACGTACAAATTCATATATGTACGTACTTGTGTAAACAATATATATATATATATATATATATATATATATATGTATATAAAAATATATGGACATTTGCATATATATATATATATATATATATTCATCGATATACAGATTTATGTTTCACTATATACATAGAGATTTTATAATATCTATATATAAATATGTAAGCAAGTCTATCTACTTATATGCATATATACACATGTATCTACGTCAAAGTTTGAAATACATATATATGTATATATATATATATATATATATATATATATATATATATATATATATATACATACATATATACATACATATATACATACACGCACATCATGTAACCAAATATATTCGGGACGTACAAAGTTCCCATTACGGATATTATTCGTTGCACTTTATATAATTAAATTAGAAAGTCTCTTACCGCAAATTGACAGGCTAAACTCAGAAACACAACACTACAATGAAACCGCCAATGTCAGGAGCGTCAGTAACATAAAAGCTTAACTCTTTTTCCGATCCAAATCCAATAGAAATGGAATTGTTTTTCGGCTCACCCAATTCGTCTCCAGCAGACAAAAAAGGGTCGATAGGTAATTTCTCAATGAGCCATTATTTCCTATTCAACTCTAATGCTGTGACGAGTGTCTGCGATATTTTTACATCCAGAAGTCACTCGTTTTCCAAGTATCGGTCTATTATCTTAACCTAGAAGCCATTCGGCCTATTATTACTGCTTTGTTAATTAAATGGAAACGGAATACGGAGTTCTTCTAACAAAGGTTTTGAAGGATTATCCCCATTCTCAACTCAACCATTGTTATACTATATTTTGTCCGATTTGCCAGCCTCTTCACGAGAGAGTAGTTAGCGAAAACGTCGGTTTTTAATGTGAGGAAAATATTGGCTAAGATCAAAGTGTAGTATCTGTTCCGACTGATACTACACCCCATAAACTGGTATTGTCCTTGACTTCAGGGCTTGATTTACGCCGGTCTATGTGTCGGTTCTGTGTAGTTCTAGGAGGTCCACCCTCCCAGGCTTTGCCTCCCCTCTTTGGGGGGGGGGGAGTAAGTTTATTGCTTACTGCCTGAGGCGCCCCTACCTGGGAATGTCGACGGGGCTGCCCAATCAATTTTTAATGGCCAGAATGCTCACTTTCTCGGGCGCTTGCTTTTCAAACCCTTCTTTCCCGACCCGACCTTGGGTCACATCTTACTTGTGGAGTAAGATAAAACTGGCCTTGTGCCTAACCTCCTGGAGAGGAGGTAAATAAATACTCTGGATTAGGGAAATAATAAAAATTGCTCTAATCTAGAAAGATTTCTTCTTCACTGAGTGAGGACAGAAAAGATGAACCGTAATTTAAGAACAGATACTACACTCTGCTTCTTAAACCGGGATATTCTCATCAGCACTCGTTAAATTTGAACATTTGTGTAGTTAAATTGCACGAAGAAACGTGCGATGCGGACATCACAAACATAATTATTTTCGGTTTAAAGATAAGAACAAAACATTCGTTAGCAATGGTACTTTTTAAATTTTAATAAAAATGACATGTTTTAATTATTTTAAATTCCATTATAGTAAACCGTCTGATTTTTTGTAATGGTTAGAGTATTCGTTAATCGAACGGAAGACCAGGGTTCAATTCTCGGTCGACTCATACCAAATACTAAAAAAAAAATTATACTTGATGACACCTTGCTAAACACTCTGCAGTAAAAGTTCAGTATCAATGGTAAATGGATTAATCTTTGGAAAAAAGTAGCGCCCTCCCCTACATCTCCATGTATTAGCTAATAAAAAGGGAGCCTTCGAGTCGCCCTCGACTACGGTCGACATCTTTGCTTTTTTATACTTACATAAGAGTATATTATAATCAACATAATTAATCATAATATCTTAAAGATGCATCCAGTTCGACAAAGTACCGAGTGTTCTTTCTTTTTTTATGAAAATCGCTCCAGACAAGGGGTGAAGCCACGTAATGTAAGGAGCTAAAAATAAATACCACTTCAAGATCAAAACCCCTGTTTACGATAAGTGTTATATGGATAGATTCTGACCAGGAAAACAGCAATTCTTCCCCCTTTGTCAGAAACATCGTTCATTGAATGTGAGGACTAAAGGAAAAAATAAGGGAAGCAGAGTTATGGGGCCGCAAAAAGTAAACCAAAGTTAGTCACTTTCTACTCTCATTAAATTTCTCTTTATTCTGTTGTACTCGTTCGTAACTAAGAAAATAAAAATGAGCAGCAACGGAATTACCGACAGAGTTTAAAAGTGAAAGATTAAGTAATTGAACACTTATAT
>OY744528.1:14229991-14237491 GCA_963556195.1 Sepiola atlantica | reverse complement strand
ACTTCGGTAAGTTGGATTTAATTTATTAACTGGTGGAGACTTCGGTAAGCAGGATTCAATTTATTTACTGGCGAAGACATCGGTAAGCTGGATTTAATGTATTTACTGGTGTAGTCTTCGGTAAGCTAGATTAAATTTATTAACTGGTGTAGACTTCGGTAAGCTGGATTTAATTTATTTACTGGTGTAGACTTCGGTAAGCTGTATTTAATTTATTTACTGGTGTAGTCTTCGGTAAGCTAGATTTAATTTATTAACTGGTGTAGACTTCGGTAAGCTGGATTTAATTTATTTACTGGTGTAGACTTCGGTAAGCTGGATTTAATTTATTTACTGGTGTAGTCTTCGGTAAGCTAGATTTAATTTATTAACTGGTGTAGACTTCGGTAAGCTGTATTTAATTTATTTACTGGTGTAGTCTCCGGTAAGCTAGATTTAATTTATTAACTGGTGTAGACTTCGGTAAGCTGGATTTAATTTATTTACTGGTGTAGTCTTCGGTAAGCTAGATTTAATTTATTAACTGGTGTAGACTTCGGTAAGCTGGATCTAATTTATTTACTGGTGTAGACTTCGGTAAGCTGGATTTAATTTATTTACTGGTGTAGACTTCGGTAAGCTGGATTTAATTTATTTACTGGTGTAGACTTCGGTAAGCTGGATTTAATTTATTTACTGGTGTAGACTTCGGTAAGCTGGATCTAATTTATTTACTGGTGTAGACTTCGGTAAGCTGGATCTAATTTATTTACTGGTGTAGACTTCGGTAAGCTGGATCTAATTTATTTACTGGTGTAGACTTCGGTAAGCTGGATTTAATTTATTTACTAGTGTAGACTTCGGTAAGCTGGATTTAATTTATTTAGCGAAGATCAATTAAAGACTTCTATTACCTATATTTTTTGTTCATTTTTAGGGTTTTTATTAAAAAAGGTTCTCATGTGTAGACTTCGGTAAGATGAATTTTTCTTCACATTAAATAGTCAGCTTATGTCTAAATATGTCCCCGTTGGAAGGCAAGTAAATAGGAACTCTAACTTCGTCTGACATTCTTCCTCATCTTCCCGCTCTTCTATTTTTCTTTTCTTTTTCATTTGTTCTGTAATGTTTCCAATAAGATTATTATTATTATTATTATCATTGCGGCAAATGCATTAAGCGACTTGATTGTTTGATACGTCAGCAGAGATATGATTTACGGTTTCAAAGCGCGCCACTAAAACATTCGGTAAATACATGTTTGTTGGACTAAACTAATCTTGGTGCTAAAACACATTAAAAAAACATTTGCTAAAGATTGACGTCTCTGGCAATTGCTGTCGAGTAGAACATACATTCTATCGATTGGCATCTAACAAGCTCACTCATATATATATATATATATATATATATATATATATATATATATATATATATATATATATATATATATATATTATATATTATTTATATATGATATTAAATTATATTTTTCTATTCTACCTAAGTACGACGTCGTTTCGGCTTTCAGCTCTCATCAGCACAAAGAACTGACAATCTCGGTTCACAGAGACATCTTGAACGTGTGAGCATTCGCTCAATCCCTTAGGCCATGGGTGATTGTCACGTGATGACGGAGAAATCAAGTAATATTTACGCGTTAAATGGCGAGCGTAAACATCAAGACAATCTAATAGAACTCATTGAGAGTGTCAAAGTATTGCAATGAGGCTTTACGTGAATGTCTATTTGTAAGCTCCTCAACAGTGCTAGAGTTTAATTTTACTTATATATATATATATATATATATATATATATATATATATATATATATATATATATAAATATATATATATTTAAAATGACGTTTCTTGTTTTTTCTAAATTTTCTAATACATTTCAAAAAACGTTTTCATTAAAATGTGTGACCCATATTCTATTCAAATCTGCGTAAATCGCGCTCTTATACACATAACATTTCACTTTGTACGTGTTCGTCAACAACATCAGACGTTAAGTATTCTTTCGGAACCACAAGGAGATTTTCTTGCGAATTGCTCACATCAGAAAGATGAAGAGGAAAAATAGGAAAGAAAGGAAATTACTCTTTGAGAAGGCTGTTATATCAGCGAAAGTCTCAGACATATATTTAAGAAAAAAATGATTTAATTCATTTAGTAAATATATATATATATATATATATATATATTTTCTCAAAATTCTATAATACAATTCAAAAACCTTTTCCTAAGGATCTGTGACCCATCTTATATATATATATATATATATATATATATATATATATATATATATATATATATAATATATATATATATATATATATAATATATATATATATATATATATATATATATATATATATATTCATATATATATATATAGTGAATGCTTTTATTCAAACATGTACAAGGTCTGCTACACTGGCTGGTCGATGTTATCGATCTACAGCTCTCAAGAGCTGAGGTCTCATCAGGCAGAGATTTTTTTATGATCCAACCTGGTCGCTGAATTTCAGGAAGAAAGTCACTCTTTTATAAGCCCGGTTTGATTCCCTTTGGATTTCTACCCTGTGGATTTTTACCCTACCTGGATTACTATATATATATATATATATATATATATATATATATATATATATATATATATATATATATATATATATATATATATTCATATCTATCTAGTTTGCATTTGTTCTTGAAGATACATTTCGTTAAATATTACAGATGACTTGTGTCTGCATATTATTCCCTTAATCGTTTCTAGATGCCTGATTAATTTTCGAGTCTCAGGCATGAACTGGCAGATGAATTTGTCGTGCTCGTTGTGCAGCATAGTACTTTTGGTTCCTTCCGGAGCCATCTTCAACCGTGCCTATCGAGTAAAGAATATGTATTTGAAATATTTATTGATAGTTTTTGGCCGGAATTATGTGAGTGCTTGTAGTATTAATAGAGTATTAGTATTAAGCTAATTATCTATACTACAACCAATCAGATGATTCCCGCCCAAATGATCTCTAAACATTAAAAAATACACATTCTTTACTCTATAACCACTTCCATTGTCTTTCCTGGAACATTTTATACATATGATTTAAATTTCATGAAAATAGGATATATTTGAAGTTTTAGAGGAGTTCTGCCCTCACAGCTCCCTTAGGAGCCACTTAGAGATTCGGGGCTACTTCCATTGCCATCCTTAAAAAGATTTTACATGTGAATACCAGTACAGTTTTTTATGTAGATTGTTTAACCTTCTTTCTATAGAGAACACATTCATACACACACATATATTGGAATTAACTAGAGAGATTTTAACTTCGTGTAGACAACCATTTTAGTTGCTAATACACATAAAACACAGTGCAGGAACCACAGATGTTTGTTCACATTACATTTGTTGTTTTTTTTCATATTTGTTCATTTGGGGAAACGGGGAGCAGGAAGGGAATTCCAAACGAAAATAAGCTCGAGAAAAGAAGCTAATAGAGTAGAAAGCTTCCCGGCATCTGGGAAAATCTACAGTGAAGGGGTGTGATTTTGCTGATTGTCGGGTTGATCAGGGCTATTTACGTTAAGGTGCTACAAGTGCGGCAAGTTCGTCCGAGCACATTCAGTTGAATTACTTGTAAAAGAAACACAAGGATGAAACATTGCGGCGATGGGACAGGGTCTACAGCTTGGTAGACAGTGTGATACCTATTAGCTGTAATCTCAATTTCTCCCCCGATTTATAAAATCGGGGGACTTATGTTTTGAGGCATGTCCGTCCGTTTGTCCGTCCGGATTTTTCTCCGCAACCATCCATTGAGTTTCTCTGAAATTTTGCATGAAGTTTAACTTTGGTCAGGTTAGAAAGTGACATTCTCCGATTTTTAAAAAAAAATCTGGTTAGCCACTCAGGGGGTCAAAAGGGGCCGAAATGGCAAAAAAAAATTTTTTGCCCCATAACTTTTCATTCATCCATTCAATTTCCCTGAAACTTGGCCAAAATGTGGAGGCAATTGTTCCTAATAGAAAATAAGTATCGCTGACCTTGGAAAACATCTGGTTTGCGCCCCTAGGGGGTCAAAAGCCCCCAAAATGGAAAAAAATGGCCCTTTTCTCCCATAACGTTTGATCCATCCATTCCATTTTTCTGAAACTTGGCCAAAATGTAGAGGCACTTGTTCTGGATATGAAATGAGCATCCTTGATCTCAGAAAAATTATGGTTCACGGACTCAGGGGGTCAAAGGGGGGTCAAAAATGCCCCAAATTGCCCAAATTTATTGCATTTTACACTCGCCACATCGAGTCACATACAGAGGGGAGCCACGCACGCGCGGCTTGTTCTTATCAAAAAGTGTGGAGTTGGTTTAATTAATAACCGACAGTGTATGTAAGATCAGTATATAACCACATTCCATTTCTATTTTCATGCGTTGCTTCTGAGAGATCGACATGGTTTATTTCAATTTTAAAATGTTTCTTTTGAAGGGTTCTAATGAGAAAACATGAAACACCATTTTCGAAGTTCTAAACGAACATTTCCTAACATCCTACAAACGGAAAATGTCCACCATTGCTTTTTACTGAAACAATAGATTTTTTCGCATCTTAAAATACCACAAGGATCATCTAAGATTATTTATTGCCTTTTTTGGTCGTGATGTTTCCTCGTGCGACGTTGCCTACCCCCGGCCCAACTTCTTTAACATTTTCAATTAGATTATTACTGCAGGCAGCGCATAGAAGAAGTTTGATTGTTCGATACGTCAGCGGAGAAATGATTTACGACTTTGAGTGAGCGACTATAAAACTTTGTGAATACATGTTTGCTGGACTAAATTAACCTTCGTACATAGGCAAATTTAAAAACCACGCACTAAGGATTGACATCTCTGGTAATATCTGGAGAGTTGAACATACATTCTATCACTTGGCGTATCGTATACATTTCTCTGCCTTTGTCACTGTCTCTCTCATATATATATATATATATATATATATTGCCAGTAGCCGTGTGGTTCCAAGCCTTTGTCTCGTAATTCTAGCCTGAATTTATGAACTGCGTTCGATCCTATGCGATTGCTTACTACCAGCACTCCTACAGTGATGAGGGCAAACAGCCCGACACGATATTGTATGTTGGTAATAATGTGTTGTTATCCTAAATTAAAATGTATTCTCTGTATACAGTTTTTAGCCTTTTCACTTCTACAGCTTAATAGGTTTTGGGGGTCTTTAAATTTAATCATTTTAAGTTTCTCATTCAGACATAATTTACGCGGGTCGTCTGAATTTGTACATGTACTGGCCTGTTGTACTATTTTCCATTGAATTAATGGCGCGCGTCCGCTATTTTTAGCTCCCAGTAATGGGTCGCTAGTGCTGTTTTTAATTGGCGTCTTTGTTATTAAATGTGCTTTTGTGGGCGTAATATCTGACTTTAAAGTGGAAGGAGGTCATATATATAAATAAGTGATCGGAACTTTTCGGGTATCGGAACCTTTTTAGCGTAATTTCCGATTCCAAAAACGATCCTTTTAATTTTGAAAAACTTAATTTTCTATTGCTGGTACTAATGATAACATGATCAATAGTTATTGTATTTTAACTACCAATGAAACAAAAAATCTATAAATCATGATAACATCAATATCAGATGTACATTTATGCCGTTGATTTACAATGTCCAAAAAATGTTTAAAAATTAAAAAAAAACATTTTTGACAAAAGATAACTGACAAACAGCAATGTATAATTAAATTTAAATTAATAAATAAAAAATGTTGTTTTTAAATTTGTTTTAACTCATTTATTCTATGCTGTAAGGATTTTGTCTGTTTTTCTTTTTAAATTATATGGTGGGTTTTTGTCCGGTTGTAGGAAAACCTTATTGAAGGTAGCAAACAATGTGAAAAAAACCCACCTTTGAACATTTGGAAAGACTTGGTGTGTAGTTGAATTAGTTATAAATGTATTGAAAGATTTTCACGGGCTTGTGCGAAAACACACTTTGGCGTCACTCTTTGTTTTTAATGTTGAGTTTCCATGTCTGAACTGGTTGTAAAACATATTTTCTAATGAGATAAAAGGAAATAGAAGGCAATAAAATACAAGAGTAATCAAGGGAGGTGCGATAGCGCTCTATCCATTAATAAACCTAAGAATGGCCTATGCTAGAAATCTCATTTCTTTGATCAATCATAACTCAAAAACCAATAAACCAAATTAGTTAAAACTTTGCACAAAATTTTTATTTGATAGGTTCTATAAGTGTGTAGAATTTCAGCATCATTAGTCAAGGCAACCCAGAGATCCAGGAAGGTCAGGCATGAGTTTGTGTTATTCCTGTGTACGTACGTACGCACGTATGTGCCACCCTGTATCTCATCAACTATTTGATGGATTCAGCTGATTTTTGGCAGAGATAGAGGTTCCAGAGTCTAGTTGATGGCATTTTAATTTCAGTGTACCATATACCTTAGTTTTCCAGAAAATTAAAAAAAACTTTAAAATGACCATTGTATTGAGGCATAGCCTTTACAAAAGTAGTGACATGCCATGAAAAATGCCAGTATACTGAAATCATATGCCCTTAATAGGGTAAAGATGAAAATTCATATACACTAAATGTACAAAAGCAAGGAAATTCCCAATTGTTTACACTTTTATTGTCATTAAGGGTATGCGAGCACAACAGGGCTATGTAATTTATTGGTAGGAATTTTTCTTCAGCGCACCTCACACGCTTTATCCACTCATGCATAGAGATTTATACTGTAGTGATGTGATAATTAAATGGTTTGGTTGATATGTAGTTATACCCTTAATTAATGACAATAAAAGTGTAAAGATTTGGGAATTTCTTTGCTTTTGTACATTTAGTGTATATAGATTTTCATCTTAACCGTATTAAGGGCATATGATTTCAGTATACTGGCATTTTTCATGGAATAATAATGTGCCTGTTGGTCATTAATGTTTTTGACACCGTTTCGCAGTTCAGTTGTTACATTTTTCTTCCACTGAAAAAAACATAAGTACACACCAAACAACGATAAAAACAATGAAAATTTGTCAACAAAAAATGTAAGTGCCTTAATACATATTTCAAAACCTACCTTACAGAAATTTTAATGCGTTTTATGAATTAAAAATTAATTACTAAAATGTGTTATTAATTTTTCTTCAAAATTAAACTTATATTTTGATTTACTGTGAAAGTTCGAATTGTTTTCTGTGTACAAGTTAAGTAGATCATTTTACTATATACGAACTTATAAATATTATTATTATGGTATCATTCTAGATTAACACACTCGAAATAACCCTCGCCCCTGAACAACATTCAACTTTTTTAGGCGATTACGTGTGAACACTGAAAAACTTGGCGACCCCCCTCCCCGAAAAATAGATTATTTTAGAATTTAGAGGGGCGAATTATTTCATATATATATTTAAGGTAAAATTAGTCAGGATACCGGGCCATTCCAGCGTTTTAGGATAAAAAC
>OY744528.1:14192491-14222491 GCA_963556195.1 Sepiola atlantica | reverse complement strand
TTCAGAATTTAATTCTTCCTTTTGTTTATTCTGTTCAATATTTTGTTGTGTTTTTCCTTTCTTTCTTTTATTCCTTCTTCCAATTTATTATTCCATTTCTTTTTTCTTCTTCTACCAGTTCTTTCTGCCATCCCTTTTCTCCTTTTCTTCTTTTTTCTTTAAATCATTGCCTTCCTAGTTATTCACTTCTCTAAGTTGCTTCTCTTTTTTCTATGATTTCATCTGTTTCCCTTTCCTTTTTTTCCCTGTATCCTTCTTTCTTTACTTTCATTTCACACGTTGTCATATTTATTCTTTCATTCTATCATTCCATTTTCTTTCCGTCTGTCTATTCTCCCATTTTTCTTCCCGTGTTTATTTCAATCCTTCAATCTTTCTTTTCTCTTGTTTGTTTAATCTGTCCACCTTTCTTTCATTGTATCCTTTTATCTTTTTCCCCGGATCTGTATTCCATAGCTTCTTTTTTCTAATAATCCAGTTTGCTTTGCTTTCCTTAGATTGCCATTTCCAACCACCTTCCTTTCTGTATTTATTGTTATTAATTGTTATTTGTTCATCCCTATCATTACATAAAATGTCTACTTTATTCACATCTCGAACTGATGCGTATTTTTTTCCCTGGTCGAAAGTGCCATTATTCCCTGTAATGAACGACAGCGTCCATCTTTTGAACGATGCCTTACAATAAAGTACAAACTGTGGTGGATCGAGATACGATTCCAGCGAACGCCTCAAAGCGAATGGCTTGAATAGCGACTCTCTCTTCTTTTTCCCGTTCGTTGCGATACGCTTTCCTCTTCACTTTCAAAAGCAAGTTAATTTTCACAAGAACGTGTTAACTCGATAGTTTTCAACCAATGAAAATCGTTTAAACCCAAAATCTAGCCTTATTTATCTACCTCCCACAGGTAAAATGTGACACAAGGTCGGAAAGTGGGGCTTGATAAGTCAGTACCCTAGAGGAAGAGTACGTATGTATGACCCTTAAAAATTGCCTGGGCAGACCCGTCGGCATTCCCCGGCAAGGGCGCCTCAGGCGATTAGAAATAAACTAAACCTTCTCAAAGGGTGAGAAGGCAAAGCCTGGGAGGGTGGACCTCCTAGAACTGCACAGAACAAACCCACAGACCGGCGGAATCAAGCCCCGAAGGGCAAGACGGTACCGGTCTATAAGGGTTTAGCATCCATCGGAACAGATACTACACTTTCTTCCTATGTCAAATGAACAAACTTTATAAAACAGTGACCTGGTCAAAAAAATCAGAGTTCTATGCAAATCCAACCTGGCGCACCTCGGAACCTCAAAAACGTACCCCCCCCCCCCCCGTGTCTTTGCCTGGGGGGGGGGCGAGAAAAATAAACAGTTCATAACTCACGTACATGCTCCCTCACCTCCCACTGGTGTACGCACGCACTAACAGAACAAGGTAAACCTATGTATACTTACACAGTGCCATATTGTCTAATACTCACATACGCATATTCACATTAACAAATATATATAGACATACACATCCTTAACCCTCGTGTCTGATATTCACTGAACATTTTCCTACCAAAAACATGAATTTAATTTCTGCTACCATCCTATATTTTGTTTAGCGTTTGATTCCTTACTTCTAAATTACGTATGATCCGATGTTTGGCTTTGTAGTTAAATTCCTTACTTTTAACATTCGAAGAGGCTATTTTGCGGGCTCATGTTTAGTTAACCTTACTGTTACAGTTACAGCGAAGATTTCACGAGTCAACATTTTTAAGTTTCATTTCACCATTTTTCCGATAAAAGAGAAATAATTAAACGAAGATAATGAAACTGAAAACATAAACAAATCTTTATACTTATGTTTTGTGAGTTTGGCCTTTTGCCTAAGATCAAAGTGTAGTATCTGTTCCGATGGATACTGCACCCCATAGACTGGTATTATCTTGGCCTTCGGGGCTTGATTTACGCCGGTCTATGGGTCTGTCCTGTGCAGTTCTATGAGGTCCACCTTCCCAAGATTTGCCTCCCCTCTTTGGGGAGGAGTAAGTTTATTGCTTACTGCCTGAGGCGCCCCTACCGGGGAATGCCGACGGGGCTGCCCAGGCAATTTTTAAACCCCACTTTCCCGACCCGACCTTGGGTCACATCTTACTTGTGGGAGTAAGATAAAAACTGGCCTTGTGCCTAACTCCTGGAGAGCAGTAAATCAATACTCGACGTAAAAAAGATATTTTTTATTTTAACATTTTTCCAAAAAAGAAATAATTAAAAGAAGATAATGAAACTGAAAAAAATAAACAAATCCAATAAAACAGAAATATTTTTTTAAAAATTGGATAAATAATTATTTAATAATGTAACATTTTATAAGATGAATAGTCAACAGTGATTTTTTTTTTATAATTTAAAACTTTATAAAAACGAATGAACTCTATTTTTTCTTAAATAACTAAAGCATTTTTTATCCGACGCAAATTACTTCTAAATCCGACTAAAGAATCTAATTGTCTATAATATTTTTGTTCATTTAATTAATTTTTACTATTTTTGTATTAAAAGCAGATATTTGTTTTATATTCAATAATAACCGACAGAATAACAACCGATGATGATGAAAATAAATTGTTATTAAATATTTGCCCTTATTTATTTCATTATCCTTTCTTTCACAAGACGATAACAGTTAGTTTTAAAAAAAAAACATAAGCCGGCAAAATAGCGAACCCCTCGTTATTTTGCCGGTCCCGGCAGAATAACGAGGGGGTCGCTATTTTGCCGAGACCGGCAAAATAGCCTCTTATTTAACATTAGCTATCAATGTTATCTTTAACATCGTTATATTTTTAAATTTCTATTTTTCATTTTTGCCCTTGAAAACGATTATCTTCATTTTTGTTGTGTGTACTCCCCTACCATGTTTCATCCTGTTTGTTTGGCTAACGCATAAGTGAATAGTGCCAATACAAAGACCTGTTTAAACAAAGGGAGACATACTCATTAGTCGAAGGAAACGAGTGAGTAGTGAAGGCGTGATGAAAACAGGGACACTTATTATTTTTCATGGAAATCGCTCCAGACAATGCATGAAGCCACTTGATATAAGGAGCTAAAAAATTACTATTTCAAGGTTAAAAACCAGCCAACGATAAGTGCAAGATGGGTAGATTTCGACCCAGAAAAACAGCGCTTCTTCCTCCTTTGTCAGAAACATCGCTCATGAAATATAAGACTACATAACAAAATAAGGGAAACGAGAGTTAGAAAGCTGCGGAAGTAAAACCAATGGCCCACTCTCTACTCTTTATTGCTTAGAAATTGTAGTGAAGGCTGATTCACTATAAAAACGGTCGTAGAATGTAAATCCATGTATCTAACATGATGATTTCCTTCGAGAATGAAATGAAACACCAACGTTTCTGTGCAACTTGCTTGCCATAAGCACATTATTTTACTACCACTATACATACACACTTATATATAATATGGGCATATATCTATTGCAAGTAAACTACAGAGGTGTCCATGTTTCAGTCCAGCCGGAAATCATCAGGCTAAATGCGCAGAAATTATGTTACCGATTATTTTATGCTGAGGTACTTTTTTATGCATGCTACCTAACCAATCAGATTCGTAGTTATAAGTCCCTAGCGGGTTAATGTTTTTACGGCCGGACTACTTTTAACACAGGCCTTTTGGCTAAGATCAAAGTGTAGTATCTGTTCCGATGGATACTGCACCCCATAGACTGGTATTGTCTTGGCCTTCGGGGCTTGATTTACGCCGGTCTATAGGTCTGTCCTGTGCAGTTCTAGGAGGTCCACCCTCCCAGGCTTCGCCTCTCCTCTTTGGGGAGGAGTAAGTTTATTGCTTACTGCCTGAGGCGCCCCTACCGGGGAATGCCGACGGGGCTGCCCAGGCAATTTTTAAAGCCCACTTTCCCGACCTTGGGTCACATCTTACTTGTGGGAGGAAGATAAAAACTGGCCTTGTGCCTAACTCCTGGAGAGGAGTAAATCAATACTTTTAACACAGGCCTAACCCTAACCTTTATTTGACCGTCTTTTCTTTTGTTTGAGTATTTCTATAGCGCATCTCGTTTTCAAGTGTATAAAATTAATAGGTGACCTTATTTTAGCACGTGGGGGATTGAAATAATTTATTTTTTCTATTCATCTTGTTATTCGTTGCTACTTTAGATATTTATTTCGCTATTTATTTGAGGGAATACATTCCGCGCATTTAGTCTGATGGTTTCATGCTGGAATAAAACATGGACGCCTCTGTGTAGTTTACTTGCGATTAAGCCCCTTTAAGAAATTTAAGTTGAGCACCCTCGGGGATGTTAAAAATAGACTTTCAAAAAGCGCTAATGCAGAGTTCCAAATACGTTCGTAGAACACTCTCGACTATCTGTGCCCGCTTCTAGGTACATATAGATCTTAATTTCCCTTAATTACGTGACAGTTTCCGTTGGCCGAGTGGATATGGCGACTGCTTGCAGATTCGGGTTCGCGCCTCCCGACCGTCTGAAATTGTTACTTTCCTGCACTGATGAGAGCAATAAGCTTGAAAGGCTAGCGTCTGTAATTATTAATAATTTAATATTTATTTATAAATGTTATATACATATATATATATATATATATATATATATATATATATATATATATATATATATATATAATATTAAATTATTTTTTTCATATTTTACCTACTTATGGCTCTCATCGGCGCAGGGAAATAACAATCTCAGATGGTCATATGGCGCGAACCCGGTTCACAAAGACACCTTGCATCTGTAAGCGTTCACCTAGTCTCATTAGGCAACGAGAAATTGTCACGTGAGAACGGAGAAATTGAGTGATATTTACACTGAAAGCGGCGAGTTTAAATATTAAAACATTCGATAGTACTCAACGAGAGAGTCGGAGCATTGCACTGAGGCTTTTAGGTGAATGTTTCATTTTAATCTTTTGGACAGTGCTCAACTTTCAATTTTACTTGAAACGTGATTCTGTATATATATATATATATATATATATATATATATATATATATATATATATATATATATATATATATATATATATATATATATATACTGTCAAAGTTTAAATTTATACTCCGGTCCTTGATCAAACTTTCATTCTTTCTTGATGATGAATCACGGATCGTATTTCGTACAGCAAAATGACTGTACGGAAATTATGGATTTCAAATTCGATTACAAAAGCGATACTGTTTGAAAGTCTCATCTTTTCCCTTCTGCAGGTGTTTCCGATTTCGCGGACGAATATAATGAGTTTATCGACTCGAAATGTAATTATAGATATCGGAAAGTTTTATATCTTCAGATCATTAATTCATTAGATCTCTGATGTAGCTGTCGATACGAGAAGCCGTGTATATCAAGATGAATTAGGCCACGCACGCACGCACGCATATATATATATATATATATATATATATATATATATATATATATATATATATATGTATACATCGATACATGTCTAATCTCATGAAATCTAATATTGTACGATTGAACTATAATCTGAGTGTTCTTCTGAATCAACTAGAATAGAATATTGTCATTTTCAAATGAAGCTTCACACATGAAGAAACTATGAACAAAAAACTATTACAATCAAAAAGAAGAAAACCATTTTGTCTCAGCTTTTGATGGTGAAGTGTTATTATCTGTATTGTACCTATATGGAACGTTTATCGTCAATACTACTATTCATTTAAAAGTAAATCGAATATCGACGTTGCCCTCGGTAGTAAAAGGAAAGAAACTTCCCCTGTTCGCATCGTAACCTTTTTTTTTGTCGCCATAGATTGTAGGTTAATGTTGAACTCTACACATACATATTTCACTTATTATGCTTTTTTTAATTATAAGTAACGTAAGTACAGGGTGGGCCAAAATAAGGGTCCTATCTTTAAATTTGAATAACTTGAATTTGAATAACTTTCACAAAATAAAAGTTAAACTCACCAAACTTTATGTGTGTGTAGACTGACCCTTCCGAGATTTTTTGAAATAAACAAAACAAATTTTAGCCGAAAAACACTTCTTAAAACTTACAAAAACTAAAGTATTGTTTTTTACACTGTTTTGAGTTTTTTAAGCAAAAATAAATGTTTTCTAAATGAGGGTACGTTCCTTAGGGCTAATACGGCTCATGCTTGCTTCGGAAGGGGTCCTTTACTTATTCTAAAAAAAAAAATTAAAAAATCAATAAATAAAAAAGTTATGAATTTTTAAAAATAGGACCCTTATTTTTGCCCACCCTGTATTACTTAGTTCACTTATTTGCATATTCCAGAGAGCGTCGTCACGTGCTTGACAACACAACTCAGCCACTTATCACGGTCTTGGGCTAGTCTTTCAACTATCAGGAGCGGCATACCAGTATCAACCTAAATCTGGTCGGCCCATCTCTTTGGTGGTCATCCTTTTGATCGCCCTTGAATCAAATCTTGTATAATTTTGGTTATTCGAACTACATTTCTCATCTTGAGTGTTACCATCACAACACAAGGACCCGTGGCGCAGTGGATTTAGTACTAAGTTAAATTTCAGTTCTAAATGATAGTCATCTGAAGGTTGAAGGTTCAATCCTCTGTGTAGGCGATACGAAGAATTACGTATTACTGAAGACTTCTCCCAATCATGGCTGACGGAACAAGAGAATGCTACCCCCGTGGATTAAATAAATTCCGTTCTCATCTTGGTTTTTATTCTCATAACGTTTCGGCCGATGTAACCTCCGACCTTCTTCACAGGCACAGCGAATAAAGTGTTAGGTATAATAAGTTGCATAAGCGGCAGTATCCTGGAGGTTGTAGGTTCAATCCTCACGAGAGGTACTACTAACTAAGAATAACATAAAAGTTACTTAAGTTTTTTACCCGGTCATGGCTGACAGGACGAGAACAATCTATCCTCGACAGTAATATTCCCGAGTTCGAAGAGATACACCTGATAAAGGCCGGAGGTTACAGCGGCCGAAACGTTGTGATGATAACACTCAAGATGAGAAATGTAGTCCGAATAACCAAAATTATACGAATTAGCAATCCTCATTTAAAAAACTCTTCTTGATATGATTTCGTAACATAGCGGGAGTCTGTTAGCCGGGAAAAATATCCAAACCACGTCAATCTCTTTTTTATAATAACGTTGTTGATGTATCCGTTTATATTAAACCTCTTTTTGATATATGTAGTTCTTTGTCTGTCTTTTAGAATTACGCCAAGGCTAGTTCTTAAATGTTTAATTTACAAAGACATTGAGCATCCTATCATGCCTTGCCAGTTTAGTCCATGTGTAACTTGCATATACAGAAATAGGAATTATCAATGCATTGCAAAGTCTTAACCCCAGAGATGTTGTTATGTTCTTCCTGCTCTATATCTTTAATTTTAGTCTTCCAAATGCAGAAGTTGCTATTCCTATTCTTCGGAAATGGATATTAATTAAATCATGTGACATACAGATTAACCTTTTTCGTGTTATTTAGTAAAATGAACAGCGCGAAGTCATTTAAACCAATGGTATTTTTGAACGATAATCGTCGATGTTGGTGAGTCCATGCTGACATTTTGTTAATTATAATAGGGGTGGGACGTAATGGGTTAAAATTTTAGATCCATGCGAGTAGTATTTTTGTGTTCATTTATACATAAATAACATTAAACAATCAAACATTTAGAAAATTTTGCAAAATTCAGAAGGTGCAGGCCAAAAATAGCCGTTAGGGCTCCACGGGACGCAAAATCCATCATTTTTCGGTGAAAAAGTGGTTTCATGCGACATTGCAGGTCCTAAAACATCCTCAAAAGCTATGAATGGATATAGATGGTTAAATCTAATATAGTACTTTAATTTAGGACCATTTTCAGGCTGTGAAAGGGGTTTCATGAATGGAAAATAGCCAAAAACTAGTGGCCTGCACCTTCTGAATTTTGCAAATTTTTCAAAATGTTTGATTGTTTAGTGTTATTTATGTATAAATGAACACAAAAATACTACTCGCATGAATCTGAAATTATCACCCATTACGTCCCACTCCTAATTATAGCGTATTTTAAAACCAGCAACTTTTTCATCTCCTCAGCTAACGGAATGACATTACTAATACGTTGGCTCGGAGCAAAATGTAGTATCTATTCAGATACTACATTTCATCTTTTCTGCCCTCGCTCAGTGAAGAAGTCCTTCGAGACTGAGGCAATTTTTATTTAGTTTCCAATACACAGTGCTCGTTTTGGGGGATATGGAATTTCGCCACATTATAAAACGACTGTGTGTCTAATTCCTCATTGGGAGGCAAATAAATAGAGACATTTATACAACGTTACATAGATGTTGCCAAACTGTCGCAATGTGTTTCTAAAGCTTTACAGGACAGACCGAACACTATACATAGTAACATTGTAACAGCTTTATATCAAGGGAGGCGCGATAGCGCTCTATCCCTTAATAGACTTCAAGAATAGCCTATGCTGGAAATCTCATTTCTTTGATCAATCATAACTCAAAAATCAATAAACCAAATTAGTTAAAACTTTGCACAAAATTTTTATTTGATAGGTTCTATAAGTGTATAGAATTTAAGAATCATTAGACAAGGCAACCCAGAGATCCAGAAAGGTCAGGCATGATTTTGTGTTATCCGTGTGTACGTACGTACGTATGTGCCACCCTGTATCTCATTAACTATTTGATTGATTCAGATGATTTTTGACAGAGATAGAGGTTATAGGGTCTAGTTAATCGCATTTTAATTTCAGTTTCCATATAACTTAGTTTTCCAGAAAATTCAAAAAAAAACTTTAAAATGACCAGGCATAGCCTTTACAAAAGTAGTGACAATCCATGAGAAATGCCAGTATACTGAAATCATATGCCCTTAATAGGGTAAAGATGAAAATTCATATACACTAAATGTACAAAAGCAAGGAAATTCCCAAATGTTTACACTTTTATTTTCATTAAGGGTATGTGAGCACAACAGGGCTATGCATTTTACTGGTAGGAATTTTTTTTCTTCAGCGCACCTAACACACTTCACCCACTCATGCATAGAGATTTATACTGTAGTGATGTGATAATGAAATGGTTTGGTTGATATGTAGTCATACCCTTAATGACAATAAAAGTGTAAAAATTAGGGAATTTCCTTGCTTTTGTACATTTAGTGTATATGAATGTTCATCTTAACCCTATTAAGGGCATATGATTTCATTATACTGGCATTTTTCATGGAATTAACGTTATAGTCTTACATTCCCAAATAGATTCCTCACAGCATGAAAAAATAAAACTAAACTAAGAAGAAATAGATGGAGAGTGCGATTTGGGAGTGAGGTTGTATAATACATTTAGGGCAAATAATCATATTTTGACCATTATATCGAGGGCAAATTGAATGATCGGGTGGATGGTAAGGAATATTATTTCGAGGGAGATAAATGTTGTGTTAAGGATATATAAAGCTCTAATAAGACCTAATATAGAATAGTGCACCCGGGCCTAGACTCCAGCGACTAGACATGGAAATTGGAATGTAATATTGAAACTTGAAGGCGTACAAAGAAGGATGACAAAACTAATAAGTAAAGTAAAAGAGTGCAGTTACAGGGAGAGATTGGACACATTGGGATTGACTACTTTGCTGGAGAGAAAAATGAGAGATGATATGATTGAGACTTTGAAGATAATTAATGGCATTTCTAACCATGGTGGATATTTTTTAGTATTTCTCCTAGATCTGGAAGGTTATTGTCAAGGCAGTTTTCAAAAACTAGATTTGTTAACCAGTTAAGTTTTTTTGCTCACAGAGTAATATGTTTTTGGAATAAGTTGCCAGATCAGATTAAGAACAGCAATAGCGTGGATCAGTTTAAGATGAGGTTGGATGAATTCAGAGAAAGTGGAAGGAGGGGGAAAATGAGAGGGGCACCTTTGGGAGTTGTCAAATTGAATATTTGACACAATTTGATCTGGATATCGATACTGTACTAATAGTTTAATTTTTTTGAACAGTTGAATTCAGACGATTGTTAAAGGTGAGATGCCCAAGGAGGCATAACAAATAATAATAAATTAAAGAAAACGAAGAATATATGAACTTATTAATCGAAATAAATCAAAGCGAAAAACATTCACGAATTAAAAATGGCAGTACGCAAAAATGGATACAAAATTCCATTAATATTTTAGAATAGGCATTCCTAAATCAAATTAGTGAATCTCAATTTAAAAAAAATGTGACGTTTTTAAAACTTTTCATGAATTGATATGCAAACAAAAGATGTGTTAATTAAAGTTTATTTGTTTATTTGTTTAAGTCTATTTTATATATTTGATAATAAAAAATACATGCTAACATATTCCTCACTTTTCGGATTGAGTTATTCTTGAAAAAAAAAACTAACTTTTATTCTAATTGTTTAAATTAGCTGCAATTTCCCAAAATGCAGCAAATGGCTTATTCTGAATTTTGTCTTTATTATTTTTAATAAACTGGCTTTGTAAACTCCCGTTTTCCGGATTCAAATAACTAAACCTCAGCTCAATGGGTAATCCAACGCGTTAGCGTTATTACTAGCGTTCTAATAACGTTGGGGCATATTTCAGATTTTTTTAGATGAGGATTGATAATATGTACTATGTGTATTATTTGAAAACAGTTATCATCTTGGATGTTATTATCACAACGTTTCCGCCGGAAGGACCCTTGGTGCCACGGATAAAAGTGCTAAGTGATAATAAGTTCTAAATTCTTGAGGTTGAAACTTTAATCTTAAGAATATAATTACAAATTGCTTAAGACTTCTACCCTGTCATGGCGGAGGGGACGAGAAAAAGCTCCCCTCGTTGATTGAATAAAGGTTTTGTTCGAAATTCCATACATATTAGATTTAAAGATTCCATAGATCGAAAATATGCACTTGGAGAAGGCCGGAGGTTACATCAGGCGAAAAGCTGTGAGAATAACATCCAAGATGAGAACAGTAGACCGAATAAAACAAACTATACAGTACTTTCAGACGTTCCCCCACCCCGTGGTAAAAGGAAAAAGTTTTCCCGTTTTTATTGTAACCTTTTTGTCGCAATAATAGTAATCATACTATTTAACCCGAGAGAGAGAGAGAGAGAGAAAGAACGAGAGAGAGAGAGAGTGGAACGAGACTATTTTTTGTATTTTATCTTATTTTTTAAAAATTAAGTTGCTTCGCCAACTTCTGTTTATCCTGGTTTAAGTGATTTATTCCGAACTCATTGGGTGATCCAACGAGTCACATTTTTTTAAATTGTATTCTTAATATCGTTGTGACAACGTTGGAGAAAGTGGTTAATTAGGTTTAGGAATATCGATGATTGCAACATTACAATAATGTCGCATGTATCCGAATTAAAATAGAACGCATTTATGTCTGCACATCTAAATAACCTTGTACGCTCGAAAAAAAATTCTGTAGCTGCGGTCTTGTTGACAACAGCTGTGATCACATATCTCTCTCCCTCCCTCTCTCTCTCTCTCTCTCTCTCTCTCTCTCTCTCTCTATATATATATATATATATATATATATATATATATATAAATATATATATATATATATATATATATATATAGATATATATATATATATAAATATATATATATATATATATAAATATATATATATATATATATAAATATATATATATATATATATATATAAATATATATATATATATAAATATATATATATATATATATAAATATATATATATATATATATATATATATATATATATATATATATATATATATATATATATAGCAATCCAACAAAATATATAAGCGTAAACTAATATCCTATAATTAGTGAAACATCCGGATAAAAACTGAAGCTCAATATACTGGATAGAGCATTAATATTATAATATAAAATGAAGTATTATTACTTCATTTTATATTATAATTATATACATATATATATATATATATATATATATATATATATATATATATATGCAATCCGAGTATGGTATAGATCCACAGGGTATAAATCCAGGGGAGTTGAACCGGGTTTATGAGAGTGCTCAATAAAAATATAGAGCAGAAATATAAATGATAATTTATTTCATTTTGACTACAAAATTGATTTTGTTTCACGAGAGCAGTTTGAGGGAATCCCGATCATCAGGCCTCGAAATAAAATTATGCCTGTTAAGATAGGATCATAATCACACAAAGTTTTTTGAAGGTGACAGAAATTTTAAATAAAATTAAAGATGAATAAAACAAAATCAATTTTGTAGTCAAAATTAAATAAATGATCATTTATATACATATATATATATATATATATATATATATATATATATATATATATATATATATATATATATATATATATATAAATGATCATTTATTTTATATTTATATATATATATATGTATATATTATTATTATTATTATTATTATTATTATTATTATTATTATTATTATTATTATTTCATGTATCCACATAAAATGTTATAGGGAGATATCATTTTTTATGTATTAATTTTAAGTATTTACTTCAACAGTGTCCGGTACGTGTGTAGAGCTAGGTAGTAAGTTATGAAAATATGTTTATAGCAATGAAGCAACACAGAGAATTCCGAGTTTCATCCCCGGAGGGAATCGTCAGACTAAAATGCTTGACGATGAAAGGCGAAAGCCTCTGTGTTGCTTAATTGCCATGAATATATTTTCATAACTTACTAATATATATATATATATATATATATATATATATATATATATATATATATATATATATATATCAACTTATCCATCTATGTAATTCCTCTTATGATAAGATTTTAATCTTTGAAAAGCCTTGGCTTAAGGAAAGAAAAATAAACATGTTTTTACCGAGTACACCTTGCATTGAACAATCGAAGTTAAAATAGATGTGTCATTCGTACGTATTTATCTTTCTTCTTTAATTTATCTTATATATATATATATATATATATATATATATATATATATATAGTCTCGGAAGTTTCTCAACCATTAAAACTATATTAAAAAACAAAAAACAAAAAGAAACTAATAGTCCCATGTCTTTCAATGGAAAATCATTCATGTAAGTCAATTTATTTTTTACAGTTATTATATTAGTTTGTTTCTAACACTATTTTAAGGGATCATCAGTTGTTTACCATGAAACACTGTTTCGGTAATATATATATAATTATTGATTATTATTGCAAAATTAATATTGGAATTTGTGGGTGAAGAAAAATGAAGGGGGAAAAGAGAAGTTTAGAAAATTGAAGGGAGGAAGAGAAAAATAGCAGCAAGAATAAGAATATCGAGGAGGATAGAATATCTTCAGACTACTGAAATGGGAATAATGATGTTGTCATAAATGGACAAAGTGAAAATCAGAGTTGAGACGGGAGGGAGGAGATTGAGCGATGAGGAAAATTTGGAGGGAAAAGGTAGAGAATGGAAGGAGTTAAGGAAGAAGGGAGAGAGAGAGAGAGAGAGAGAGAGGGAGACGGTAGAAGAAGAGAATGGTAGAAAGAGTAAAGGGAGAAGATGGAGGAAAGAAAAGGATTGAATTTAGGGAGATGGGGGAGAATGAAAGGAGTCAAGGGGAGAGAGGGTAAGAAAATGGGGATAGAGGGAAGAAGGAAAAAACTGAAGTGGCAGTGACGAGGGAAAACAAAAATGCTCCGTGTTAGTTAGATCATAAAGTGTATCGATGAACAACAAAATCGAACGAGATTGTTGCCCCCTTCTCTCCTCCCCTCTCTCCCCTCGCTCCCCTCTCTCCCCTATCTCTCTCTCTTCCATGTTTCTTCTGCATATTTTTCTGATTATTTTAATTTTCCATTAAACACTTCTTATTTTTTCAAATAGACTTTGTTTTGCGGCTTCTAATGTATCTATACGATTGACATCCCAACCCTATACATACTAATTGACTAACCGCGTTTGCGTGAACACAACAGCCACAGACAAAAATTATATCTAAAAAAAAAAAATTTCGTCCGAAACTGGCTCCTACAGTAATATTTACAAAAACGCAAAAATAGCGGTCATGTGACGACCCTGCTCTCACGTACGTCCGCACATCAAAATCACCTTGTGCGTCGTAATCACTTTTCGAGTTCAAAGTTCAAAAAGAAATCATTGATGTAGTATTTAAGGACCAGAGTTTTTAACAGAAAAACAGCCGGGCCACAAAACAGGGCAGTCTACTAAAACGTTATTACGATCGACCCCCCCCCCCTGCTCTTAAGGGCTAGAGAGAGCAAATATTCTCAACTTACAAACATACTGTCACACGCATGCGCACACTCACAAAAGGAGCACACACACACTGCTTGCTAAAGAGACTCACCCACACAGTGTCATACGTATACGCTGTAATGATCTATGATCTAAAGATGGAGTGTCTGTTTAATAGTTTCCGTTTTCGAAGCGGTGTGTCCGTTGAACGTTGTCGTTGCTCAAATTGAAGAGTATGTTGAACGTTATTGGAACGTTCTAGATCGAAATAGAACATGTTTAATGAAAAACAAAGAGAGAAGTAGATTGTTATCCTATATCTCCTCCCTCTCTCTCTCTATCTATCTATCTATCTATCTATCTATCTATCTATCATTTGTTGCCAACCCTATTTCGACGGGAAGGTTTGGTTGTTGTTTTTTTTGTACGGCATATTAACCCTTTTCGGAATAGTTAACGCCAAACCAGTCACCTTTGTAAAAGTCTTGATGCTTCAAGTGTTTGATATTTTCGAATATTTATCGAGAAAGACGAAAATTTGTTTTTGCTTTTGGCTTTGCAGAACAGGATTGAGTTTTGCAAAGAGAAAAGAAAAAAAGCAAACGAACAATAACATTAATGTTTCGTGCATTTTAAGTCAGGAAGCCGGTATCTTCAGACAGCCTGATCTGGTAGCACAAGATCGATGGGGCGAATGTACCCCTTTGTCTGTTGTGTATCTTCGTCCGACAGTTAAACAGTAATAAACACACCCAGAATGCAACTATATCTTATTTATATTTTACTGAATAACATATCCGCACAATTTATAGCCATTTCGGACTAGTTTATTCTAGCAGTGAGGGGTGTTTATCTCTACACAACAATCCGATATATCATCCTCTTTTCATCCCCTCCCCCATCCGAATATAAATTCCTTCTACGAATCTCCCGAATACTTCCAGCGTATCTACCTCGAATCTTTCGATTTATTGTATATTCATATGCCGCTCGCACACTTAAGTAGGGTTTCTATATGTTGTGTGCAGCTTCTGATCTGCTGTAGTCTTCCAGATTTGAATCAAAAGAAACGTAAATAACGTCGGATTCCTTCGAGATTTGAACTTAAATAACGTAAATATCGTAGAAACGCATCCAGATTTGAACTAAGAAAAACGCATAAATAACGTTGAATATTTTTAATTCTTTAAATAAACAAAAAAAAAACGGTAAATAACGTCAACTTATATATTTCCGTTTCTTTATAAAATCTATATATAGAGCATATCGCTATGAATTATCAACGATGGGTTTCAAAGTAGAAAATAAAATGAAATCCACTTTTTTATGTTGTACGATTTGTTTCAAATGTATTTAAGGTTTTCCAGCGATGTAATCATGTGTTTCGTGTTGGATTAGATGGAAGGAGTCTGGTGACGTTTGCGGGGAGCGAACATTTGATTAAGGAGGGAGGGTACCTCGGAATTTTGATTGAGAGAGATTCGAACTAAATCAAAATCTTAAACATTTCTTTCTCATACGATAGAAAAACTTCGATACATGGTTAAAAAAAAGAATTCTGTTGCCACAGATAGAAGGAAACGAGAGAAGAGGGTTCTTATTTACTTGCCTCCCCACGAGGGTAGAGTTAGACAAAAGGTCGATTTTTTCGATGTAGGGAAAATCCGTTTCCCCCAAAAAGCACTCTGGATTGGAACAAAAATAAAAATTGCTTCGGTCTCTAATAACCTCTCCTTTACCGACCGAGGACAAAAAATATGAAGTCTAGCATCAGAACAGATACTACACTTTGCTCCTCGTCAATAGGCTAAAGGAGAAGAGATGAAGTAAGAAAGGAAGATATAGAGAGAGAGGGAGAGAGAAACAGAGAGAAAAAGAAAGAGAGAGAGAGAAAGAGAGAAAGAGAGAGAGTAAAAGAGAAAGAGAAAGAGAGAGAAAGAGAGAGAGAGAGAGAAAGGGAGAGAGAAAGAAAGAGAGAGAGAAAGAAAGAGAGATAAAGAGAAAGAGAGAGAGAGAAAGAGAGAAAGAGAGAGAGTAAGAACGAGAGAAAAAGAGAGAAAGAGAGAGAGAAAGAGAGAAAGAGAGAGAGAGAGAAAGAGAGAGAAAGAGACAGAGAAAGAGAGAGAGAAAGAGAGAAAGAGAGACAGAAAGAGAGAGAAAGAGAGAGAAAGGGATAGAAAGAGAGAGAAAGAGAGAAAGAGAGACAGAAAGAGAGGGAGAGAGAAAAAGAAAGAGAAAGAGAGAAAGAAAGAAAGAGAGATAGAAAGAGAGAGAGAGAAAGAGAGAAAGAGAGAGAGAGAGAGAGAGAAAGCGAAAGCGAAAGAGAGAGAAAGAGAGAGAGAAAGAAAAAAGTCTGATCATTTGCCATCTTCCACCATCTGATTATCCATCTCTCGTCGACAGTGGGATCATCCCTGCACGCCCAGTATCTCCCAATCTCTCCCTTAAATCTCGCCTACACATTCGTGTATCAACCATACCATTTTGGCTGGGATCACAGTGTAGTATCTCTTCCGATGGATACTACACCCTATAGACCGGTACCGTCTTGGCCTTCGGGGCTTGATGACGCCGGTCTGTGGGTTTGTCCTGTGCAGTTCTACGAGGTCCACGCTCCCAGGCTTTGCTTCCCCTCTTTGGGGAGGAGTAAGTTTATTGCTTACTGCCTGAGGCGTCCCTACCGGGGAATGCCGACGGGGCTGCCCAGGCATTTTTGTAGGCCAGAGTGCTCTCCCTTCTCGGGCGCTGGCTTTTCAAATCCCACTTTCCGACGTTGTGTCACATCTTACCGCTGTGGGAGGAAGATAAATAGAAAACCTTTCTAATCTTTCTCTAAATCTTCCTACTTAAGAAAAAAATGACGTTTTCAATGTATATACATCCACGTATCTCTATAAGGTTGGTCACGCTTACATATAGCATACAAACAATGGTGCGCAGAGATCATATTATGCTATCGTGATACCCGAGGCCAATCCCTTCATAGTATGCCCCGAAGACTCAAGGTTTGAATATGATTGGATGCCCCCCACCCATTTGGATATCTGAGGCCACTACCCCGTCCGCACCCATTTATGCTCGCCACTGTCTGTAAAGTTTGAATTTTGAATATAGTATTTTTATCGATAAAAGTTCAGACTGATTACACATGGCTTAAGAATATACGTTATTTGCCTTGTTTTAACTTAACTACATGTCACTAATAATCAAAGTTCCTTGTTGGTAACAATCTTAATCATAAGTTAGGGAATAATTTTCAATTGTTAACCATTCTTTATGTTATAAATTCCTCTAATGTGTAATATGTTTTATACTAACTTAACACCATCACATCTTTCGGGATGAATATGTATTGATCCTTTTTAAGAAGACCGGTAGATTCTTTTACAAAGAACATGTTTAGAAGCTTATAACATATTTAGAAGCTTATAACATGTTTAGAAGTATATAACTTTAAACTGGATGTTAGTAGCCTAACCGAATAGAACTCAATTTCCTCAACTAGCAATTGCCTCAAATCAACATGAATAGGAAAGATCGCCCTTAATTTTCCCGGACTTTACATGACGTGGAGCTTAGTTATTATTCTGGCAGCAACTGAATTTAATTTCAATTTTCAAATATCCCACACCAGATCGTTAAGCTAATCGATCTACTCTCGACATTTCACAAAGTGGTTCAAACTATTCCGTGAATATTATAGGAGAAACAATTACACACTTCACTATGTTTTTGCAAAAGAAAATACAACTAGATGTACATTTTTCTTTATTTACTAAGTAAATAACTAAAATAACACAAGTCGCAATTCGACTACACAAAAATGAAACGTTATTTTTCCACATTGCCGAAAATGTTATCATATCTCAAAATAATTAAATTTATTATTTCATATAATTAAATTAAATTTATTATTTCATATAATTAAATTAATTTTATTATTTCATATAATTAAATTAAATTTATTATTTCATATAATTAAATTAATTTTATTATTTCATATAATTAAATTAATTTTATTATTTCATATGATTAAATTAATTTTATTATTTCATATAATTAAATTAATTTTATTATTTCATATAATTAAATTAATTTTATTATTTCATATAATTAAATTAATTTTATTATTTCATATAATTAAATTAATTTTATTATTTCATATAATTAAATTAATTTTATTATTTCATATAAGTAAATTAATTTTATTATTTCATATAATTAAATTAATTTTATTATTTCATATAATTAAATTAAATTTATTATTTCATATAATTAAATTAAATTTATTATTTCATATAATTAAATTAAATTTATTATTTCATATAATTAAATTAAATTTATTATTTCATATAATTAAATTAAATTTATTATTTCATATAATTAAATTAAATTTATTATTTCATATTTTCCTAAACTTTCATATCATCTTTAAACGTTTTACAAAGAAAATGTTCAGTGTTCATAAAGTTTCCATAATCATTCATTTTTTTAATCAAAAATAAATTTTGTGATAAAGAACGTAGGATCGTGCGAAATATTAAAATTACAGTTTCATCATTTATAATTTACAGGCTTCTAAAGTTTTCATAAAGCTATATTATTCATCACTTTTTTCTCTTAACATAGTTCACCCCAAACAAGGCAAGTCGCCACTGTAGACATAAGGGGCTACTGAGAATTAGGGTGACAGTTTTGGGGGTCATCCTGAATTGGAAGCTGTGCAGTAGGATTCTTGTTCACATTAGTTTTAAATTTCTGCATGTCGGTAAAGTCGGGGAAACAGTGAGCAGGGAACGAGTTCTAAAACAATCCATAATTTTAGCCAGAACACACACCCACATATGTGTGTGTGTGTGTGTGTATGTGTGCGTTAATATAAAAACAGTTATTTTACATAGTTCAGATCGATTCTAATGCTAATCAGATTCTGCATTAAAAATTAAGCTCAATAATCAAATCTTTAAATAGTTATTTGAAAATTCGTATGCGTTTTTAGCTGACAATATCTCTGACGACGGGAGGTTTTTGTTTACTGGCTGAATCTGTTTACGTGTTTCTCGTAGAAACACGTGTTAGCTTTCTTTGCTTCGAAACTGGCATTAAATGGCATAACTGACAGTATGACATAACTTTGATCTGTAAATATATATATATATATACATATATATACATATAGATATATATATATATATATGTATATATATATATATGTGTGTGTGTATGTATGTGTGTGTGTAAGAGTTACATATTTAGGAGATAAACATCCGATAAAATGTAAATGGAATACAAAATTAAAATGGAATACACGGATACACCACATTCATCTATATAAAATACACTGGAGTATATCCTTCACACTATAAAGTCTCTCTTCTACACATTGAAGTTTTTCTCCCACACTGTAAAATCTCTATTCCATACAGTAAAGTCTCTTCCATAAAGTAAAGTCTATCTATTCGACACAGTAAAGTCTCTCTATTCGACACAGTAAAGTCTCTCTATTCGACACAGTAAAGTCTCTCTATTCGACACAGTAACGTCTCTCTTCCAAACAGTAAAGTCTCTCTTCCAAACAGTAAATTCTCTCTTCCAAACAGTAAATTCTCTCTTCCAAACAGTAAAGCCTCTCTTCCAAACAGTAAAGCCTCTCTAGCATACAGTAAATTATATCTATTCGACACTGTAAAGTCTATATTCCAAACGGGAAAGGCTCTCTTCCAAACAGTAAAGTCTCTCTTCCAAACAGTAAATCTCCTTTCCAAACAGTAAAGTCTCTCTTCCAAACAGTAAAGTCTCTCTTCCAAACGGTAAAGTCTCTCTTCCAAACAGTAAATCTCCCTTCCAAACAGTAAATCTCCCTTCCAAACAGTAAAGTCTCTCTTCCAAACAGTAAAATCTCTCTTCCATACAGTAAAGTTTCTCTTCCAAACAGTAAAGCCTCTCTAGCATACAGTAAATTATATCTATTCGACACTGTAAAGTCTATATTCCAAACAGTAACGTCTCTCTTCCAAACAGTAAAGCATTTCTTCTAAACAGTAAAGCCCCTCTTCCATACAGTAAAGTATTTCTATTCAACACTGTAAAGTCTATCTTCCAAACAGTAAAGTATCTCTTCCAAACAGTAAAGTATCTCTTCCATACAGTAAAGTCTCCTCCATACAGTAAAGCCTCTCTTCCATTCAGTAAAGTCTCTTCCAAACAGCAAAATCTCTTCCATACAATAAAGCCTCTCTTCCATACAGTAAAGCCTCTCTTCCATACAGTAAAGTCTCTTCCAAACAGCAAAATCTACTCCATACAGTAAAGCCTCTTTTTCATACAGTAAAGTCTCTTCCAAACAGCAAAATCTCTTCCATACAGTAAAGCCTCTCTTCTAAACAGTAAAGCCTCTCTTCTATTCAGTAAAGTCTCTTCCAAACAGCAAAATCCTTTCCATACAGTAAAGCCTCTCTTCCATACAGTAAAGTCTCTTCCATGCAGCAAAATCTCCTCCATACAGTAAAGCCTCTCTTCCATACAGTAAAGTCTCTTCCAAAAAGCAAAATCTCTTCCATACAGTAAAGCCTCTCTTCTAAACAGTAAAGCCTCTCTTCCATTCAGTAAAGTCTCTTCCAAACAGCAAAATCTCTTCCATACAGTAAATCCTCACTTCCATACAGTAAAGTCTCTTCCATGCAGCAAAATCTCTTCTATACAGTAAAGCCTCTCTTCCATACAGTAAAGTCTCTTCCAAACAGCAACATCTCTTCCATACAGTAAAGCCTCTCTTCCATTCAGTAAAGTCTCTTCCAAACAGCAAAATCTCTTCCAAACAGCAAAATCTCTTCCATACAGTAAAGCCTCTCTTCCATACAGTAAAGCCTCTCTTCCATTCAGTAAAGTCTCTTCCAAACAGCAAAATCTCTTCCAAACAGCAAAATCTCTTCCATACAGTAAAGCCTCTCTTCCATACAGTAAAGTCTCTTCCAAACAGCAAAATCTCTTCCATACAGTAAAGCCTCTTTTTCATACAGTAAAGTCTCTTCCAAACAGTAAATCTCCCTTCAAAACAGTAACGTCTCTCTTCCATACAGTAAAGTCTCTCTTCCAAACAGTAAAGCCTCTCTAGCATACAGTAAATTATATCTATTCGACACTGTAAAATCTATATTCCAAACAGTAACGTCTCTTTTCCAAACAGTAAAGCATTTCTTCTAAACAGTAAAGCCTCTCTTCCATACAGTAAAGTATTTCTATTCGACACTGTAAAGTCTATCTTCCAAACAGTAAAGTATCTCTTCCATACAGTAAAGTCTCTTCCATACAGTAAAGCCTCTTTTTCATACAGTAAAGTCTCTTCCAAACAGTAAAGTCTCCCTTCCAAACAGTAAAGTCTCTCTTCCAAACAGTAAAGCCTCTCTTCCAAACAGTAAAGCCTCTCAAGCATACAGTAATTTATATCTATTCGACACTGTAAAGTCTATATTCCAAACAGTAACGTCTCTCTTCCAAACAGTAAAACATTTCTTCTAAACAGTAAAGCCTCTCTTCCATGCAGTAAAGTATTTCTATTCGACACTGTAAAGTCTATCTTCCAAACAGTAAAGTCTCTCTTCCATACAGTAAAGTCTCTTCCGAACAGTAAAGTCTCTCTCCCATACAGTAAAGCCTCTGTTCTATTCAGTACAGTCTCTTCCATACAGTAAAGTATTTCTATTCGACACTGTAAAGTCTATCTTCCAAACAGTAAAGTCTCTCTTCCATACAGTAAATTCTCTTCCGAACAGTAAAGTCTCTCTCCCATACAGTAAAGCCTCTGTTCTATTCAGTACAGTCTATTCCATACAGTAAAGTCTCTTCCAAACAATAACATCTCTCTTCCATGCAGTAAAGTCTCTCTTATATGCAGTAAAGTCTCTCTTCCACCTCACAAACTGACTCCTTCTTAAATCGCATGTTCTCCTTCCCCCTTTTCAGCATTTTCTCACATTCGCTGTTGTCACTTGCATGTCTCTGTTGTTACTTTCGAAAAATTCGTACAATTATATTCACTTACGATGTGCTTTTTTGCTAAATAAAAAGAAGCACCTGCGAATGCGGGTTAAACAAAAATAAAGACATGACGCGCAAGTAGCCTGTAGCCTTTTAAACGTAAGTTTAATAGCTAACATCTTCTTCAAAGATACTAGTCCGTTTATTCTATCTAATAATTAACATGGTATTCAATTGAATTCTTAACACGTACGAGAGATTGCGCATCAAGGGAATTGGAGAATTGTTTTTACTTATCAATAAGAAACCTATCGTGTTAAGCTGTGGGGCTACGGCAGTTTACGATACATAAACAAACTAAGATAAGTTAATTTGCTCAGTCAATTAATTTAATTAAGTTGTGCCTCGAAACACCCATGTTTATGTATACATCTATATCTATCTATCACTCTATCTATCTATCTATCTATCTATCTATCTATCTATCTATCTATCTATCTATCTATCTATCTATCTATCTATCTCTCTATATATATATGTATCTATCTATCAATCTATCTATCTCTATATATCTCTCTATCTATCTATCTCTCTATATATATCTCTCTCTCTCTATATATATATATCTATCTCTCTCTATATATATATCTATATATATATATATATATATATATCCATCTATATATTTATATATCTATCTATCTCTCTCTATATATATATATCTTTCTCTCTATATATATCTCTATCTATATATATCTATCTCTATCTCTCTCTCTCTATATATATATATATATAATATCTATATATCTATCTATCTATCTATCTATCTATCTCTCTATATATCTATCTATCTCTCTCTCTCTCTCTCTATATATATATATATATATAATATCTATCTATCTATCTATCTATCTATCTCTCTATATATCTATCTCTCTCTCTCTCTATATATATATATATATATATATAAAATATATATATATATATATATCTACCTATCTAGAGAGAGAAGGAGACAGAGGGAGAAGGATACAGAGAGAGAAGGAGACAGAAAGAAGGAAAGTTAGGTATGTGTATATAGTTATGTATGTATATATATATATATATATATATATATATATATATATATATATATATATATATATATATATATATATAAGAGAGAGAGAGTAATCTTTTAAACTAAATCACGGATTATTATGAATTAAAAATGTATATTCCAGGAAACACTGAGTTAAATGGGCACACTATCTTTTTCAGAAATGTTAACATTCGAGGGTACAGATATAATTTTGTATATGAACGGATCATTATGCATTTTGAAATACATTATATCGGTTACCCGGTGAGTTATATAGGCTCATTATTTGATTAAAACGATATAATAGAAAAACGAATTGCTCGACATCAAATTTTGAATTATATTAAGTAATATATTTTTAAAGGACCGGTATGCGCATGAGCGTCAATAATATGTATGTGCTTGGTAAAATCCTAAACTATTGAACTTATTATTATGAATTATGGAACATGTATTCTAAGCAAAAGGGTGAGTAACGTTAGTACATTATTTATTTGTTTTTCAAACTTGACCATTTATGAGAGGAAACGTCAGAATGGTAAATTAATAACTAAAAGTCGAATGAGATATGAGCGGAAAAAAGTGTTTCAGTTTTCCTTTTTTCCCACCCGCCTGTTTCATTGATTAAAATAATGCTTCCTCCAAAATTGATCCTACGATTCGGTTGTATTCTCTGGGGAGAAGATTATCTTTGAAAACTCATGTGTTAAGGACTTTAAAGAACTGTGTTTGAACATTGAATTGTAATAAAATTTGATTCGCGCACCTTATTTTATTCTTTCACTTCATCTATTGCTATATATATATATATATATATATATATATATATATATATATATATATATGGAATATGGATCGGTTTAACAATAAAGATTTAATATATTATCTGATTTGAATATTGAAAATGAGACTGTTATCTTTCCTTGTAAAAGTTTCAGCCGATAGCGGTGCCAGACTACTTTTATAATCAGACAATGATACAGTGCCGCAGAAATGCGAATAGAATAAACCGTACACGTATACAGATAAGATGATGCTGATAATAATGATGAAGATGAACAGCGAAAAGCAGGCGTGGGTGAGAGAGACTAAGAGAGAGAGATAGAGAGAAAGTTGTCTTGGGGATCAGTAAATATAGATGTCTATGCGGTTTATATTTTTGTCATGACAATTTTTAGTCTTATACAACTGAATAATGTCGCCGCTGTAAGATGA
Organism: Sepiola atlantica; assembly: GCA_963556195.1. NCBI lineage: Eukaryota > Metazoa > Mollusca > Cephalopoda > Sepiida > Sepiolidae > Sepiola > Sepiola atlantica. The sequence goes on along the minus strand of OY744528.1, from coordinate 14,197,938 downwards.
AAGAGACGCGGTATCTGATACTTACGAATGTTCCATTGCAGTTCGAAGAAAGTAACAATGGGATCTAATAAGGCAGAGAAATGGGTGAATTGAGCCCAGAACAGCATAAAATTTATACGCGCATAAACGTAAACACACGCATGCGCATGTAATATGCATCTAATATATATATATATATATATATATATATATATATATATATATATATATATATATATATATATATATATATAAATACTATTGCGTTTTTATAAGGAAAATATATTTTCAAGTTTATATTCCTTAGAGTATTCGAAAATTTACAAAATACAAGCTCAATGAAGATTTATTACAAAATTCAGAGCTTATATATTATATCATATTAATTCAATTCGAAAGTCAATTCAAAGAGCAATCTAAAGACATAATCTATATCAATTTCCTCAATTATTTATTGTTGCACTTCAGTGGGGAATCACCATTTACATTTACGTCTTACATACAAAACCATCAGTTTTTCTATATTAATCTATTCGTAGACCTACACATGTTTCTTAACGGATGGAACAAAAATGACAGTTCAAAGGTCCATCCGTCAGTCCTCAGGGAATGATAGAAATATATGGTTGAGCTGTAGAAACAACTCACACAGTCCAAAGGCAGAATAAAAAAAACATATATATATATATATATATATATATATATATATATATATATATATGTATATATATATATATATATATATATATATATATATATATATATATAACTTCTTTGTACTATAACAGTGAAAATCCCAGTGGAAATAATATTCCACCGTGATGAAAAATGAAAAAAACGAAAATTATTTATAATCATCAACGTTTTGTCTTTATTTCAAAACATCCCTATTATGATTGATTTGAAGATATAACATACAAGTATAATATTTTTTAAATATTTGGTTCGTTTGTGACGTGAAAAGAAGAGACACAGGTAATGCATCCATCATCCTCAGATTTATTTTTATGGGGAGCAAATAGAGTAACCCCCAGAATATAAACATACATATGATTTTAAAAAAACTACAAGACATATTTAAGGCCATAGATAGATGAAGCTATAGGAAGTGCAATCCGTAATTTTTAGTTAGGGAGCAAATGAGGTAGTCCCTCCCCCCTTCTTCAAAATAGAACTACCCATGTATTGAAACCATTTGACATATTTTTTTTATTTAATATGAACATAGATTTAATATATATACATATATATATATATATAAATATATATATATATATATATATATATATATATATATATATATATATATATATATATATATATATGGAGTAAAATGCACTTGATGAATTCGATTTACTTTTAGGGGCGGAAAAGGGGCAAAAAACCCACCTCTGGAAAATAAATTTACCCCTGCTTTATTTTATGTAATTTGCAACATCGGTAGTAAACATTAAAGAGGTGAGCAAGGGCTGGAGGACCAACTCTTTGAAGAAAAATGTACACATAAAAGTTACTATTTAATATTTAGTACTATATGGCTGCGTGTAATGCTATGCCCACACTACCCGGACAGCACCGGGTAACCCTGCTAGTTTATATATTCATAGACTGTGACTATTCTTAGGAAGATAATGGTAAATCTAAACATTCGGTCGCTATGTTATAGTTATTCATACCGAGATGGTAAATACGGCGCTACATTAAGATCCTAGTCGAACAACAATGAAAGTAATTAGTCTGAAAAATAATACTTCTTTCTGTTCTCCTCACAACTCACAATGTATGTATATGGATATACCATTACATCATATATATATATATATATATATATATATATATATATATATATATATATATATATATATATATATATATATATATATATATATATATACCTACTACTACTTATAATAATTATTATGAACTCAATCTTTCCTCCAGCTATGGTTAATAGAGATACGTGCACAATTAAGGATATATAATAGGTTGATATTCCGTAAAATAAACTGAAGCGAAGACAGACAGACATACATACATACAGACAGACATACATACAGACAAACAGACACACACAGACAGACACAGACAGACACAGCCAGACAAATAGATATACAGACAGACACACAGACACAGACACAGACACAGACACAGACACAGACAGACAGACCGACAGACAGACAGACAGACAGACAGACAGACAGACAGACACAGACACAGACACAGACACAGACACAGACACAGACACAGCCACAGAAACAGACAAACAGGTAGACAGACAGACAAACAGACACACACAGACATACACAGCCAAAGAGACATACAGACAAACAGACAGACACAGAGACAGATACACAGACAGATACACAGACACAGACACATACATACAGACAGACAGACAGACAGACAGACAGACAGACAGACAGACATACAGACAGACAGATACACAGACAGACAGACACAGACACACACACAGACACACACACACACACACACAGACGGTGTCCAATAAAATGTATGCGCCTTTTGAATCGGTATAACTCGTTCAATTTACTGATTTAACTTGCAAACACGATTGATAGAATAGTAAGAAGATACGTTTAAAAATACTGACAGTAAAATTAACAGGAACGTAGAAAATTAACTTTAAATAAACGTAAAGTCAACTTGGGGTAATTTAAGAATGTTGATTAAATAAATCCTCACCATAACCGATTCTGCTCAATACACTTTTCATATCATCATACATTGGATCTACAAACGTCTTTTAATATTTCTCCTGCGATGTTCATTAATTAATCCGTGTTAAAGTTAGGGTTAATTTATAAACAATCTGCAATTACACCAAATAGGTTTTACAGTATAATTAAATTAATTAATTTATATTAAAAGATACATTTTAAATGTTTTTTGTTAATTTTACAGTCAGTATTTTAAAATTTGTATTTTCTTTATCTATCAATCATGTTTGCAAGATAAAATTGAACAATACAATATGGACACCTATAATTATAAATAATAGATAAGTAGTGATCTATAGTGATAAGTAGTTAGATCAAAAACAAGAATAGGTTTAAGGCTCCCAAAATTCATACTAGAATTGTCCGCAAGGACCCGTGGCGCAGTGAATATAGTGCTAAGTATAATTTAGTTCTAAGTAACAGTCATCTGAAGGTTGAAGCTTCAATTCCGTCCAGATTCCCGAGTTCGACAAGATACACCTGAAGAAGGTCAGAGGTTACATCGGCCGACACGTTGTGATAAAAACACCCAAGATAAGAACAGTAGTGCGAATATACCAAATTCTACGAATAGGCATATACCATTTTTTTGTAAATAAATATTATTTTCAAATACACAATCATTAATATGGAAGTAAACAATCCCTGCCGGTCATACGAATACAAAAGTCATTCTTGATTCAATAGACGCAGCGTTAACTCTTGCGACCAACACTCATTGCTGTGGAAATGGGAGAGTAAATTAGACGTCTAAATGCCAAATTGAGCGGGCATGTTAAAAACTGTAAAACAAAACTACATATGCAGGGCATAGAGTATTGCATTGCTTGTCGTCAACCTAATTAAAGTGCTCCATCTCGCGAAAACTTTTAACAATTATTCATAAATAAATATTATTTGTAAATCGATCCATATACACATGTGTTTCATGCAAAACCTGCAATCGCAATTGCCGGTCGCAAGATTCGAAACTCAATACAAAAGTCATTATTTACTCAGTAATCGGAGCGTTTATATATATATATATGGACTCTCTCCCGTCGATTTCGACGTATGAGTGCCCACCAGGGGCGGCCCGCGCGTGAATTTGTAATCTCTAACAACCGCTCTCCTGAGTCGGCATTGCTTGATTCCAATGGCAAGTAGTTGTACAAGACGACTGGAAACAATACCGAGATAGCACATACAGCACCTGGTATTCCCAAATGGTCACCCATTTAGTACTGGCCAGGCTCAACGCCGCTAAACTTCGGTGATCTAACGGGAACCGGTGTGTCAACGTGTGTACATATAAGTTCTAGGAATAATAATAATAATAATAATAATAATAATAATAATAATAATAATAATAATAATAATAATATATATATATATATATATATATATATATATTATCATTATTCCTAGAACCTACGATCAAGCACTTTATCGTTCTTTTCCTCAACTAACTTGCGTCGTATCTTACCGTGACAATACACACTTGATGATGATGATGATGATGATGATGATGATGATGATGATGATGATGATGATGATATTTTTTCAGCATTTACTCCATCCCTCATTTTATCTACAAAGTTGCCCTTTCTATGGCAACTCGTTCTTATGGTATGTGTGGAATCGCCAGTCAGCAAGCAAGACATGGCTCTGGTTCACTGTTTGTTATTTTTAAATCTAAGCAAGACTTTCGACAGTCATTAAACACCACATTGTTTTTTGTTGAATATTTTTCACGTTATATGAAATTACTTTGAAATTGAATTCAATTAAAACACTCCACAAGTACACAAGAGCGTTAAGTACTATTAAATCATGTGTTCTTCAGCATTGCCCGACTTAATCCATTGCTTTCTTTGGTTTCAGCTCATTTGACTAGTTGGTCTGCTGGTCTTCACCAATTCGTTGTTAAGGTATCTTTTTATCATACACCTTTCTGTTTTAGTAGCTTATTTCGAAGAACTGCAGGCTTGTGGAACTCTTCTCATGCTTACTGTTTTCCTCCTACTTATAAGCTTGGTCTTTTTAAGACTAACGCCAATAGACATCTCATGTCTTTGCGTGTATCGTTTTTATTAATTTAGTTTTTTTATATCTAGTGGCTTTATGCTTTGTCCGGAGCAACAGCAACTTCCCCGTAAAAAACTCATTTGATGTTCTTTTATGGTAAATGGGTTTATGCAAAGTGATCTTGAAGAACAAACACAATTTGAATGTTTTTTTTAATTAGATACAACTAAAGAGGAAATATTTTCTAACTGACCCGCATGCATTTTAAAAGCAACTTGCACATTTTATTTTCTGCGATCTCCTTTTATGCTGATGATCTTCGTATTAACATAGAAAATACCTGCAAGGATTTTCAGTTTGCATGTGATGCTGATATATTTGACCTCACGATTAACCTTAGGGAGATTGTTGTTATGAATCAACCTGCACCGGGAGAATAGGACTATCTACCCAGGTTATGTTAAAAATACGTTACTCAAGATGGCCGACACTTTTGAATATTTTAGTTGTTCGATTCATGCTGATGACAAAGAAGTTATATATATATATATATATGTATATATATATATATATATATATATATATATATATATATATATATATATATATATATATATATATATACGAGTAGAACACGCATACTAGCGCGGATATAAGTAATAAATAAAGTATTAGTGTAGTTTAAATTTTGGATTTTTTCTTTGGGTAGTATTGTACATGGTA
>OY744528.1:14182491-14187491 GCA_963556195.1 Sepiola atlantica | reverse complement strand
ACTTGAAGCATAAAAACTTTTGACTATAATGACCAGATTCGGCATTAAATAACCCAAAAAGGGTTGATATGCCGTAAAACAAAACTACCAAACCATACCTACCTCAACCATTAAAACTATATAAAAATTTTTTTTAAAAAACCAACAAAAAAACCCCGAAAGTCCCAAGTCGTTGAGTAGAAAATCACTCATGTAAGTCAATTTAGTTTTTACAGTTATTATATTAGTTTGCTTCTAACATTATTTAAGGGATAATCAGTTGTTTACCATGAAAAACTGTTTCGGAAATTTAAAAACAAGACAGTATTTAATTTCATGGCTTCCCAGCAGAGTTGATCAGACCCCACTTCCCTTAAAAGACAAAAACATGAACGTTCCGTATACTAAATCTTAGTTTTTTCCGTATAAATGTTTTGCTAACTTATATTAGTTATTAAAAAAAAAGAAAAAAAGTCCTCTGTACTAATAAAATACATACATATATATATATATATATATATATATATATATATATAAAGAATATTGGAAAAAGATCGATTATAAAATCTTCTGAAGCTAGCCATATCATATATTTTTGAATTCATTATTTTCAACTTATTTAACCAATCATTATAGAAAAACATGTTACTCCATTTCTATCTGTCTGGTCTTTGTGTTGTTTTGTTTTCGAGATTATTGCGAATATTTCCATTAGACGTTGTCTGAGTTGGAGTTCAGTAAGAATATGGTAAAAGTTAAAATGAAATTGAATTTTTGTAACACGTGTACACATGGAAAAATATTATTAAGATTTTAAATTTTGGGAGCATGATTACAAATATTAATCATGTCATACATATTGTATTCTTCCTTATAAATATCTATCTTCAACATGAACAACTAAAAGAAAGGCTGACTTCCTTTGCCTGAGAAGAGCGTAGTTTTAATAGCTACCGATCGAAACATTGTCACAACAGTGTCGTTTTTTTTAATGGAAATCGCTCCGGATAAGGCATGAAGCCACTTGATGTAAGGAGCTAAAAAAATACTACTTCAAGGTCAAATACTAGCCAACAATAAGTGTTAGATGGATAGATTCTGACCCAGAAAAAAAGCAATTCTTCCCCCTTTGTCCGAAACATCGCTCATAGAATTTGAGGACTCAAGGACAACACAAAGAAAACCAAGAGTCACGAGGCTGCCGAGAATAAACTCAAGGCCCACTAGTCTAGTCAAGTATCCAGCTCAGTTATGTTACTAGAGGAAACATCACTTAGAGAAAATGCATCATTCCTCGTATAAGTCAGTGTGGAGTAGCCATACCGAAGAGATCTTATTTTACTCCAAAATAGTATGTTACTCTGAATATTTGATCAGGGTTTACACGTAGGCGAAAGTATCCGTATGTCAGGTTGTCCTGACAAACCCCTGAACAGAGAGACCTTAGACACTTGAGGACAGGGTATAGTAAGTATTCAAATTCTTCCCAGTAGGACTTGGAATTACTTTATATATATATATATATATATATATATATATATATATATATATATATATATATATATATATATATGTATATATTCATATATATATATGTATACATGTATATATATATAGGTATATATATATATGTATATATGTATATATATATATGTATATATGTATATATATATAGGTATATATATATATATATATATGTATATATATATATATATATATATATCTATACATATATATATATGTATATATATAAATACATATATATAAATATATATATATATATATAGATACATATATATATATACATATATACATATATACATATATATATACGTATATATACATATATATACATATATATACATATATACATATATATACACATATATATATATATATACATATATACACACACATATATATATACATATACACACATATATACATATATATACATATATATAAATATATATACACATATATATATACATATATATATATATATATATTCATATATATATACATATATATATACACATATATACATATATATATATATACATATACATATATATATATATACATATGTATACACATATATATATATACATATGTATATACATATATATATATATATATATATATATATATATATTCAATTAAATAAGCACTGGTACAGTCAACGTTTCGATGATATTACATATCTTCAAGACTGCATAAAAATAAAAAAAGTAAAAAACACGTATTAAAATTGATCGATCGTTCATTAATGTTGTCTGTAATAGTGTTTATTTTATTTTATAAATGCTCTTGTCGTAATTGAGCACTTCTGAAAAAAAATATTGGTTTCATGCTCATTCTAGAAATATATTTAAACTGAATTTATTTGTGTATATGTGCATGTGTGTGTTTGTAAATTCTACAATACTAATAATAAATTCATTTTCCTTTCAAAGAGAAAAAACAAACAAAAAAATAGATTGAATATTTAAAGAACTGTTTGAAAATAAAAGTAATAGTCATTCAGGAGTGAGATATCTATCGTAGCATATGAAAAGCATTTGTTTAATATAAAATCTAGAAAATGAATGCGTACTTATAAAGATTTTAAAAAAAGATAACAGCCCCAATTTATACAAAGATAAAAGCTTTTTAAGTAATTAATACTACGTTCCCACATGGGAACGTTGCCAAGTAAAGGTTGTAGATTAAGTGGTCACATTTACTTTTGTCGCAACCAATCTCCTCACTGTTTTAGGAGGTATTAACCCCATTGATACGTTCGATTATATGTTCATTTCTTCATACGATATTTAATTGCTCCCATTGGCTGATCGAACACGAAGAATTGCAACACGAGGCATTAAAGTGTCGCGAGATGCCTGTTCGTATGCACGAGCGTCTATCCCTGTTCGTGAGAAGAGAAGGATGTTCCACTGAACCATCTGCTGGGTTCTCGTAACCAAATTCCTCGCATCTGAGAGCCGCACACAGCCTGATTCTACTTTGCAGACTAGTGAGACTAATCCTTTCTTGCCATTGACCTATTTGTTTCAAGAACCGCAATTACATTTGCACGTGTTGCGCGGTGTTCTTAGCCATAACACCGGAGTAAAGAGGATCCGTACGGCTGAGGCAATTATGGGTATAGCTCAGTGATAAACTGCCAGAACTTGAGGGCACAAGATATAACTCATGTAGTTAAATAATTACACTGGTCTGCGTTTCAATTTTGATTTGTAAATGCTATGGGTTATTTATCTTCCTCCCACAAGGTAAGATGTGACACAAGGTCGAAAAAGTGGGGGAAAAACAGCGCTCGAGAATTTGAGAACTCTGGCCATTTAAAAATTGCCTGGGCAGTCCCGTCGGCATTCCCCGGTAGGGGCGCCTCAGGCGATTAGCAATAAACTAACCCCCTCTCAAAGGGTGAGAAGGCAAAGCCTGGGAGGGTGCACCCCCTAGAACTGCACAGGACGGACAATCGATAGACCGGCGTAAATCAAGACCCGAAGGCCCAGACAATAATAATAAATGTTATGGGTTTTCCAACTGATTTAGGACTCTTTTTCATGCTGAATTTAAAAAATACAGTTTATTTATCTTGGTCAGGTCTTGCTTCTAAGATATAGTGTATGTTTGTCTGGCATATTTTTCTAAACTATCGCAATCAAAGCGTTTTTGCTTTTGCAAAATCGGGTCCTAAGTAACCTTTGATAATCATTTTTATTTCTCTTTTCAGGTCTAGAAAAATGGACCGGAAATTAGGGTTAGGTTAGGGTTAGGGTTACGCTTTACAGGTCTAGAAAATGGACCGGAAATTAGGGTTAGGGTCTATTATATCTGTGGACATGTGGTTCTTCCAAACCGTCAAGCAAAAATCACGGATCTTTTGAAGAAGGCATAGCACGTTTACTTTGGAGTGAAACTAGAGGACCAGGATTAGCTATTTGCTCCTCATATCTGCTAAAAACTATGTGTAGAGAACTGATGAGACTGGAGGAACAAGAAAAGGAAGCGTATGCCATTGGGTGTCCTAATGGTGTCGAGAAAGGGACATATCACGTTACTTACTGCTACATTTGCATAAAAAATCTAAAAGTCATCAATCGCAAGAACCAGCACCATGTACAATACTCTGATGTTCCTTCTGCCATAAAGCCAGTTCCTGATGGCCCCGATCTTGTTCCTGAGCCAAATCTCGCCAGTGAATCTGTTCTGATTCCGAATCAAGCGACATGATTGATACATCAAAGTGTAATAAATACAAGTCAGAAAAGGACGATCATCCGATGCTTTTGCGCCAAACAAAACTCAGTTAAATGACACGAGATCTGAACCTTTCGAAATAGTCTGCCTATCTACTGGGTTCTCGTCTTTGAGAGAAACGTATACTTGTGCAAGGAAAAACATTCTATTAGTATCGGGACCGCGAGAGAGAATTTAGAAAATTCTTCATATTTGATGAAGCATCTTCACTGGTCTACTGTAGTAATCTTGCTCACCTGATTGAATTACTTGGTCTCAAATATGATGCTATAGAATGGAGACGTTTCTTCTAACAGAGGTCTCAAAGAAGTTATCCTGAATATTGGAAACAAGTTTTCATCGATTCCGGTTATCATTCAGTTGAAATGAAAGAATCCCACAAAAGCATAGAACGTCTGTTGCCTGGTATGATCTACCATAAACTTACATGTTATATCAGCGGATATCTTAAAGTTATTGGACTCATCCGAGCAGATCAAGGTGGTTACCCAAAGTCATCTTTCTATTAATTCTCCACCTACTGCTCCCCTCAACCACTCAATTTCGTTGCTCATGCGAAGAACCGTTGTATAGTTGTGGATAACTACTTCAAACCAACGCGTCATTGTATCGAGATGGCGAACAAAGAAAGAGAGAGAGAGACAGAGAGAGAAAGTGAGAGAAAGAGAGAAAGAGACAGATAAAGAGAGAGAGAGAAAGAGAGAGAGAAAAAGAGAGAGAGAAAAAGAGAGAGAGAAAGAGAGATAGAAAGA
>OY744528.1:14137491-14179991 GCA_963556195.1 Sepiola atlantica | reverse complement strand
TACTGTAGAGGCAATAGATGATTTAGATGTTGTCCACCGACTACTTTTAGAACATACGGTCGGAATTTCCTGAGGGAAATAGAGCCCCAGATTTGTTGTATAGAAAATGGAGCCCCTAAATCAAGCTTGGTGATTAACTTAAGGTTACTGTGGTTGTTGATCAGATCTGCCTCTCTTGTATAATTCCTCTTTGATACCTTTCAAAGGATTGGCATAAGGATTGCTATAAATAACATCTGTAAATCGGCTACATGATCCACAGTGTGAATCAAATGTTGACTGAAATAGATATGCATGATTTATTTGAAGGCAAAATTGTCAATTTCCCCAAAGTGTGCTACCAAAGATTTTCGGTTAAATTGACATCTGTAATTATAAAAGTAAATTTTTAATTAATAGAATTGTAAATATAAAACAAGCCGCGCGTGCGTGGTCCCCCTCTATATGTGACTCGATGTGGCGAGTGTAAAATGCAATACATTTGGGCAATTTAGGGCATTTTTGACCCCCCCCTTTGACCCTCTGTGGGCGCTAACCAGAATGTTTCTGAGGTCCAAGATGCTCATTTTATATCCAGAACAATTGCCTCTACATTTTGGCCAAGTTTCAGAAAAAATTGAATGGATGGATCAAACGTTATGGGAGAAAAGGGTCATTTTTTGCCATTTTGCGGGCTTTTGACCACCTGGGGGCGCGAACCAGATGTTTTCCAAGGTCAGCGATACTTATTTTCTATTAGGAACAATTGCCTCCACATTTTGGCCAAGTTTCAGAGAAATTGAATGGATGGATGAAAAGTTATGGAGCAAAAAATGTCATTTTTTGCCATTTCGGGGCTTTTTGCTAACCAGATTTTTTTACGAAAATCGGAGAATGCCACTTTCTAACCTGACCAAAGTTACAACTTCATGCAACATTTTAGAGAAATTCAATGGATGATTGCGGAGAAAAATCTGGACGGACGGACGGACATGCCTCAAAACATAAGTCCCCCGATTTTATAAATCGAGGGACCAAAAAACATAAGTCCCCCGATTTTATAAATCGGGGTACCAACAACTAGTTTCACAATACCGTGTAGGCGCATTGTCATGCCGATCATTTAAAAAATATATTATATACTTGATCCCTAAAACTCTATCTATTCTTATTTCTCAATATAGACCACAAGTTGTAATTTTGTTTTAAACAATATTTTATTTGTTTACATTAGCTGTTGAGTTGCCGTAGTCATTTGACTTATTCTCAACTATTGGAGATGGTGTTTGCAATTAGCAGCCACTATTAAATCATGTGTTTTCTCAAAGCCAAGCAACATAGTTGTTTTCAAGTCTAATGTTAACAAATATCTGTCCAGCCGTTCTGTGAACTAATCATAGTTTCTATACCTTTGATAGTACTGTTCCATCATCCAATTGAAAATGTTACCCTTATCTTTGAGTTGCTTTTGGCCTTTGTAAGTGGTGAAAATATAGTATAAAAATGTTTTATTTCTTAACATGTGATTGCAAATATAAATGATCTACGATAGAGGTTAATGAATCGGCCATCATTGGAGTTTCCCAACTTACCTGTACATTTACCAGCCAGAAAAATAAACATCAACGAGGGAACTTTCACAAAAACTATATGGACAATAATCAAGACTCGAGCCTATTGTTTGTTTACGTAGGGCGTTTTGTTATACAGGGTGGGCAAAAATAAGGGTCCTATTTTTAAAAATTAATAACTTTTTTATTTATTGATTTAAAAAAAAAATTTTTTAAGAATAAGTAAAGGACCCCTTCCGAAGCAAGCATGAGCCGTATTAGCCCTAAGGAACGTACCCTCATTTAGAAAACATTATTTTTGCTTAAAAAACTCAAAACAGTGTAAAAAACAATACTTTAGTTTTTGTAAGTTTTAAGAAGTGTTTTTCGGCTAAAATTTGTTTTGTTTATTTCAAAAAATCTCGGAAGGGTCAGTCTACACACACATAAAGTTTGGTGAGTTTAACTTTTATTTTGTGGAAGTTATTCAAATTCAAGTTATTCAAATTTAAAGATAGGACCCTTATTTTGGCCCACCTGTATGAGTTGACAACACAACATCTTGAATATTCGAGCCGGAAGTATCGGAAATGTCACCTGGCAGCAATGAAACGCACTTGCTACAGACACGCACCTTGCCGGAAGAAACAAGACACAGAGGGATGACTACATTAACAGCAAAGGTCAAATCTCAGAATGGGCGTTTACAGGTTGATGAGTCGGTGTCACAAGTTATTATATAAACTAACCCGAATTTGTTATCGACAATCAGCTGGCGATTGGTTTCAAGAAAACTGCTCTGTAAATTCCTGTACGCCCCATTCGTCGTTCACAGTAACCGACAATAAATATATATCATCATATGTTTATACATCAGTGTCTGTGGGCATTCTTTTAAGCACAGCATATATAAAACAAAAAATACATGTTAAAATATTCTTTAGTTTTAGGATTGATATGCGTTTAAAAAGAATTACATTTAAAATGTTCTAATTAGATAAAAAATGTAATTAACAGCAATTTCAGCTATCTATATATTTACTTTGTGCTTTCACTGTCTATCGTTTCCGTATACTTTTTTGAAATCCGCTTTTTGAAATAAGTGGAGGGAATGGGATTAAAAGAGAGAGGGAGAGAGGACGAAGCACGCCGTGGTAACTGTTGTTTTTTCTTAGTAGAACTCGGGCGGGCGAGGGACGAAAAGGAAAGGGAATAGCCATCACGCCGTGTTCACTGTTTTTCGAGTATGTGCCATTCTTTCCACCCCCTTAGTAGCAGTCAGGCTGGTAAGGCTCACTCGCTTCACCCAAGGTTCTCGAAGTGGTTGATCGGGTGAATTGATAGGATCGTAACAATATATATATATATATATATATATATATATATATATATATATATATATATATATATATATATATATATATATATATATATATATATATATATACATATATATATATATATATATATATAGTAGACATACTTGTAACCTCTATCTAATGCTCACACAGACATTAAGAAATTGTATAGTGATATTTTAAATGATGGCTTATTAAAACAATTAAAGCATATTTTTCTAATATAGTTAAATCTCACAACTTACGAATATTTTAGTATGTATTTTGTGTTATTCAAGTATATAGGAAAAACGTTGATTGCATCATAATTAGCATACAAATAGATGTTTAGTAGTAGCAGTAGCAGTAGTAGTAGTTCTTAAGGCATGCTACATATATTGCCGTGAACGTAGGTAAATATAAATGGCGATTCACTTTTATGCTGGTAAAATCAAGTTCTACCGTCATTAAAAATATCAGTTAACTCTCCGTACCCTGCCCCATTACTGACTCTACCGACCACAAAAATAGTTGAACTTTCTGACCTATTTTCTTTTTTCAATATTTCTGGCAATATCCAATAAAAGTGCCACCGATTTTCTGATTTCAGAAACAATCATCGATTTTTGAATAAGCGATTCCCACTTGGGTTCTCCTAGTCTGGAACGAAGTCTGCGTGTTCAGTGTGCGAGAAGAAAGAATCTGAATGGCAGATCCATTTTCAACGCTACAAAGCCTTCATCTTGTTTCTCTGTGGGCGCGTCTCACTTTCTACATCTCTCTCTTCTCTCTCTCTCTCTCTCTCTTTCTCTCTCTCTTCTGGATTGAATGTTCCAAGGAAGAGAAAGAATATACACGGTGAGTGAAAATGACGGTAAAGAGTTAAAAAGAAAAAAGAAGGAAGAGGTGATAGCAAAAAAAGAAGTAAAGAGGGGGAAGGGAGGATAGACGAAATGGGAACAGAAGAAGAAAAGATGAAAGAAAGTTGAAAAAGATGGTAGAATTCAGAAGAGAAAAGTGACGTCATTTGATGGAGAATATGTAACGAGATTGTGAGAGAATGTGGATAACAAATAGAAAAGGAGGGGGAAAGGGAAGGGACATGTACATTATATGAAGGGGTAAAAGAGAAGAGAAAGGTAGTGAAAGAAAAAAACAGGATAGAGGAAGAATGAAAAAAGAAGAGGGAAAGGGAGGCAAGAGAAAAAGGGAAGAAGTAGAATGAAAACTAGGAATAGAAAAAAAGTGAAAAAAGTGAAAAGAGGAAGAAAAACAAGAAACTCTACAATAAAAAGGAATAGAAAAAAAGTGACAAAAGTGAAAAGAGGAAGAAAAACAAGAAACTCTACAATAAAAAGGAAAAGGGGAGAATGATAGAAAGGAAAAAAGATGAAAACGTAAAAAGAAAGAACAAACTTAGAGGTAAGAAAGAGGGAAAGGAAAAAAAAGAAGAAAAGAGGGGATAGAGCCGATGGGCTAGAGATTCAGAAAATATGGAAATTGAAAAAGGCAAGGGAAGTAAAAGAGAACAGCAGACAGAAGAGAAACATGCGAATCACAAACGTAATGTTGCTAGTCTCAGTCTTTTCGATAAATACTATTATGGCAGGTGTTTGTATTTATCTTCCTCCCACAGCGGTAAGATGTGACACAAGGTCGAGAAAGTGGGATTTGAAAAGCCAGCGCCCACGAACGGAGAACACTCTGGCTAGAACAAATGCCTGGGCAGCCCCGTCGGCATTCCCCGGTAGGGGCGTCTCAGGCAGTAAGCGATAAACTTACTCCGCGTCAAAGAGGGGAGGCAAAGCCTGGGAAGGTAGATCTCCTAGAACTGCACAGGACAAACCCACAGACCGGCGGAATCAAGACACGAAGGTCAGTGACCTATTCCCAGCTTCTTTTGTTCCACCTCGTTTGACTCGTTGGTCTAGTGGTCTCCATCAGTTCGCTATTTTGATACATTATTGTAATACAGATTCCTATTCCAGTAGCTTCTTTCCAAGAACCGCAGGCTTGTAGAACCTTCTTCCTACTCACTGTTTTCCTCCTACCTATAACCTTGGTCTCTTCAATACGAATGCCAATAGGTATCTCCTATTGTTGCGATGATCATTTGTTCTTGTTATCTCCTTTCATCAAGTGGCTTCATGCCTTGTCTGGATCTATTTCCATTTAAAACTAAAGAATGAAGAACTAGAAAACGGGAGAAAGGAAGAGAAAAAAGGAGAAAGCAACATTAAGATAAAAATGGGAAAAACGACAATAGTGGAACAAAGGAAAGATAGAAGACATAAAGAGAGAGAGAAAGAAAAGAGAAATAACAAGATGGTAAAAGAGGAAGAGTCGAAGTGGGAGATAACGAGAGGTGGAGTGGAGAAACTAACGTGATATAATAGATAGAGAGAGAGGGAGAGACCGGGAGAGAGTTAGAGGGAGAAAAGAAAGAAGAAAGAGAGTAAAGAGATAAGAATGTAAAAAAAGGAGATAAAACTAAAGTTGACACCCCAAGAGAAAGAGAGTGAGAAAAAGCGAGTAGAAGAGAACAGAAATAGATATAGATAGATAGATAGATAGATAGATAGATAGGGGAAAATAGAAAAGTAAGAATGATGACAGGGGAAGGGGGAGAGAAATAGAGAGATAGGGAAAAAAGAGAGTGAGGAAGAGATAGATATATTTATGGATAGATAAATAGATAGAAAAGAGAGAGAGAAAGGTAGAGTAAAAGATAAAGAGAAAACGATAGATAGATAGATAGATAGAGTGAGAGAGAGAGAGAGGGGGAGAGAGAAAATAGATAGATCGATAAATAGAGAGAGAGAGAGAAAGAGATAGATAGAAAGAGAGAAAGATAGAGAGTGAGAGAGATAGATAGATACATAGATATATAGAGAGAAATAGATAGATAGATGAAGAGAGAGAAAGAGATAGATAGATAGATAGATAGATAGATAGATAGATAGATAGAGAGAAAGTGAGAGAGAGAGATAAAGGGATAGATAGATTGATAGATAGAGAGAGAAAGAGATACATAGATATATAGAGAGAAAGAGATAGAGAGAGAGAGAGAGAAAGAGATAGATAGATAGATAGATAGATAGATAGAGAGAGAAAGTGAGAGAGAGAGAAAGGGATAGATAGATTGATAGATAGATAGAGAGAAATAGATGGATAGATAGACAGAGAGAGAGAGAAAGAGAGAGGGCGAGAGAGAGAGAAAGGGATAGATAGATTGATAGATAGAGAGAAATAGATAGATAGATAGATAGATAGATAGAGAAAGAGAAAGACAGAGAGAGAAAGGGATAGATAGATTGATAGATAGATAGAGACAGAAAGAGAAAGTGTGTGAGAGGGTTGTAGAAACAAAGACATGTCAATATAACATGTCAGTTATGGGACTGGAGCTGGAGGAAAATTCAATATTTTCTTCAATATTTTAAAACCTTTTTCTTTCTCCTTGTTTAGTTGGCATTATTGATTAGCTGACTGAAATCCCCGGCAGATGTTCGGGTTTAAATAAATATCGATGAAGACATATTTTATTGATATTGGAAAAAAACATATTGCATTTTTGATTGGGTCTTGGCATCGTAGCACTCCCCTCCCCCTTCAACGGACGGCGTAACCCTCTCTTTCTCCCCCCCCCTCTCTCTCTCTCTCCAGGGTGTCTCAAAGCCCCTTTTCTTTATCATCATTTTTTATTGCCCATAACAAAGTAGGATTCTTAAGTGGTCACACACTGATGAAAACGCGCATAACAATGTTTCTGAGTATATACACAACTCACCGAAGTAAAGACAGAACATGACAAATTCCCAAGCCATGAAAGGCAAGTTTTTTCAAATCCTCAACATAATAATAATAACAATAATGCATATTATTAAGTTACATTTGAAAAATAAAGACTTTGCTGTAAGTTTTTCGTAGATTTTAAAAGAAAAACCTTTAAATGCCTTATTTATGATTGGTCCTAGACTCAGGTACCAGTGTTCAGACTGAAAATTCATTAATATCACGACAGTGATGATGTTACTCCTAATTGTCAGGGTATGGTTATTTATAACTGGTATACATTTAAGGCTAGCAATTGACGGCGAAAGAAAGAAAGAGGATAGACAATGTTCATATATATATATATATATATATATATATATATATATATATATAGATCACCGAAGTTAAGCGGCGTCGAGCCTGGCCAGTACTAAATGGGTGAACATTTGGGAATACCAGGTTCTGTATGTGCTCTCTGCTTATCTCGGCATTGTTTCCAGTCGTCCTGTATTACTACTTGCCATTGGAATCAAGCAATGCCGACTTAGGACAGCAGTTGTTGGCGATTGCGCAACCCTTGCAATTACAAAATTCACGCGCGGGCAGCCTCTGGTGGGGCACTCATACGTCGAAATCGACGGGAGAGTCCATATATATATATATATATATATATATATATATATATATATATATATATACCATCCACCGCTTAGAGGTAAGCATTTCCAAGCATACCCCCCTTCAATACGCAGGCACAGGCAGATGCCGACATACAGGCGTTCACAAGCCCACGAGTCGGCTATTGGTGAACATTTATAACAGTGCCAATTTGGCACTGAAGGGTACTCGGGTGAGGCATTCTCTATTTTGCACAGAGCTCGTTCGAAATCGCATTTAAACATTCTCGAAGCGGGTTGCTATCAATTTACGACAACCGTCTCTGTGCAAACAAAACGAGTACACCCATAACTTTGAACAAATGGGTGTACGTTAAGATTGCCTCTTCCAATTTTTCTTTTAAAACATTTTTTTATAGCCTCGATAATTATTTATGGTCTTTTGGCCACGTTTTTAATGTGATTCCCCCTCGTAGTCGACGATTACCTTGAAAAATGTCGATTGAAAGACGTCTCGGTAATTTTATTTACTCGTTTAAAAAAAAACAAAAAAAAACATCCTCATAAAGAAAAAAAAGAAAATTACAAAGTGATTAATCTTTGTTCCCCTTCTCGTGGTTCTTCATTCCTCTCTTATATAGATTATAAAACCTTTGTTAAAAAAATCCTCACTATAGATAATAATGGCAGTGCGTCTAATATTATTTGATTGTTTATATATATATATATATATATACATATATATTTGTACGCGATTTGATATATTTTTTAATATTTCAATTATGAATTTTGATGTAGAATTCAGTGTAATTACTGATTGTATTTACCAAGGTATTTGTTGCGAAGACGCTTCTTGTTTTTGGTTCTATTTGGAGTGAATGTTTGACTATTTTAGACATGTATATTAAAATGTGTTGTGTTTATTTTGTATGATACTTAGGAGAATTATGATTTGAAAGAAAAAGAAATCGTTCTAAGGAGATTCAGCATTTACAAAGTTACTGATTCATTGTGCAACTTAAAATAAACGCTGCCCCGAAACAGGTGTAAACAAACATAATACTTTGGTGCATGCTCTTTATTTAGAACTTAGATTAAAACTGTGTTGAATCGATTGAATCTGCATATATATATATATATATATATATATATATATATATATATATATGTATTTTTATGTCATTATTTTTTATAGATGATTGCAGCGTTCGGTGTCTTTTTTTTGCTAACTATTATTTCGATTGTCTCACTTCCTAAGTGATTAAGATGCAGAAAATTGCATTATTAGTCGCCCTTAACTTCATAGGACGTATTTTTTGTTAATATATATGATGGACTCTTCCGTCGATTTCGACGTATGAGTGCCCCGCCAGGGGTGGCCCGCGCGTGAATTTATAATTGCAAGGGTTGCGCAATCTCCAACAACCACTCTCCTGAGTCGGCATTGCTTGATTTTAATGGAATCAATGCCGAGATAAACAGAGAGCACATACAGCACCTGGTACTCCCAAATGGTCACCCATTTAGTACTGGCTAGGCTCGACGCCGTCTAACTTCGGTGATCTAACGGGAACCGGTGTGTCAACGTGATTGTGCCGTACATCGTTAATATATATATATATATATATATATATATATATATATATATATATATATATATATATATATATATTATTCATACCAATGTATATATATATATGTATATATATATATATATATATATATATATATATATATATATATATATACATATATATATACACATTAATAAAATTAATAAAAAAACGACAACGGTTTACTTGCATGTAAAGACAAAGAATAGACGCTGCACTGTTGAAAATTTCAGTTTCTCTCAACAGTTTTTATTTCCTTCATGTTTTATCATTTTTTTGATAAAGAGCGGAAGACCGCTCGAAATATAAAAAATACACTAACACCTATAAGTTTACATGCTCTTATGTTTTCCATGAGGCTATTTCTTTATTTGTCAACTCTGTAAAAAATCATTATTTTTAATCAAGAAACGGATTTTAAATTATAATAAAAGCAGACATAGATGTATAATCATTTTCTCTGTCTCTCATTTTTATATATGTTTTACATTGTATTTCTCTCTTTGTTTTAATTCATCGATTTAATAATCTTTAGTAATATTTGTCAAATAAAGATACCATCTTATATATATATATATATATATATATATATATATATATATATATATATATATATATATATGTATATGTATATATATATATATATTATTCAATCAAAAAATAATGATTTACTCTTTCAAAATTGTGCTTTGACCTTTAGAAAATAATCAACAAGCTATGTGCCCTTAACCTTGTTCTCGACTTGTTTTTAAAGATGGTGATATATATATATATATATATATATATATATATATATATATATATATATATATATATATATATACACAACACTCTAAGCAAATAATGCGTCCAAACGAGAGTGACACGTGACTTCACATTTCCGAAACAGATGACAACAGAAGCTGAAGAGAGTCGGATGGTTAAGTCCTTCCGTGCTTGAAACCGACGGTACGAATGTTATATATATATATATATATATATATATATATATATATATATATATATATAATTTATTATTAAAGACAATATATGTACTATCATATATCATCAGATCTTTTTACTTTGTAGTCTCCTTTGAAGATTCAGCTCAATGTTTGTCAATTATTGATAACAGCAAAATATAGAGGATATATTTCGCCGTGAATATAACCCCCTTAGTTTCGCATTTTAACTAGTGGCTTACTACTTGAGTGATGAATTTCTGGGAATGTAAGCTTGTCTCAATATTGTTAGAAGGGGTTTACTAATAAATACTATATAAATTCCATATAAACACTTATGTAGAATACACATTTTTAATAGTTGATTGAATGGACGGTTTGACACAATGAGACTAGCTTTATAATGATCTGCTTAAATGAGTTTCGCACCATAAACATTCAGGTAACTTTAATAAAAAAAATAAATTATTTTCAAATAAACTGGAACTTTATAAATAAATTATAGTACATATTAAATATTTTAGCAAATATTACCGAATTAAAGTTTTTAAACTGATCGCACTAATTTTTTTGGGAGATACTAGGTTTGAACGAAAAACAAAATCAAAATGGCGGATTAGTTTAATCGCACACGTGTGAGTGTTCGCTCTAAGATTTTTTGTTTGTTCTTTTATTTATTTTCACCTTAAAATGAAACTGATGTATGATGTGGGTGTTTTTGAAGACACTCTAATCTAAGAACTCTTATTATTTGTGAACTTTTTTCTGATGATTTTGTAGTGTTGCAGAGACGATATTGACATACAAATGTTGTTTAGCAAAAAACAAATGAAACGGACCGTTAAATATATCTCACAGAAATTTGGTTGGAATTTTTGGAAATGTGAAAAAAATAAAAATAAAAGTAATAAAACAAACCATGGTTATTGGAATATAATAAAAAACTGTTCCCCCCTCTCTCTCTCTCTCTCTCTCTCTCTCTCTCTCTATATATATATATATATATATATATATATATATATATATATATAATGTCTGCGTGCGTTTGTGCTCTAAGATCACAGGAATAAAAGTTATTCAGTGCAACAATTGAAGTCAATAGGAACGTTAATTTCTCGATAAGATTTCCCCTGTTTTTTTTTGTCATAAACCAATTTAGATACATCGCCTCGTAATCGCAATGCGTATGAATCAACAAGTTACTATATTTTGACGAACATGATCGTATTGTTGGTGATGAAAAAACGTGCAATTGTTTCTTCAGCAGTCGCCTATCTGGCATTTGAGAATAAAAGCAGATTTAGCTTTAAGTTGTTGAACGTCTTCTTTTTGTTGCTGCTGCCTTTTTATTGATAAGAAATCGCAGAGACAATGTAATAACATAACAAAGAAAAGCCATTTTTTCCACGAATTTTTTTTTTTTTAAATCCGGAGAAGAGAGGCTTTTTTCTTTCACTGGTTCATCCAATAAAGCGATACGCAGATATTACACACAGCTTCGTAACACAATTGAAAAATACACAGATGACCGATAAATAGGGGCATTTTTAACAGAACAAGAACAAGCAAGGAAAACAAATAGGCAACAAATAAATGTTACCAAAGGCAAGATAAATTACTTTTCTACTAACCTGGATAAGATCATTTGTGTTTTAACTTATTTTTAAGCGTTTTCATTTTGTTTCAAACAAACCTGGTGTCTACCTGTTCAGTTAGAACGAAAAACAAAATGGCTGAAATTACACAGAGTTTCGATAATCGCTAGAAAAACGAAAATTAAGTAAAATACTGGTAGAACATTACATTTTTTTAACGATTGGTGACATTTATTAGATAAGTTTCTAACACTATTTTGTTTATTTTTTCTATTTATCATCGATTATTAACGGGCACTCTGCAGGACTCATAAACCGTCATTTTGTTTTTCATTCTAACTGAACTGGGGGAAGTCAGGTTTGTTTTGAACAAAAAAAAAGCTTTAAAAAAAATTTAAACACAAATAAACATATCCAGGTTATCTTGCGTTTCGTAATATTTATTTGTTGCCTATTTGTTCGTTTTTACCCCTTTTTCGTTCTGTTAGCTGTCGTTAAAATGCCCGGAAATAGTATTTATGGTAATAAACGGGTTGGTATGCTCTAAAACAGACGTCTGACTGCAGGATTTTGGGTTATGATACTTTCTAATGTGTTCGTCGTCATTTTTACGGCAAATCAATACATTTGATGTTATTCAGTGCACGAATACACTACCTTTATTTATCTACCTCCCACAAGGTAAGATGTGACACAAGGTCGGGAAAGTGGGATTAGATAAGCCAGCGCTCGAGAGGTGAGCATTCTGGCCATTCAAAAATTGCCTGGGCAGCTCCGTCGGCATTCCCCGGTAGGGGCGCCTCAGACAGTAAGCAATAAACTTACTCCTCCCCAAAGAGGAGAGGCGAAGCCTGGGAGGGTGCACCTCCTAGAACTGCACAGGACCGGCAACCCCCAATAGACCGGCGTAAATCCAGACCCAAAGGCCCAAACGATACTGGTTTATTAGGCGGGGTAAAAACCGATACACGACCTATTATAAAGGATGACACACAAACACCCCCCCCCACACACACACACATATATATATATATATATATATATATATATATATATATATATATATGTATATATATATATAATACGCTAAGCTAACTTCATGTTCGTACGTACATTGTCACCCTTCCCCCTTTTTGGAAAAGAAGGAATCGCATGAACGCCTAATATGAAATGCAAAATTACAGTAATTTTAAAAATCTCATCCGATGCCGCGTTTGTGTCGAACGTTTAACTACACGTGTTCACTTCGGGATCTGTTCTGTCCAAAGATAGAACAATAATATCGTTGGGTGTCCATGGAATGGAAATATGTCACAAACTCCTACAAGTTTTTTGGATATAGACCCCCATAACCAGATGTATTTTAAAAATACGTTAACCAGAATACTCAAGTAAGTATGTTTCAGTTTGAACTAAGGTGGTACGATCCGAGTCTGTGCTCGCACCGAGAATCCAAAGATGTAAGAAAACAATATACAACAGATGAAGCATATCACTGTAATTTCTCCAAGTCCCGCCATAATAGATATATAGTACATATATTTGTGAGTTAATAAAAAATATATATACAGGGTGTCTCAAAAAATGTACTCACTCGTAGAATGACGAGAAAACTTTTATTTATGAACATAGAGTGAAATGAAATAGCATCGAATACATGAGACAGATGTAATTGAAGAATCATGTTCGCAAATGTTCAAACTGATGACCATGTATTTGAAGCTATTTCATTTCACTCTATGTTCATAAATAAACGTTTTCTCGTCATTCTAAGAGTGAGTACATTTTTTTGAGACACCCTGTATTTATGTATTCATCAACGTTTTATCTCTATTTCAAGAAGACTTCCTCGCGGTTGATTGAAAAATATATCTTGGAATAAAGATGTATCATATCTCCCCCAACTTAGCTAAAGCTATTATTAATGAAAATAAGATATTTAGACACCGGGTGATTTCCTGCTTTTATATTTTGTTTCCTTTGGATCCACTTTTTGCTATTTAATTTCTCCTTTCCATTTTCCCCAATACTACCTCTATACACATTTGGTATATATATTTCGTTCACATATATATGCATAGGTTGTTTTTTTCATACATATGTATTAATATATAAAACTAATTCGACCCACGGTAATTGCAATGTTTACATTGCGATATATCTTACATTCAGTCAGTGTCGCATGATAGCGTAGGGGTTAGAAGCGCCGACCGTCGAGTTTCAATCCCGGCTTGAGGCACTAACTGGTTTAGCCGCACTGATGAGCTGTGAAACAGCGAAACAGCGAAACAGTCTGTATGTGGATGACTATATATATATATATATATATATATATATATATATATATATATATATATATATATTAGTACTAACAAACAAAAACTCCATATATTAGAGGCTCTATATATAAAAACAAAAAATAACCTAATTAATAGAATTAACTTTAATATCACTAATAATATTCTAAAATGTTAATATAGTTTCGTACTTAGTACATAATTCCCGACAAAAACATTGTATAAATACTAGACATGGTCTTGACCTGATTAACCACATCTCCCCGAAGATGAACTCAGAATTCATCAGCCAATTCCCCTCCTAAACTAAGATTCTAATTCGGACTATTGAAAGGATCTACCAAAGGATATCTAGACATAATTTGTCTCTTACATTCAACAATACTTGCCTGCAAGAGATGATGCTACATATATATATATATATATATATATATATATATATATATATATATATATATATATATATATGTGTGTGTGTGTGTGTGTGTTTATCTGTGCTCATGTAATATTTGCATATCTTCTCCCTCTACATGAATTTAAACCCTGCCACTATATATATATATATATATATATATATATATATATATATATATATATATATATATATATATATATATTCAAAAATTAGATATTCTCGTTGTTTTTCCACTGTTAGCATTTTTTCTTTATAACGTCAACACAGCAGTTGGGCGAAACGTCTAATTCTGTTTCGTTTTTAATTCACATATATATATATATATATATATATATATATATATATATATATATATATATATGTGTGTGTGTGTGTGTGTGTGTGTGAAAAGATGACAGACGGAAAACAAGTAAACGTGCAGGAAAGAAACAAAAATTATTTTATTTTAAATTGAAGGCACACACATGGGATGAGGGAAAAATGATCTGATTGGAACCTAAGGAGAAGACATTAAGTGATCCAATCAGATCATTTTTCCCTCATCCCATGTGTGTGCCTTCAATATAAAATAAAATTATTTCTGTATTCTTCATTTTCTGAAGACGTTCCCCATGAACGAAACCGGTCAAAAAAATCTCTTGTTTTTGTTTTTCTCCTACACTTTGACTTGTTTTCCGTCTGTCATCTTTTCACACATTTTGTCCATCACGACACTTCATTTTCATGAATTATCGTGTACTTTACCCCATATATATATATATCCGAAAATGTTCCAAATTGCAAGCTTAATGAAGTTGCTTTACAAGCTTCAGATCATATATATATATATATATATATATATATATATATATATATATATATATATATATATATATATATATATATATATATATATATAGTGAGTTTTTTTCATCTATTTTTAACTTTCATGTATTTGGACTTGTCAGGGGCTCATTTTAATCTTTTTCTATCTTCTTTTCCTATGTCTTTGGATTGGAGGTTTTCCAGTACTGCTATCTATCCTGAACCAGTTTCCGTGAACTTCGCGTCGGCAGCGTACGGGCATGTTACGTAAACACCCGAGAGATGACGAGCCGATGGTGGCAGCCGATAACTTCGATACGTTGCTGCGTCGTATTTTTTAAAATCGTATTTTAAAGAAAGATTGCAAAACAAAAAAAACAAAACAATAAACAAAAGATAGCGAAATCACTGTTAATAAATATTTTTTTTAAATTTTATTTCTGTAACAAAACAATTCCAAATAACTGTTAATAAATAATAATAATAATAATAATAATAATAATAATAATAATAATAATAATAATAATAATAATAATACCCTTTCTTTCTATCAAGCAGCACATGTAATAGCAATTCATACATTTTTCTTTTGTCAACAGCTTCTTTTCCTGGCAAAACGAAATGACTCCTTCGCGAGATTCAACTCTACAACAAGGCTCTTCGTAATTCATTTGTTTTTCTTTTTTCTTGTTTGGAATTTAACAGGAAATAAACATCCACTGGCTTTGATCAATTTCTTTTAGCTTTAATCAATTAAAATACTGATTAGAAAAATTGTCGTTTGGTTACTGACAGCTGATTGGCTAATCGCTCGGCGTCTCTCTGCCACCATACGCCTCGGCATCTCTCGGGTGTTTACGAAGCATGCCCGAACGCTGCCGACGCGAAGTTCACGGAAACTGGTTCAGTATCGATAGCAGTACCGGTTTTCCTATTACTACTGAATTAAACTTTCCCCCTGATCAGCTGTATACCTGTGATGAAAGACTGCATTTTCCTTTGGCTTTTCTGCAAAATGCGCGCGGGTAATATAGAAACCAATAATTTAAAAAAAAAAATACCAAACAATATAAGCATATTAAGAGAATGTTGTTTACGTGTAAGACAAGGAGAATACTTTGAAGAACAGAAAAAAAACTATCGTTGTGGTCGTTCGACGATATATGAAGACTAAGAAAATAAAAAAAACAGACTATGGTATAGATTGATTGTTCCTTTGGTCATTGGAATGCACCTACAAATATATATATATATATATATATATATATATATATATATATATATATATATATATATATATATATATATATAATAATAATAATAAGGGTAATAATCCAGGTGAAAAATATCCACAGGGTGGTAATCCAGAGAATTTTAACCGGGTTTATAAAAAGTGCTCAATATCAAAATAGATCTTTATATATGATAATTTTATTTACACAGACATGTACAAAATCTGCGACACTGGCATGTCGATGTTATCGATCAACAGTTACTATAAACTGAGATCTCATCAGGCAGAGTTAGAATCCGATCTTAACCTCAGATCATATTTGGAGAGAAAGATTTCTCTAAATATGATCTGAGGTTAAGATCGGATTCTAACTCTCCCTGATGAGATCTCAGTTTATAGTAACTGTTGATCGATAACATCGACATGCCAGTGTCGCAGATTTTGTACATGTCTGTGTAAATAAAATTATCATATATATATATATATATATATATATATATATATATATATATTAAAAAAGACAAACGGAAAACAGGCGAGAATGCAGTAGAAAAGCAAAAAACAAGAAATTTTACCGGTTTCGTTCGTATTATAGAACGTCTTCTGAAGACGTTCGATAATACGAACGAAACCGGTCAAATTTCTTGTTTTTTTACTTTTTCTCCTGCATTACAAGCATATATATTGATTGGTTGCATTCGACAAAGAAAAAACGTTAGTCCACAATCACACTTTTTAAATATTTTTTTATTTTATTTCGGAGAATTTTTATATTTTTCCGTCTTGCAACCCGTAAACAAAATATAGGCTTTAGTTTTCACAGGCTGCTCATCAGAGACCTTTATTTAATAATAAAAAATAAGCACACTGGTCCAAAGCAAATACGAAAGAGGATGGAAAAGAACGAGGCAAAAACACGCAAAACTTACATTAAAGAAGATAACCACATGAAAAAATAATAGATAAAGCGTTTTTTTTTACATGATAAGCTGATACGGGAGAAAAATAATTCATCCGAGAGGGTTGATCACTAGACATGGAGTTTCGTTTTTTAAAAAGGTAGCTTTTGTAAACATTAGCTTTTGACGTATGTTGCTAAATTTGATAACATTACGTTAACCCATGGTATTGTTGTAGATGAGAATTACAAATGGCTTCCTTTATAAGCGATTTGATTTCCGATTAGAATCAGAGGGATTTGATTTGTGCCTTATACTTTGTTGTATCTGGATGTCTGTGTCCATATTTGATAACATTGAAGTAGTTGTGACGAGATATAAAGATACATAGAGAGAGAGAGAGAAAGATAGAGAGGAGGAGAGGGAAGGAGGAAAAGAAAGGAAGGGGGAAGGAGACAGAGGGAGAAGATGGGAAGACACAACGACCGGCAAAATTAAGAGATACAGAAAGAAAATAAAGCAGAGAAAGAATAACACAAAAGCTGGAAGAGAGAGAAAGAGAGAGGCAAGGAGAGAGAGAAAGAGAGAGACAGAAAGAGAGAAGAAAGAAAGAAAGAAAGAGAAAAAATAAAAGAAAAAGAAAGAACGAAAGAGAAAGAGATAGAAAGAGAGAGAGTAGGAAAGTGATAGAGAGAGATAGCGATAAAAAGATAGAGAAAGAAAGAGAGAGAGAGTTAAAAAGAAAGAGATAGAGAGAGAGAAAGAGAGAGGGAGAAGGAAAGAGATAGAGAGAGAAAAAAAGAAGGAGAGAGAAAGAGATAGAGAGAAAGAGATAGAGAGAGAGAGAGAGAGAGAGAGAGAAAGAGATAGAGACAGGAAGAGAGGGACAGAAAGAGAGAAAGAGATAGAGAGAGAGAGATAGATAGAGATATATAGAGAGAAAGATACAGAGAGAGAAAGAGAGAGAGAACGAGATAGAGAGAGAGAAAGAGAAAGAGAAAGAGAGAGAGAAAGAAAGAGAAAGAGAAAGAGAGAGAGAGAGAAAGAGATAGAGAGAGAGAAAGAGCGATAGAGAGAGATATATAGAGAGAGATATAGAGAGAAATATACAGAGAGAGAAAGAAAGAGAAAGAGAAAGAGATAGAGAGAGAGAGAAAGAGAAAGAGAAAGAGAAAGAGAAAGAGAGAGAGAAAGAGAAAGAGAAAGAGAGAGAGAGAAAGAGATAGAGAGAGAGAAAGAGCGATAGAGAGAGATAGAGAGAGAGATATATAGAGAAATATACAGAGAGAGAAAGAAAGAGAAAGAGAAAGAGAGAGCGATAGTAAAACAAACAAAAGTAAAAATATAGAAACGTACAACGAAAAAAAAAGTGTACGTGTGTTAAAAGGAGAAGTAAAGGGGCAAAGGGAAAGAGAAAGAGAATGAGACAAAAAGAGAGAGAGAGACAAAGCGAGAGAGAGACAAAGCGAGAGAGAGAGAGAAAATGCAATTATATTTTGAAAGTCATTTCCCGTTGAAAAAGCGAGTGTCACTAATTTGTTAATTCGATTATCAATAGTCGAGAATTTCTCGGTAGCAGCTAACGTCGCCATGTTTGCTGTACTTCTTTGTTCCGTGACAATCTCCACAAACAATGGCATTAAAAAGTGCCAACATCCTTACAAAGGAGGAGCGTAGTGGCTCCTATATCTATTGCTGGCGTATTATTCGCAACCGGGCATAATACCATGGCAGAATTGTTTCCTGCTAATCTTTTATTCGGGGATAATGGAAAAAGTATATCGACTCGCTCTTTGGCTTCATTCAGATGTTGTCACTGCGAATCGTAAGGCCTGCTTATCACACTCGATGTCACACGGCGACATCTTTAATAGCTTTATAATCAGTCTAGAGGCTACAAGTTGTCTGCAAACAGAGACGTAAAGAAAGTTTGTGTAAAAGACTGACGGTGAGAGAGGGGGGAATAGAGAAAGCAAAAGTGTGAGAAAGGGGGGGATGCAACAGATGTAGCGTAATATATAAGTTATTAAACGACTTTTTCAAGAGTGTATCGTTTTGTACTTTTTATTATGTTATTAATTGGAATAAATACATAGAAGACATTGCCAAGGCTGCTGCAAAGAAGGTGGGCTCCCTCTACCGTGCTAGTAAACTTCTCACCCATGACATTATCCTATATCTCTACAAAGCCACCATCACCCCATGCATGGAGTATTGTTGCCACATCTGGGCTGGGGCATCATCCACTAGGCTCCCCCTCTTAGACAAGGTCCCAAAAAAGAGTCGCCAACTTAATAGGTCCTTCACTATTTACCAAGCTTCAGACCCTGTCCCATCGCCGCCATGTAGCATCCGTGTGCCTGTTTTACAATTACTTCAATGGATTGTGCTCTGATGAACTTGCTGCTCTGGTTCCCCCACAACGTAAATTCACTAGACCAACCCGACAATCTGTATAATCCCATTCATACACTGTGGAGGTCCCCAGATGCCGAAGAGCTTTCTACTCCAAAAGCTTCTTTTCTCGTGCTGCTGGACTCTAGAACTCTCTCCCTGCTACCTGTTTTCCTGACGGTACTAACATGCAGACATTTAAAACTAATGTAAACAGACATCTCGCTGCGCAGCTCCCAATTTACCCCCCCCTTTTTCTCAGTAACCCCTTACTTCTACAGTGGCGGCCTGCCTTGTTTTGGGTGAATCTTGGTATGTAGCATTATAAAAATCTGGGGTACTTATATTCGAAACGCCGCCCCAAATAAAGGGGACCATGGCCCGCCACAGGTGATTCTTTCACTGTCATTCTGTGGGACTAATTAATTTTATTTTTGTCCTGCTTCTTTTACTTTTTGGTGACAACTTATTAAGACAACAATTTATTCGAGGATAAAGGTTAATGAACAACATCCCCGCTTGATTACTGGCTGTCTGAAGCCTACCAACGTGAACCACCTACATTTCCTCACTGGCATTGCCCCTGCAGATGTGAGACGGGAAGCTGTCAGTCGACTAGAGATCAAAAATGCTATCAGTGATTAACGCCATTCCCTTCATGGACGTGAACCAACAGTCCAACGACGGAAATCAAGTTGACGCTTCCTCAAAAACATATCAGGAAAAGACCAAACTACAGCTATGGACCAGACGGCCAGAGAATGCTATCCTCCTACTAACATCGGGATCCCCCTATTCTGAGGACCTCACTTCCGGTTAAGAATCACCCTGGCTCTAGTGTAACACACTCAACCCCCTGAGAACGGGAATGGGGCGTTCCAAGGTTGCTATGACTAGATGGAGTTACAAATCTGATCCAATCATCGTCGAATGTAAAGAGTAGGACCATACGATGTAGCACTGATTTGTCTGCCCTCTACTGCCCAACCGGTTAACCTTGGTACATCACGAAGAGCACAACAATAATACAAATAGACTGCGTACGAAAGTGTGGAACTGTTGTATAACCACATGCTTCAAAGACACGCAAAGAAGACGAATGGGATAGAACTATTGTCAGCCGAAATTAGTCAATGCAAGCAACAAAGTTTTATTACTATGCGACAGCTAACGACAAGTACTTGTTGACATTAGATTTGAAGACGACTGTCTTGTAGTCTGCGAGGAAGTAGTCCAACGATAATATGCTATGCCCATGGAAGTTTCTCCTGACGTTACACACATTGAGAAAGAAGGGGCAGTCTTTTTCCGTTGTTGTGTGAATGTCTTACAAGGAGCCAGAGATTGGAGCTCAGTCGAGCACCTTCCATTAAAATAACGATAGAGGTGAGAAAGACTAGCAATGTCTCTTCGGTGAGAAAGGGGCTGCGGAGAAGAGATTGGAGCTCAGTCAAGCACCTTCCATTAAAATAACGATATAGGGGAGAAAGACTAGCAATGTCTCTTCGGTGAGAAAGGGGCTGCGGAGAAGAGATTGGAGCTCAGTCAAGCACCTTCTATTAAAATAACGATATAGGGGAGAAAGACTAGCAATGTCTCTTCGGTGAGAAAGGGGCTGCGGAGAAGAGATTGGAGCTCAGTCAAGCACCTTCTATTAAAATAACGATATAGGGGAGAAAGACTAGCAATGTCTCTTCGGTGAGAAAAGGGCTGCGGAGAAGAGATTGGAGCTCAGTCAAGCACCTTCTATTAAAATAACGATATAGGGGAGAAAGACTAGTAATGTCTCTTCGGTGAGAAAGGGGCTGCGGAGAAGAGATTGGAGCTCAGTCAAGCACATTCCATTAAAATAACGATAGAGGAGAGAAAGACTAGTAACGTCTCTTCGGTGAGAAACAGAAGAGATCAAACCCACTAGATTTCGAAGTCGATTTTGACCTGTTTTAAAATTGTGTTGGGAATTATTTTTATATAGTCACTTTTAACAACATATACATTAAAAGACTTTACTGCATGTTTGTGTTAACTTGATTGAAACTCATATTCCGTCAAACGTCCATCTTTTTTAATATCTCTAAAAGCTTCTATTTCGATCGAAATTGTATAATTTGTTGAATAAATGCAGTAAATGTTATAATAATTTGATAAATTTTCTGTCGTATTTGCTGATTAAAAGAAATAGAACCGTTAATTTGTTTCAGTCGAGGTCCTATCATAAATAGGGTGGAAGGAATGATCCCATAACGCCGATAAAAGGTATTCTGAAATACGAATTCTTACCATTTCTCAAGAAACATGATTTCATGTATTTGAGGCAGATTCGATATTATTTTTAGGTTTATTCATAAATACATGAATAAATACCTCCGTTTAAAATTGTTGACCATTAACACGACAGCGTCGCATTAGGAAATAAATGGTTTACTTCAGTTTACGTCACGACTAAACCATAATACTTGACTTTAGCTTGAAAACCTTAATTTGAATCAGAAAATAAAACTGGATTAAAAAAGTTTTCTTTAAGAATACATTTTTACACACACATACATACATACAAACACGCATATATATGTATATATATATATATATATATATATATATATATATATATATATATATATATATATATATATATAATAATAATGGTAATAATCATAATAATAATAATAATAATAATAATAATAGGGTCTCTCCAAATATGATCTGAGGTTAAGATCGGATTCTAACTCTGCCTGATGAGATCTCAGTTTATAGTAACTGTTGATCGATAACATCGACA
Source organism: Sepiola atlantica (assembly GCA_963556195.1). Lineage (NCBI taxonomy): Eukaryota > Metazoa > Mollusca > Cephalopoda > Sepiida > Sepiolidae > Sepiola > Sepiola atlantica. The sequence goes on along the minus strand of OY744528.1, from coordinate 14,157,760 downwards.
TGCCAGTGTCGCAGATTTTGTACATGTCTGTGTAAATAAAATTATCATATATATATATATAATATATATATATATATATATATATATATATATATATAATATATATATATATATATATATATATATATATATATATATATATATATATATAACAGAGTAATCTTCTAAACTCTTAAACGAATTATTATGAATTTTGAAATACATATTTAAAAAAAACTACGGTAAGTAACACGGGCACATTACTTTGGGTAAATGGTAACATTTGGGTGTGCATATATATATTTATATATATATATATATATATATATATATATATATATATATATATATATATATATATATATATATATATATATATCAGTTTATATATTTTTGTAAGTTTAAGCTAAAGAACCGAACTAATTCCAAATATTCCCAGGAGATCAAATAATATAAAATCTTATTTCGATAATCTCTATATTCTGATGAAGAAAATCATATAAGTTTCTCAAACTTTACTCTTGTGTAATAGTTTTTTTTAAATTCTTTGTTAAAAACTGAGTTTATCCCAATCAAGGCAGGTCGCCACTGTAGACGTAAGGGGCTACTAAGAATTAGCGTGAAAGTTTAGCGACTTATCCTAAATTGGGAGCTGTGCAGCTAAATGTTTGTTCACATCAGTTTTACATTTCTGCATGTCGGTACATTCGGGGAAATAATGAGCAGGGAGGGAGTTCAAAATGCAGGCAGATTGAGGAAAGAAATTATTGGAGTATAAGGCTCTCCGGCACCTGGGGACCTCCACAGTGAATGTATGGGAACTAGCTGATTGTTAGGTTGGTTGAGTGTATTTACGTCGAGGAGACACAAGAGCAGCAATTTCGTATTGATAATAAAATGAATTCCTGAAACGCGCGTACATATGGATAAACATTGTTAAGTGTTCATTTGTGGAGCTTCATTATAATATGTAATATTTTAATTAATTATATCATGAATTTTATATACTACTAAATTATATATATATATATATATATATATATATATATATATATGTATATATATATGCTTTTAATAGTAAAGAGTGCTATACCTACAGACGACGTCGTTTCGGGTTTACTACCCTCATCAGTGCAGGAGTGGCGGTTGCGAGCGGTCGCATGGGCTATAACACAGTTCGTAGATTCAGCCTAGAATCAGGAACCTAACGCCCAAGACTCCACGGCCGCGAGAAATCACCCCAGACAGTAATTGAAATTAATGTACACTTACCCAAGAGGCGTGGGAAAGCGTCCTCTTGTCGATAGCGTTCAACGCTTGAGCGGGACTTTGCATAATGGCTAGAATGACAACAATCCTTTAATTCCAAACAGGGCTCTACTATTAAGATGCGTGAATGTGTGGTGTGTGATTGCTATTATATCTAACTAGTGGCTTCTCAAAAAAGCTAACCAATCAGATTCGCGGTTTTAATTACTCTCGTTTCCGGGTAACGTCGGATGCGTCATCTTGTAAATAAACACCCACAAAAACATGCTTAAGCAAAACACCACGGATTTTCTTATCAGAAAGAGAGGCAAATCAATTGACTTCCATTGCAAAAATAGTGCCAAGAAAATCTTTTATGGCAGCTTTAAAGATGAAACATTTATCGATAATTGAGTTGGATGTTAATAAAGAGATTCGTATTTTTAGACAGACTATTGTTTTCCTTTACTGAAACATTATCGAAGACAATGGTAGAAAAAAAAAGACAACGTGTACACTAATAACCAACAATAATCGAATATCGCTGGCAGTTTATCGTCAATAAATAAAACAATAAGTCGTGAGAGAATCGACTGGCGAAGTTAATTCCTTTGTATAAATAAAAGAGAATATTCCAAACACACCCACATAGATGTAGGCTTATGTGCATGGATGTAAGATTAAGTTCATGTGCATTTATTTAAAGAGAAATAGATATACACGAACTTACTAATGTAGGTTATATATATATATATATATATATATATATATATATATATTAGTAGGATGTCTTTAAAGGCTGTGAGCAATGCAAATTTGCATTGCCCATAGCCTTTAAAAACATTCTACTACTATACCCAGCAATGCTTCAAGCAAACTACCATTCTATACTATATATATATATATATATATATATATATATATATATATATATATATATATATATATATATATATATATATGTGTGGGAAGAGAAGGATGACGGTAATCCGACGTGATGGGAAAATGAAAAAGGAAAACCTAAAAACTTTTCCCCTTCAATCTTGACCGCAGCCATCTGGTCAAACACCTCCCTCCCCCCTCTTCCTCCACTCCCTCTCTGCCATCCACTTTACCCCTGCTCATCCCCCACCTCTTTCTCTTACCACCAGCCACAGTAGTCCTTGCTCACCCCATCCTTCCATTTTTCCCCACTCATTTTCTTCAACATTCATTTCTATTTCTCCAACAAGTACGGACGTCCACCCAGTAGTGGCCTTTATTTCATTTTATTTTTTCCTCCCAATATGTCTACCCTACATGTATCTGTACTTGCATGACATTTTTTCTCTATTTTATCATCCTGATGAAGTCTTATAAATAAAGACGAAACGTTGATGTACACATAAAAACATCCATTTGTTGGTTTTCCTTTTTCATTTTCCCATATATATATATGTGTGTGTGTGTATAAGAGTACAATCAGCTTAAAACGACGTCTTCTGTAGGTAAATAAGATTTAATATTTGTACATAAATATTATTAATTCCCATTAAGTAGAATGAAAATTGATCACTCTTAAGAGATATTTCAAAATAGGCATTCACTTAGCTATAAAGCAAGACTCCGAGTAAGGTCGTCAGGTCCTATAATCTGTCTTAATTTTTACGCTGTGATGGCATAAATATAACTCAAATTCCTTGTACCACGTGGTAATTTTATATGGACGTGATGGTAGGGTGAAACGTGCAGATCCAAAGGTAGCTATGTGGACTGGATTCGCGACTCATGACCGTCTGAAATTGTCACTTCCCTACACTGAAGAAAGCAATAAGCTCGAAACGACGTCGTCTGCAGGTAAATATATTGTATTTCAATTTATACAGACATGTACAACATCTGCGACACTAGCATGTTTATGTTATCGATCAACAGCTGTTAGAAACTGAGATTTCATCAGTAAGAATGACAATCTGATCTTTACCTCAGATCATATTTGAAAATAACCAAATTTCTAGAACTCAATTTTTAACAGCTGTTGATCGATAACATCGACATGACAGTGTCGCAGGTTTTGGATATATTTGTATAAATAAAAATAATATTATATGTATAAAAGCTCTATTTGACAGTAAGAACTTTTTATAAGCCCGGTTGGACTTCTTTGGATTTATATCCTGCGGATGTTTACTTTCCCTGAATTACTGTGTATATATATATATATATATATATATATATATATATATATATGTCGGTAATTATATTATGTTAAATAATTTAATTTTTATTCATTAATTAGGCCAATATAGAGCTATGCATATTATTATTATTTTTTGCAACCAGAAAAGTAAGAAGGCTCAGTATCCTCAAATAAGTTTAAGTCCAAGAAAAGTGTGTTCAATTTTAATTTAAAAGTACATTTAAATCAGGATTCCGAAGTTTAAAGTTCTTTTAATTGTTTCCACTACGTACGGGTCCAAACAAAGTTTATTATGGAAAGATCAAGAGAGAAAGAGATTTTAGTCGTCTTTGCCTCAACAAAAAGAACATTTAATTGGACAGATCTAAACTTTTAGAAATCTGCTGTGCTGACTAGCTGGAAAATTTTAATGTTGATAACGCATTGTTAAACGCAAAACTCGCAATGAAAAAAAAAAAGCAGATCACAGCGAAATCTGAAAGAAACTTCAAGGTGCATTTTGCAGTTAAATAAGGACATTATTATTATCTGCTAATTTTTATTGCGATTGACTGATTAATTATTATTATAATTTCTTTCATGCCCATAGTACTAAAACAATTTCTAATTTTCCTAACTGATCTGAGAATCTGCTAATCGGGGCTTCTGTTCAATTATTATCCGAATACAAATTGAAAGAAAGCGTTTCTCGTCCTTGGCAAACTTGGACGGGGGAGTCACCCTTTTTCGCAATCAACCGGCCATGTTAATATGAGTCAATGTCAAAGGAATATTAAAAATGAACTTGTTAAATCGACACTTTTGAACAGTAGAGATTTATAAAAAAAAAACGGTTTATTTTGTTTGTCGATACATCTGCACGCCTTTCTTGTAATTTTGTAAACTGGGAATTATCCTTTTAAAGAAAAGCATTTTATTGATTTTTTTTACATAAAGGTGGTTATCTCACGTAATACGGTTATTAATTAAGGCAAGCCCTACACAGAGGCGTGTCACTTCTAGGATGGAGGCTTAATTATTTAAGGCTCAGATGATATAGAGAATGTTATTCTTGATTTAAATGAGAGTACTCGTTTTGAAAACGAAACGAAATTGATTCATACGAAATTGAAAATAGTTTTAGGAACACATAAACAGTGGGATGAATTTGCTACTAATTAATCGAGCGTTGTTATGTTATGTTATGTTATAAAATATGTTATGTTATAAAATATGTTATGTTATAAAATATAAAATATGTTATAAAATATGTTATGTTATAAAATATGTTATGTTATAAAATATGTTATGTTATGTTATAAAATATGTTATGTTATAAAATATGTTATGTTATAAAATATGTTATGTTATAAAATATGTTATGTTATGTTATAAAATATGTTATGTTATAAAATATGTTATGTTATAAAATATGTTATGTTATAAAATATGTTATGTTATGTTATAAGCCTCTATCAGGCCATGTTCGTACTTTAGCGCTAAAATGTATCTAGATGTGAAGTACTTTTCCGAGATGGACTATTCGTAGCATCATCAACTAGTCTCCGTGCACTCCAACACTTAACAGTAACACTAACTATAGCAATCGCAATATAGCCGCATCTTCCCTAAAGAGCCTGTTAAGATGAATGGACAAAGACAAAACATGGCGAATTTAGATGAGAAAACCGTGAATTAAAAAACACGATATTTCTTAAATTATAGTTCCTGTGGCGACCATCGACAGGCGAATGCTTTTACTAAGAGAACATAATTCTTTCTTGACAACAGAAAAGCGCACTGCTTTAGTGAGTGAAGAAACGTAAAAAGATTAAGTTTTGATGATCCGTCCACGTATCTAACCCTCGAATATGCATTTAGCAAGAACCTAAGTACAACCTGCTAAACAACCCATATGAAGAAACACTAAAATAATCGACCCTTAGTTCTAAAAACGTGATGAGTGGTGAAATATTGTTCTAAAGTGGACCTGTGTTTACTTTTGGCAACCTAATAATACGCGCTTCCCTTTATTTTGTCCTTTAGTCTTCACATCTCATGACCGCTCTTTTAAACAAAGGGAGAATAATCTATCCATCTAACACTTATCCATGACTAGTTTTTTTTTTTTTACCTTAAAGTAATATTTAAAAAAAATTGTTCCTTACATCAAGTGGCTTCATGCCTGGTCTGGAGCGATTTCCATTTAAAAAAAACAAACAAACAAAAAAACATTATGTTAAGCTCTCCGGAATATGCACATAACCTGAGCTAACCTATGTTCCCTGTTCCACTTTCCTGGACACGTGTCCCCCGACAGTTTGGGTACAGTATACTCATAGAAATGCCCCCTGTACCTGTATCTGGTCCGATATTCACCCTGGGCAGGTTGAACCGGTTTCTTCCGAAGGAGGAAGTTTCTAGGGAGTATCAAATTAACAAGTGATCCTCAGTCGCATGTATATTCCGGCTAGTGGAGATGACGACGTTAGTTTTTGCAGTTCTTACTGGGAGGTGTCGACGTCCGCCCAAATACAGCTCCTGATATTCTTAAATGGTCTTAGAATCTGCAGTCCCCAATATATAGATGAAGAAATCTAACACATCATTAATTCCATAAAAACATTGCAATACCCCACACATTTTATACTAAATGCTAAGAAGAAAACCTTTCCAATATTCTCAAAAAACAATACACAAAAACATCAAACACCAGAGACCTCTCTTATAGACATACCTCTTCTCTCACCCACGCATTCCAATGACATACCCATCTGCAACACACTTAACTAACTAGGCATTCCAACAGTACAAACCACATCACAAACCATAAAACAAACATTAAACACAGCAAGACATTTCCGAAAAAAAACCACATCCCATACCGGCTTATATACCGTCCCATGTAACAACTGCCATCAAATTTACGTAGGGGAAACGCAACGTGACTTGAAAAAAAGATTGAGCGAACACAAAAGGGACATAAAAAAACAATAACTCTCTCAGTGCACTTTCTCCCACGTATTTGAGCACGAGCATGCTTTCAAGTTGGAACAGGCTAAAATAACCCAACACATTCATAACAAAGCTCGGCGAAGACTACTGGAAACAGCACTAATCACAGCCTCGAACACCATCAGACAACAAAATGGTTTCGTAATCTATCCCCCTTAATAAGCAAAATTATCCTGACCGAACAAAAACTAAACCTAGATCATGGCTAACCCTTATTCTCATCGTCCTCAATTGTACTTATATACAACTCCCCGCATACACACTCACGCACTAACTTTTTCTCACATATATATCTATTCACATACTCATAGAATCACCCACTACGAATCAGAACTACTTAACCACAAATAACAGCCTTACCAATGAACACAATCTATACATCCTGACAAATATTTAGATATTTAAACCCCTTTTGCCGTAAATTTAATCTCATACTATCAACACATCGTGAACGAAACTACATTTCACTTATCTCTCCCTAAAATGAAAATTATTTTTCTTCTTTTTCTTTTCCTTTTCTTTATTGTCATGTTCACAGCACACTTCACCACATTCTTTCAAACTCACTTATATTCACACATTCCTGACTAAGCCAGCTGGTCAATACGCCTACCCTCCAAAAATGTTGCACTTGACCACAACAAAATCTCCCCTCTCCCCTCTCACCTATCTACCCCTTTCGACTACTTCTTTCATAATCTTACCCACCCCCGCCCATTTTCAAGTTATCTTCATTTCTTCAAATAGTTTTCTAAGACTATGATACCACCTACATACCAAACACACAGAGTTCCCCCCCTTCCCTCTTGTTTCTCCAGCCCCTCAAAATCCATGCCACACCTAACCACGACAAAAACCTCAGCCCCCCCCCCCCACTTTCCTCTCTCCCACCCTAAGGCAAATTCACTAGCACTCTTCTCCTTCCCCTTTTTCACTGCTGCCTTAATGGTACCCACTCAAAGCTTTCCATATTCATTTCACTCTTTGCCACTACTGACTTCCCGCGGCCTGGACCCTCGTCAAGCGCTCTTAGTAGCCACGGTTACTACTTTTCCTTATCAACCCATTATGTCACCAAAATATTTCGATGTACATGCATGATATTTTTCTTACAATTGTCATCCTGAGGAAGTCTTACAATAAAGACGAAACGTTGATGAATATATAAAAAAATATCTCTTGTTTTTTCCTTTTTCATTTCCCATTACGTCGGATTACTCTCATCCTTCCTTTCTCATTTCATAGTGTATAGTGACTGAACTCACACTCTACAAATCATGAGAATATTTGCTTTATACGTACCTTCAACAACTTCACTTATTGGATCATCTCCCTATCTAACACCCCCCCCCCACACACACACACACATATATATATATATATATATATATATATATATATATATATATATATATATATAGTAATCCAGGTTAAGTAAACACCCACAGGATAGCAATCCAAAGAATTTCAAGCGGGGTTTGCAAATATGATCTGAGGTAAGGATCGCATTTTAATTCTTCCTGATGAGATCTCAGTTTCTAACAGCTGTTTATCGATAACATCGACATTCCAGTGGAGCATATTTTGTATATACCTGTATAAATAAAAGTGATCCTATATGGAAATATATATATATATATATATATATATATATATATATATATATATATATATATATATAGAGAGAGAGAGAGAGAGAGAGAGAGAGAGAGAGAGATAGCAAACGGCTCTCATTGGCGTAATAAAATAAGAAGAGTGTGCGTTTCAAGTGAAGAAATAATATAGTTTTACATTACCATTGGAGATAAATATCCAATTCAATAAACATTGAGAGTCGCCGAGTACTTACCTGCAAAGAGAAAATAATATACATCAATTCGAGGAACAATTCAAATAAATAAGAAAAATAATATACGACTACAAGCGAGAAAGCATAAAGAAACAAATATATATATATATATATATATATATATATATATATATATATATATATAGATATACGTTGTTGTATATCACGGAATATCTTGTTTCTCTCTTTTTGTGATTTTCTCCATCGTTCGGATAATCCTTCTTGTATACTTGCCCAATTGTCAGATGTAGACTTCGTAGCTTTTTTGTTTTATTTTATTTTTTGTTCGCGAGTACTTTCGATTGACTTCCCTCAATTATCTTCAGGCGAGGGTCGGACTTGCATATTCATGACCGCTAAGTTCGAGCTGTGCGGTAAATTCATAACGTTGTAAGTCATGAATATGTGAGTCCGACCCTTCCGCTTGAAGACAATTGGGGGAAGTTAAGCGACAGTACTCGAACAAAATTAGAACAGAACAGCTACAGGGCCTATATCCGACAATTGGACAAGAATACAAGAATGGTCATCCGAAGAATCGAGAAAATAAAATGAAAAAAATGATAAAAGAAGAACATTCCGTGATATACAAACACGTATGTCTAAAGGAAAACATGCTTCTTGAATACACACACACAATATATATATATATATATATATATATATATATATATATATATATATATATATATATATATATATATATATATATATGTATATATATATATGAAGCAATCCAATAAAAGATATAAGCGTCAACTAATATCTTATAATTTATGTATCTTTATATTATGTATTTTTATGTATTTTTGTATATATTTTTATATATTTTCAAAGTTTAATTTTATTAACTGTAGTGGTATAACTGCGGTAATGGTCCTCTGAAGAAAATTATTTTTGAAAACTCATGAGCTAAGAACTTAAGGATACTTTGCTTGAACTTTGAATTCTAATAAAATTTGATTGACACCTTATGTTATTACTTCGTTTTATATTATAATATATATATATATATATATTCATGCAAACATTATTAAAAATAACAAAATTCGTCTGTTTAACTACACTTTTCTTCATTTTTTCAATTTTTCTAATGATTATTTTTGTGTTACAAAAGAAATATGATAAAAGTTCCGTATGTGTCACACACGTTTTCGATTCGTTTTTGGATCATCTTCAGGTGTCGAAAGCAAATGAACACAAAACACTGGAGAAAGAAGAGCATTTCTTTTTAAAAAATACAGCAGAAAGACAAGCACTTAAAAGAACGCCTTGACATTGATCTCAGGAGAGATGTTGTCGAGTTATATCCTCTGAAAATATATTTATTTATTGTTTAAAAGTGATAGCTGCATTTATTTAATGCAGTCGAATAAACTATGAAGGGGGGGAATTAGGAAGGCAAGCAATAATTAACGAATAGGCTATATTGCCGGTCCCGGCAAAATAACGATTCCTGCGTTATTTTGCCGTGACCGGCAATATAACGATTCCTGCGTTATTTTGCCTGTTCATGTATATTTAACTAAATTGTTAAACATACAGTGACGCCCGGCACAATAATGAGTCTTACGTTATTTTGGCGGCTCGTGTTTATTTAACTATAAATTACTTTTTTTTTTTATTATTTAAATTATTTTTTTGTATTATTTAAAACGTTATCAAACGAAATTTTATTTATAATTTAAAACTTTGCCTGATTGATTTTTTTTGTTTGTTTTTAATTAATCTTTGCCTGATTGATTTTTTGTATAATTTAAAACTTTATTAAGCGACAATATATTTTAAAATAACGATAAAATTAATTTTTACTTCCGGTTGATTCGATTAGGAGTGAACTCTTCAAAATTACGACTTATTTTATGGTTTCATTTAAAGAACATTTTAAAATAGAAACTGTTTAAATCCAGTGATTTTCTGTATATTTTAACATTATCGAAGTTTTTCTTCAGAAAGAAAATGAGAATTTTACATTAAAATCTTTCCTTTGTAGAGCACATTTTTAACAAGTAAATGTTACCAAAGGCAACATAAATTCTTCTTCTACCTGTATAAGTTTATTTGTTTATTTGATTATTTATTTTTATAAAAAAAATCATTTATCAAAATAAATAATAAAATAAACAAATAAACTTATACAGGTAGGTAGAATAATAATTTATGTTGCCTTTGGTAACATTTATTTGTTGCTTATTGTTTTCTTTATATATAACTTATATATAACTTAAGGAAAATTTCAATTACTTAAATCGAGAGCAGACTTAGTAATGTTGGGAAAATTCATCAACATTAATTCTATTATGAAAAGTAAGCAGATATTTCTTTAACCGACACAATAGGGCAGGTCGATTTTTTTTATTTCTTTAACCGACACAACTGATGATGAAGACTAATTGTTTTTAAATATTTGCCCTTATTTATTTAATTACCTTTTCTTTCGCAAGGCCATAACAATTAGGTTTTTAAAAATAATGAACCGGCATAATAACGATCCCTTTACATTAGTAAATAATTATTGTGCCGGGCGTCACTGTATGTTTAACAATTTAGTTAAATATACATGAACCGGCAAAATAACGCAGGAATCGTTATTTTGCCGGGACCGGCAATATAGCCTCTTCCAATAATTAATTTAATAAAAATGCTCTTTTTAAAATGTATATTCAGTAACACCGAGGTGGCGTAACAAAATAACACTGTACTACGCTAAGCATTTTAAATGGTTTTTACTAGTCCTGTAAGCGATATTATTAATGATAGGTTGTAGTGTTTTTATGTAGAGGGCTTCGCGTATTTTAAATTTATTTCAAATTGGTTTCGAAATGTATTATTTTAGTGTTGTTGACTTATTTTGTTATAAATCAGGGCAGTTATATCTTTGTTCGTGTTTGTAGATTGAACTAGAGTTTATGAGATGCATGGTAAGACAACGGGATAGGGTAGTGATTGTAAAACAAATGTAGCTCTTATTATTATGGAAATTACATTCTCTGAAAGTTAATTTAAACTAATAAACAACATTGGTTCTTTCTAGTGTTTTGGGGGTTGGGCAGTGGTTGTTTTTGGCTAAAATAGTGCGTTTTTAATTATTTATAGTAAATAATAAGTTTAATTTTATTATTGTTGTCAGTTGGGAATATGTATCTGTGTATAATATTTTTACATAGCTTTTACTTCTAATCTGAGGTTTGGCTGCATTTGGTTAAAATAGAGTATGTTGATATAGTCTGAGTTTTAATGTTTGATATTATTATTTGTGGTAGTGTTTTTTTTTTAAAGTTTCGAATCATTAATTTTATTTGTTCATCGACGATGTAGCTGGGGAATTCATTGTTAATCAGTTATTAATTGTTATATATTTTTTAGTTTGATGAATACTGTTTTAGGAGGAGAAGATAAACTTTACACGGTTTAGTAGATTTTTAACGATAGCTATTTTTTAGCAATAGGGGAATTAACTCTTGTAAATTCACAGACTAGAATTTAAAGTGGTTGGTTTTTTTATAAGTAGGTATTAAACGTATTACATTAGATTGTAAAACGTATTATTACATTAGATTGTAAAACGTATTATTATTACATTAGATTGTAAAACGTATTATTATTACATTAGATTGTAAAACGTATTATTATTACATTAGATTGTAAAACGTATTATTATTACATTAGATTGTAAAACGTATTATTATTACATTAGATTGTAAAACGTATTATTATTACATTAGATTGTAAAACGTATTATTATTACATTAGATTGTAAAACGTATTATTATTACATTAGATTGTAAAACGTATTATTATTACATTAGATTGTAAAACGTATTATTATTACATTAGATTGTAAAACGTATTATTATTACATTAGATTGTAAAACGTATTATTATTACATTAGATTGTAAAACGTATTATTATTACATTAGATTGTAAAACGTATTATTATTACATTAGATTGTAAAACGTATTATTATTACATTAGATTGTAAAACGTATTATTATTACATTAGATTGTAAAACGTATTATTATTACATTAGATTGTAAAACGTATTATTATTACATTAGATTGTAAAACGTATTATTATTACATTAGATTGTAAAACGTATTATTATTACATTAGATTGTAAAACGTATTATTATTACATTAGATTGTAAAACGTATTATTATTACATTAGATTGTAAAACGTATTATTATTACATTAGATTGTAAAACGTATTATTATTACATTAGATTGTAAAACGTATAATTATTACATTAGATTGTAAAACGTATTATTATTACATTAGATTGTAAAACGTATTATTATTACATTAGATTGTAAAACGTATTATTATTACATTAGATTGTAAAACGTATTATTATTACATTAGATTGTAAAACGTATTATTATTACATTAGATTGTAAAACGTATTATTATTACATTAGATTGTAAAACGTATTATTATTACATTAGATTGTAAAACGTATTATTATTACATTAGATTGTAAAACGTATTATTATTACATTAGATTGTAAAACGTATTATTATTACATTAGATTGTAAAACGTATTATTAATACATTAGATTGTAAAACGTATTATTATTACATTAGATTGTAAAACGTATTATTATTACATTAGATTGTAAAACGTATTATTATTACATTAGATTGTAAAACGTATTATTATTACATTAGATTGTAAAACGTATTATTATTACATTAGATTGTAAAACGTATTATTATTACATTAGATTGTAAAACGTATTATTATTACATTAGATTGTAAAACGTATTATTATTACATTAGATTGTAAAACGTATTATTATTACATTAGATTGTAAAACGTATTATTATTACATTAGATTGTAAAACGTATTATTATTACATTAGATTGTAAAACGTATTATTATTACATTAGATTGTAAAACGTATTATTATTACATTAGATTGTAAAACGTATTATTATTACATTAGATTGTAAAACGTATTATTATTACATTTAGATTGTAAAACGTATTATTATTACATTAGATTGTAAAACGTATTATTATTACATTAGATTGTAAAACGTATTATTATTACATTAGATTGTAAAACGTATTATTATTACATTAGATTGTAAAACGTATTATTATTACATTAGATTGTAAAACGTATTATTATTACATTAGATTGTAAAACGTATTATTATTACATTAGATTGTAAAACGTATTATTATTACATTAGATTGTAAAACGTATTATTATTACATTAGATTGTAAAACGTATTATTATTACATTAGATTGTAAAACGTATTATTATTACATTAGATTGTAAAACGTATTATTATTACATTAGATTGTAAAACGTATTATTATTACATTTAGATTGTAAAACGTATTATTATTACATTAGATTGTAAAACGTATTATTATTACATTAGATTGTAAAACGTATTATTATTACATTAGATTGTAAAACGTATTATTATTACATTAGATTGTAAAACGTATTATTATTACATTAGATTGTAAAACGTATTATTATTACATTAGATTGTAAAACGTATTATTATTACATTAGATTGTAAAACGTATTATTATTACATTAGATTGTAAAACGTATTATTATTACATTAGATTGTAAAACGTATTATTATTACATTAGATTGTAAAACGTATTATTATTACATTAGATTGTAAAACGTATTATTATTACATTAGATTGTAAAACGTATTATTATTACATTAGATTGTAAAACGTATTATTAGTACATTAGATTGTAAAACGTATTATTAGTACATTAGATTGTAAAACGTATTATTATTACATTAGATTGTAAAACGTATTATTACATTAGATTGTAAAACGTATTATTATTACATTAGATTGTAAAACGTATTATTATTACATTAGATTGTAAAACGTATTATTATTACATTAGATTGTAAAACGTATTATTATTACATTAGATTGTAAAACGTATTATTATTACATTAGATTGTAAAACGTATTATTATTATTACATTAGATTGTAAAACGTATTATTATTACATTAGATTGTAAAACTTATTATTATTACATAAGATTGTAAAACGTATTATTATTATATTAGATTGTAAAACGTATTATTATTGACGGTGTTTCAATGGGTACGGTGCTCGGCCCGATTCTTAGTGAATTCTACATGTCAAACTTGAAAATACGATATTTAAAAACATTACAAAAACCTATCTACGTACGCTTTGCTGACGATATACGTATTCTAGCTAATAACAATAGACAAACACATCAACTTCAACCCCTTTTAATAAAAACTGTCCGTAAATACATAACTAAACGTTAATAATAAAATCCAATTCCTAGATGTGCTTATTGACACCTAATTATACGTCTAACCCATATACTTACCAAGAAAAAACAATCAGCTTAAATTCTAGTCTGTTAAATTACTAGAGATTGTGACCTCATCGCTATAAAATAGCTATAGTCTACAATCTACTAAACTGTGCAAAATGAATCTCCTCTGATATATATATATATATATATATATATATATATATATATATATATATATATATATATATATATATATAGAGAGAGAGAGAGAGAGAGAGAGAGAGAGTTAGGTTGTATATGAAAAGAAATCAAATAAAGTGCTCGATCATATAAGAGAGCTAATATAATTTATTTAGATACTGTATATTACATATTTCAGCAATGTACCGCGGTTTCATCCAAAAGGACAGATTTAGACATCTTAAGTAAATTTTCGTGCCCAGTAGAATCATCGGAAAGCTGAAAGGATTGTAGGCACGCCTGACAGGGAATAGCGTCATTGTTGCGCTATTCCCTGTCATCCGTCATAAATTATATATATATATATATATATATATATATATATATATATATATATATATATATATATATATATATATATATATAAAGATAGGTTGTTCATTTAAAAGCATTGGTGGGTCAGAGTTATTAAAATTGCAAATAGAATCCTTTCTCAATGCAAGATTAATTACTTTTTTTTTACTTTAATCTTATTAATTTCGATAAATATTCCTTCATCATAGTTGACCAGTGTTGCATCATTTAAAATAAATAAATAAATAAATAAATAAACAAACATTTTTTTTGTTTTTTATGTAACCTCCTTGTAATGTGTGTTATCCGAAGGGTAGTCTTGGCGGTTATGAATTCAAATTTTGGTTCACATGCTAGTAGTTTAGAAAGATAAATTGTAATGATAGGTACGTATATAGTATGTGTACCGTGGCGACGATAGGTACGATATCGTATGCGCACCGCGGCGGCGATAGGTACGTATATAGTATGTGCACCGTGGCGGTGATAGGTACGTATATAGTATGGGCACTGCGGCGAGGATAGGTACGTATATTGTATACGCAGTTGGGCGGCGATAGGTACGTATATAGTATGTGCACTGCGGTGTGATAGGTACGTATATAGTATGCGCACTGGGGCGGCGATAGGTACGTATATAGTATGCGCATTGGGGCGGCGATAGGTATGTATATAGTATGTGCACTGTGGTGTGATAGGTACGTATATAGTATGCGCACCGCGGCGGCGATAGGTACGTATATAGTATGCGCACTGGGGCGGCGATAGGTACGTATATAGTATGTGCACTGCGGTGTGATAGGTACGTATATAGTATGCGCACTGGGGCGGCGATAGGTACGTATATAGTATGCGCACCGCGGCGGCGATAGGTACGTATATAGTATGTGCACCGCGGCGGCGATGGGTACGTATATAATATGCGCACTGGGGAGGCGATAGGTACGTATATAGTATGCGTACCGGGGCGGGGATAAGTACCCGATATAGAAGACGCAGACAGAGGTGGTACTTTTAATAGAAATATGTCATACTTTCTCCCTGGGCACAGAGCATGGAGTGGTGGGAAAGAGACAGCTTTCGCCTGAGGCAACAGAGAGAAGGTGGCAATGTGGAGAGGGGGGTGTTAAATAAGGCGACGAAGGAAAAGAGAGCCCCAGATAACGCCGGGTAGCCCTGCTAGTATATATATATATATATATATATATATATATATATATATATATATATATATATATATATATATATATATAATACACTGGCCATATAAATCTTTAGATGAGTGTTTAAGAACACGGGTAATTTACTTCATCTTTTCTAAAGACAAGGAGAAGAAAAAATATGATAGATCACCTGCATCGACTGTTACTTCCAATAATGTAGACTTGCTCTCCATTTAGAGTCAAGGTCGTAATTGCTTAGAACGTGGGGTTCGTTCTGTGCATAGCTTTTCCTAAGTTAAATAACAGGCATTGTTTTAAACTTCAATAGCTAATTGTTTTCATGACACAGTGGCAAATAGTCAAGACGCCAATGCTCCAACACGAATGCGCAGCCATGAAAATGGATTTCAGAATTTCGTTGTTTTATCAACAGATAGACCGTCGGTTGAATTAAAGTTTTGTAATAATAATGGAAATATACTGTAAACCTTAAAGACTTGTCAAACAAGTTTACTAGAGTTAAGGACATGTTCGTTGCGTTAATGCGTGAATTCTGAAAATAAAAACAAATAAAAAATTTGTCGCGAAAAAAAAAATACAATGAAATATATTATTAAACAGACTATTTGTAGACAAGGAATTCTGAACGCCTGCGAGGCTGTGGATGTATTTACCGTGTGAGTATTGATTTACTCCTCTCCAGGATTAGGCACAAGGCCAGTTTTTATCTTACTCCCACAAGTAAGATGTGACCCAAGGTCGGGTCGGGAAAGTGAGGTTTAAAAATTGCCTGGGTAGCCCCGTCGGCATTCCCGGTAGGGGCGCCTCAGACAGTAAGCAATAAACTTACTCCTCCCCAAAGAGGGGAGGCGAAGCCTGGGAGGGTGGACCTCCTAGAACTGCACAGGACAGACCCATAGACCGGCGTAAATCAAGCCCCGAAGGCCAAGACAATACAAGTCTATGGGGTGCAGTACCCATCGGAACAGATACTACATTTTGATCTTAGCCAAAATGCCAAGTATTATTTACTCCTCTCCAGGAGTTAGGCACAAGGCCATTTTTATCCTACTCCCACAAGTAAGATGTGACCCAAGATCGGGTCGGAATGTGGGGGTTGAAACGCCAGCGCCCGAGAGGTGAGCACTCTGACCATCAAAAATTGCCTGGGCAACCCCGTCGGCATTCCCCGGTAGGGGCGCCTCAAGCAGTAAGCAATTAACTTACTCCTCTCCAAAGAGGGGAGGCAAAGCCTGGGAGGGTGGACCTTCTAGAACTGCACAGGACAATCCCATAGACCGGCGTAAATCAAGTCCCGAAGGACAAGACAATACCAGTCCATGGGGTGTAGTATCCATCGGAACAGATACTACACTTTGATCTTACCCAAAAGGCCAAGTAATTTACTCCTCTCCAGGAGTTAGGCACAAGGCCAGTTTTTATCCTACTCCCACAAGTAAGATGTGACCCAAGCTCGGGTCGGAAAGTGGGGGTTGAAAAGCCAGCGCCCGAGAGATGAACACTCTGACCATTAAAAATTGCCTGGGCAGCCCCGTCGGCATTCCCCGGTAGGGGCGCCTCAAGCAGTAAGCAATTAACTTACTCCTCCCCAAAGAGGGGAGGCGAAGCCTGGGAGGGTGGACCTCCTAGAACTGCACAGGACAATCCCATAGACCGGCGTAAATCAAGCCCCGAAGGCCAAGACAATACCAGTCTATAGGGTGCAGTATCCATCGGAACAGATACTACACTTTGATCTCGACCAAAAGGCCGAAAAGGCCACCAAGTATTATTTACTCCTCTCCAGGAGTTAGGCACAAGGCCAGTTTTTATCCTACTCCCACAAGTAAGATGTGACCCAAGCTCGGGTCGGAAAGTGGGGGTTGAAAAGCCAGCGCCCGAGAGGTGAGCACTCTGACCATCAAAAATTGCCTGGGCAGCCCCGTCGGCATTCCCCGGTAGGGGCGCCTCAAGCAGTAAGCAATTAACTTACTCCTCCCCAAAGAGGGGAGGCAAAGCCTGGGAGGGTGGACCTCCTAGAACTGCACAGGACAACCCCATAGACCGGCGTAAATCAAGCCCCGAAGGCCAAGAATACCAGTCTATAGGGTGCAGTATCCATCGGAACAGATACTACACTTTGATCTCGACCAAAAGGCCGAAAAGGCCACCAAGTGAGTAGAAACAGTTTGATGGGTTTATTATAAAGACACATAGTTAGGTCCGTGTCTAAAATGTAGCCGTTAGTGAAAATTCTCTCCCCATCTTCCCGATTGCTTGCTTCGCAGCGATGCTGTGTGTATAAACAAACATTAGTCGTTAAGAAACACGCTGGGGTGTTATTTCTTTTAATATGTGATTGTTGATGTCCCGCGAGAAATCCGTGATCAAATAATAATGAATATACGAATAGACATGCGTGTGGGTGTAGATTTTGGGGAAGCCGTTCAAAGAACGGATAAACATATACATCAGTAGCAAATACATAGAAGACATTGCCAAGACTGCTGCAAAGAAGGTGGGCTCCCTCTACCGTGCTAGAAAACTTCTCAGACTTTACAGTATCCTATACCCTACAAAGTCACCCTCCGCCCATGCATGGAGTATTGTTGCCACATCTGGGCTGGTGTATCATCCACTAGTCTCTCACTCTTAGACAAGGTCCAAAAAAGAGTCGTTAATCTAATAGGTCTCTCACTATACACCAAGCTCCAGTCCCTATCCCATCGCCGCAATGTAGCATCCTTGTGCTTGTTTTACAAGTACTTTAGTGGAAAGTGCTCCTATGAACTTGCTGCTCTGGTGACCCCTCGACGGAAATTCACTCGACCAACACACACTCGTATAGATCCCATCCATTCACTGTGGAGGTCCCCAGATGCCGAAGAGCCCTCCACTCCAATAGCTTCTTTCATCGAGCTACCGGCCTTTGGAACTGCCTCCCTGCTTCCTGTTTCCCCGACCGTACTGACATGCAGAAATGTTAAACTAATGTGAACAAGCATTTCGCTGCACAACTCTCAATTCAGGATGACACCCTAAATGTTCACCTTAATTCTCAGTAGCACCTTACGTCTACAGTGGCGACCTGCCTTGTTTAGGGTGAACTATGTTAAAAAAAAATTGCCGGCAAAATAATTCCGTGCACCATTCACATACCACGTGTGAAATATGTAACGCATTTGTTAAATTTATCAAAATGCGTTTCATCAAATCCCAGATGTATCTGCGTATACGTAAAGCTAATATAATTAGGAATA
Organism: Sepiola atlantica; assembly: GCA_963556195.1. Lineage (NCBI taxonomy): Eukaryota > Metazoa > Mollusca > Cephalopoda > Sepiida > Sepiolidae > Sepiola > Sepiola atlantica. The sequence goes on along the minus strand of OY744528.1, from coordinate 14,138,251 downwards.
CAAACGAGTACGGTGTTCGTTGTTTAATACATGATATCCTAATCATAATCGAACTCCGTTGTTATCTGCGAAATACGATACGACTTTTCTTCGCTCTTGCCGATTACCCAACTTTTTAACTTTAAAAAAAAAAAAAATCTCTGCTTTCGATTATACAGGGTGGGCCAAAATAAGGGTCCTATCTTTAAATTTGAATAACTTAAATTTGAATAACTTCCACAAAATAAAAGTTAAACTCACAAAACTTTATGTGTGTGTAGACTGACCCTTCCGAGATTTTTTGAAATAAACAAAACAAATTTTAGCCGAAAAACACTTCTTAAAACTTACAAAAACTGAAGTATTGTTTTTTACACTGTTTTGAGTTTTTTAAGCAAAAATAATGTTTTCTAAATGAGGGTACGTTCCTTAGGGCTAATACGGCTCATGCTTGCTTCGGAAGGGGTCCTTTACTTATTCTAAAGAAAAAAAAAATCAATAAATAAAAAAGTTATGAATTTTTTAAAATAGGACCCTTATTTTTGCCCACCCTGTATATATATCATTTAAAAAAAATTAAAAAAAATCAATAAATAAAAAAGTTATGAATTTTTAAAAATAGGACCCTTATTTTTGCCCACCCTGTATATATATAATTAAAAAAAAAAAAAAAAAAAAAAAAAAAAAAATCAATAAATAAAAAAGTTATGAATTTTTAAAAATAGGACCCTTATTTTTGCCCACCCTGTATATATATAATTTAAAAAAAAAAAAAAAAAAA
>OY744528.1:14122491-14134991 GCA_963556195.1 Sepiola atlantica | reverse complement strand
CGAAAGTACTCTATAGTTTCCCTTCAAAATACAAATCATTTATTTTCTTACTAATAATTCAAAATCGTTATTGTTCGTACGAGGGAAATCTTTAGACAACTCCAATTCAATTAAGCTTTCGTAAGTCACCTGAGATCGTTCAACCAGCAGCCTATTCCACCGAGAAATAAGCATAACACTCATCACTTCACAGCTGCTTACCGCGTATAAATCTTTTACATAAGTTTTGGTAGAGAGAGAAGCGTGAAACTGGAGTGCTTCACAAGTTTCTAGTGTTCGTAATAGTTTGACTTCTTGTTCCCCGGGTTGGCTCAGGTGTTCCCTGCTCTGCGTATTCTAGTTCGGTGTGGCAATTCACAATTCCTGGTTGCAGATAGACTAATGTAGGCTCCACTATATATCACCTTATTCCTTTGAGATTCGTTTCTTTGTTCGTTTAACGCCGAGTTTTGTCTAGCGCACTGTTTCTGATATCTGGTGGTATTACACGTAAACAGCAGACCTTAATCCCAAATTCTCCATCGTATTTGGCTAATCAGACATTGGATTCACACCGTTTGTTTAATAAAAGAAAAAAAATAATACCCTAGACTTCATTGCCGTCTGGGAAGGAATGCTCAGAAAATACTGATACAAAAAAACGTTAGAAGTTATACATATACACACGTACATATAAATGTACCATGCACATTCATATCTATGTAACGTATGTCTCTATTTATATAGAGTTAGGTAGGTATATATGTTTATATATTTCTATGTATAGGATTCATTCCTAAACTAATGAACCGATCATTATGGATTTTGGAAGATAGTTGCAAGGCGGAACGGTTAGTTTTATGAAAAGCGGCTAAACAGCGAGTGGAACCCCTTCGGGATAATTCAGATATCTCCGATTTTGTGAAATTAAAATAAAAATGGATTAGACTTCAATTAATAAATATTAGTCAGATTTCAGCTTTTTTTAAAGGTATTTTAATAGTTTGTTTAGGGGAATGATATGGGCACAATCTTTCATTTGAAAATTCAAATATTAAAAATGTTCATCTAAATTGATCCGTAGTCATTTGGCACAAATTAAGCAAGACACTCTGAGATTGAATTTCTTCTGAATACCCTTTAAGCTTAAAACCTTTAATTTCAGACATTTTATATAATCGAAATGATGTAATTAATCAAAATTAAAATAAGGATTCTAAGTTTTATCAGCATTAGATCTTGATTTTGATCTTCTTAAAAGGAAATAAAAGTGGTGCAAAACTATTTTTACCCTCCTAAGACAAGTATTATTCTAGTATATTCTAGTATAAATTATGGAATTAAATATATATATATATATATATATATATATATATATATATATATATATATATATATATATATATATATATATATATACGAGGAATAAAAGAAACCATGTTTAAGACAAAATGTAAAATGAAAATGAAATAAAGGATAAGCAAATCAACAACTAGCAAAAATATAAACTAAAACACATATTGAATAGTTCGCCCAAAATATTTCAATTGTTAGGGCAATCATCATCGGTTGGCAGCGGAACTTTAAGCAGAAATTCAATTAAAGTTCTGCTGCCAACCGATGATGATTGTCCTAACAATTGAAATATTTTGGTTGAACTATTCAATATGTGTTTGATTTTATGTTTTTGTTAGTTATTGATTTGCTTATCCTGTATTCCGTTTTTATTTTAAACACACACACACACACACACACACACACATATATATATATATATATATATATATATATATATATATATATATATATATGTATATATATATATATATATATATATATATATATATATATATATATATATATGGTTTTGAATAAAAGCGGAATAGTGTATGTCTCCATAACTGTGGTCTCGAGAGCTCTTTCGTCAGAAATCTCACCAGGAGAAACGTTGGAATAAAACAGAATATTAAATAAATTAGCGAGAAAAAGCAAGAATGTAGAAATTAACAGCCGATGAAAATTATGCTTATATTCAAACCATTTATTAATTTTGTACTTAAGAACACACACACACACACACATATATATATATATATATATATTTATTCTGGTACAGAAAAATTAGTACAACATTCGTACCGTCGGTTTCAAGCACGGAAGGTCTTACCCATCCGGCTCTCTTCAGCTTCTGTTGTCATCTGTTTTGGAAATGTGAGGTCACATGACACTCTTGTTGGGACGCGTTATTTGCTCAGTGTGTTGTGTGTGTTTGTTTAAATTTGAATTTAGTGTCATAAGACCGTTGAGATTTAAAACACGGGAGAAGAAAGAGAATTCAAAATTAAAGGGAATAAAAAGGGGAATAAAAAAGGGGGGTAAAAAATAAAAAAATATATATATGAAAAAATATATATATATTTATATAAATAAATATAAAAAAATATAAAAAAACATATATATATATATAAACATTTTAATACTAAGAATAAAGGAATAAAAAAATAATAAAAAAAGAAGAAGAAAAAAGAAGAAAAAAGAAGAAAAAGAGAAAAAGAGTATAAAAAGGTATAAAAAGAAGAAAAAAAAGAAAAAAAGGGGGTTAAAAAATATATATATATATAGAGAGTAAAAAAGAGCGAGAGAGAAAGAAAGAATAAAAATAGAAAGAATAAAAATATATAAATAAAATATATAAAAAAAAAATAATAATAAAAAATAAAAAATAAAAAATAAAAAATCAAAATAAAATTAAGAATTAAAAATTAAAAATTAAAAATTAAAAATTAAAAATTAAAGATTAAAAACAAAAATAATAAAAATAAAGAAAGGGTTTCTCTGAAATTCCCGTGAGCCAAATTATGAATTTGTATCATTAGCCGTTATATTTTTGAAGGTATGCGTTCTAAAAACCGTTGATGTGTGAGAATCTTTTCTCCAAATTGGAGTGATTTTTAATGAAGAAATTCGGATCTAAGGGAGGTAACTAAGATGGAAATATGAAATATTTGAGTTTGTTAAAATGGGTTTGTAGAATCTGGTGGTTGATAAAAGATAAAAAAATAAAAAATTAAATATTTTTGCATTTTGGTGAAAGTCGAAGTTTTTGCTCTTGGAATTTATGTGGATATAGTATTTTGAGTAATCTAGTGATTGATAATTAAATTAAATATTTTTGTATTTTTGTGAAGGTCGGAGTTTTTGCTCTTGAAGTTTAAGTGGATATAGGTTGATGAGGTGTTTGTTCGTTTTTATTGTGTTTATATTAGTAGAGGGGGGGGGGTAGTTAGACATTATGTGAATCGGTCAGACCAGTTTATAAGCAATGCTTGCCTCTTGTGTACACATCCCTTGAATATTTCATCGCGGACATTTAAACAGGCTGTATTCGGATCGATGATGGCTTTTGAAATGTGGTATTTTTCAGCGTCACATAGAGGACATCTGTTTATGGCTGGAGAGAAGGATGGTTTTCTCTCAATTATTTTCCATTTGATGGTGAAGGGTGTGTTTTCTTCTTTAAGCTGCCATATTCGGGTCGCGAGTGCCGTATTAGCCTTGTTTTTGTATTTAAAGGAGTTTCTGTGTGCATATAGCCTTTGTTTGAAATTTCCCTTCGTCATCCCAATATATTTTTCTGCATTACTGGTATTCTGGTCTGTGACGGTTGCTTCATAAATGATTGATTTATGAAGCAACCGTCACAGACCAGAATACCAGTAATGCAGAAAAATATATTGGGATGACGAAGGGAAATTTCAAACAAAGGCTATATGCACACAGAAACTCCTTCAAATACAAAAACAAGGCTAATACGGCACTCGCGACCCGAATATGGCAGCTTAAAGAAGAAAACACACCCTTCACCATCAAATGGAAAATAATTGAGAGAAAACCATCCTTCTCTCCAGCCATAAACAGATGTCCTCTATGTGACGCTGAAAAATACCACATTTCAAAAGCCATCATCGATCCGAATACAGCCTGTTTAAATGTCCGCGATGAAATATTCAAGGGATGTGTACACAAGAGGCAAGCATTGCTTATAAACTGGTCTGACCGATTCACATAATGTCTAACTACCCCCCCCCTCTACTAATATAAACACAATAAAAACGAACAAACACCTCATCAACCTATATCCACTTAAACTTCAAGAGCAAAAACTCCGACCTTCACAAAAATACAAAAATATTTAATTTAATTATCAATCACTAGATTACTCAAAAAACTATATCCACATAAATTCCAAGAGCAAAAACTTCGACTTTCACCAAAATGCAAAAATATTTAATTTTTTATTTTTTTATCTTTTATCAACCACCAGATTCTACAAACCCATTTTAACAAACTCAAATATTTCATATTTCCATCTTAGTTACCTCCCTTAGATCCGAATTTCTTCATTAAAAATCACTCCAATTTGGAGAAAAGATTCTCACACATCAACGGTTTTTAGAACGCATACCTTCAAAAATATAACGGCTAATGATACAAATTCATAATTTGGCTCACGGGAATTTCAGAGAAACCCTTTCTTTATTTTTATTATTTTTGTTTTTAATCTTTAATTTTTAATTTTTAATTTTTAATTTTTAATTTTTAATTTTATTTTTTATTTTTTATTTTTTATTTTTTATTATTATTTTTTTTTTATATATTTTATTTATATATTTTTATTCTTTCTATTTTTATTCTTTCTTTCTCTCTCGCTCTTTTTTACTCTCTCTATATATATATATTTTTTAACCCCCTTTTTTTCTTTTTTTTCTTCTTTTTATACCTTTTTATACTCTTTTTCTCTTTTTCTTCTTTTTTCTTCTTTTTTCTTCTTCTTTTTTTATTATTTTTTTTATTTTTTTTATTCCTTTATTCTTAGTATTAAAATGTTTTTATATATATATATGTTTTTTTATATTTTTTTATATTTATTTATATAAATATATATATATTTTTTCATATATATATTTTTTTTAATTTTTTACCCCCCTTTTTTATTCCCCTTTTTATTCCCTTTAATCTTGAATTCTCTTTCTTCTCCCGTGTTTTAAATCTCAACGGTCTTATGACACTAAATTCAAATTTAAACAAACACACACAACACACTGAGCAAATAACGCGTCCCAACAAGAGTGTCATGTGACCTCACATTTCCAAAACAGATGACAACAGAAGCTGAAGAGAGCCGGATGGGTAAGACCTTCCGTGCTTGAAACCGACGGTACGAATGTTGTACTAATTTTTCTGTACCAGAATAAATAAATATTATGCTCTTAATTTTTAACTTTGATTCTTAATTAATCGAGCACTCTGCTGGGATTTTTCCTACCATTCTACAAAGAATTTATATATATATATATATATATATATATATATATATATATATATATATATATATATATGTGTAAAGATAAATGAAAGAGGAGAGATAAAGATGTACGAATGGCAAATCTATTTCAACTTCGATTGTTCAATGTAAGGTGTACTCGGTAAAAATATGTTTATTCTTCTTTCCTTAAGCTAAGGCTTTTCAAAGATTGAAATCTTATCATCGGAGAAATTACATAGATGGATAAGTTGGCAGTTGAAAAGCCAACATTCAAAATTTAAAACAATATAAAGTAATGGAGAGTAAGAGTATGCGTGTAAAAAATATGGAGTCTGCCCACTTGGTGAATATCCGTTGATAAGGTGTCCGGTGAAAGGAGATTTAAAGGATATATATATATATATATATATATATATATATATATATATATATATATATATATATATATATATATATGGACAATGAAAACAAGGAAACCAAAATGTTATTTATGTATTCATCAATTATTCGTTTTTTTACGACTTCCCCAGAATGATTGGTCTGAAAGAAATAACACCCAAGGACAACATATTTAAAACAGTGGTAGTAGGAGATGAGAAGCTCATAAAGGCAGCTTATGGAAATATAAATTCTGAGCTACAAATAAATGCTAGTAATGGGAGCAATTGAGTATACTGCGGAAAATGGGTGGGGGAATGTTAGCAGTCGGAGTTATTGAAATCATTAGGGAGAGGGAGTGAGCATGTGTGATGTAAGCCCAAAAGGGTTGTTTATGAAAAGAGAAGTGATGGGCTCAAAACGATTGTAGCAGTAGAAGAAATTAAGTTAACTGTGGAAGATGTGGAGGGCAAAATTGGTTGCGGTCGTAATTTTTTGAATTATGAGGGAGGAGGAAGAAGCGTGCGTCATGTTTATTGAGGTTAAATAGTTGATTATGGAATCAGGAGAAAGGCACACATTTAAAGCCTATCTGAATATCATTTTTCTGTTTGTCGAATTTTCTATGTTCAGGCCATGTAAATATAATACTGGCATTTCCTACGCAAAACGCCTGTATATTTAAACGACAAACGTTTACAGTAAAAATATAAAGAAATACATATGTATTTTCGTAATTGATTTTCCCTAATATATATATATATATATATATATATATATATATATATATATATATATATATATATATATATATATATACAGGGTGGGCCAAAATAAGGGTCCTATCTTTAAATTTGAATAACTTGAATTTGAATAACTTCCACAAAATAAAAGTTAAACTCACAAAACTTTATGTGTGTGTAGACTGACCCTTCCGAGATTTTTTGAAATAAACAAACCAAATTTTAGCCGAAAAACACTTCTTAAAACTTACAAATACTAAAGTATTGTTTTTTACACTGTTTTGAGTTTTTTAAGCAAAAATAATGTTTTCTAAATGAGGGTACGTTCCTTAGGGCTAATACGGCTCATGCTTGCTTCGGAAGGGGTCCTTTACTTATTATAAAAAAAAAAAAATTTTTTAAATCAATAAATAAAAAAGTTATGAATTTTTAAAAATAGGACCCTTATTTTTGCCCACCCTGTATATATATAAGTATAATATTTGTTTTTTGCTTGTTATTCGCGGGGGTACATTCCAGACACACCACGAATAGCGAACCTCCGTGAATAGATTTTGATACCTTAAAATTCACTAAAAAACAGGTTTTTGTGTATAAGCATGTGTTTTTTTGCATGAACCCCCCCCCCCCCCCAAATTGGCGTAGATTAACCCTTTTTTGCTTACAAGTTTGTTGATTTTAAAATCTTTTAGTTTCGTATTAAGTTCGCGAAAATTTGGAATACCAATTCTTTTGTCAGAGCTGCATATAATATGAATCCTACGGAATAATTAGCGTTTTTAATTGCGTTTCTTTTAATCATATTGGCCTTAGTTGGACTTAAATGATTATCCTATGTGTAAGTTCTGCCAAGTGCATGAAGAAAATGGTAAATCAATGCTTATTCTGAAAATCCGCGAATTTGTGAAATCACAAATGGTGAGCGCACGAATTGCAGAGATCCACTAATATATATATATATATATATAGTATAACTTTTCATTCATACAAACATTATTGGATACATATGTGTAGACATGTTTCGGTTGTACTCTTCACTGAGATAATAAAAAAGGTAGAAACTAATTGAAAGAGTTAACAAGTAAAGAATGTCACCCGATACTAAATTATCTCATCTCCCAAAAAAGATTTATTTAAAGGGAAAGTTTTTCAAATCCATCTTACTTCTCTGGCTTCTTTGGTCTGAAGAAGTTGCCTCTCTGTGAAGAATACAAGCTAAACATGTATGCACATATGTAACCAATAATGTTTGTACAAAAAAACAAAATACTAAAGCACAGTTCTACTTGTTATTGAGCGCTTTTTATAAACACTTGAGTTTCAACGGATTTACATCTACAGAAACTAATACAATACATGTACCATATATATATATATATATATATATATATATATATATATATATATATATATATGAATAGATGAAAGGATAAAATAATCCGACGGTATGAAATTAAAATGGAATAAGCGGAAGACCTAAAAAGCTCAACGTTTCGCCCAAATGTTATATGGGCTTTGTCATTTTTTGCATTTTTTCGTTCGCTCTTGACAAAGCCCATATAAAATTTGGGCGAAACGTTGAGTTTTTTAGATCTTCCGCTTATTCCATTTTAATTTCATATATATATATATATATATACGTACAATAACAAATATTTATTATTTGTCGCTCCTCAAAAAAGTAGAACATTGTAAGTGTAGTATTAACACAGCATGACGTCACTAGCTTTAAAATGCTCTAGACGTTATGCCCGCCGATAAAGTGTTAACATTATCACCGTTTATTCGCTATTTAAAATTGGCCGTGTGGTTAAGGCGTTGGATTTGAGTTGCAAAATACTTGTAATCAGGGGTTTCGAATCGCATAACCGGTAGTGAATAGTCGTACCTCTATGCTGATGACTTCCGATTAAAAAAGGAAGAAACGTATACGTACATAGATAATAAACAATAACAAATATTATATATATATATATATACTAAGAGAGAGAGAGAGAGAGAGAGAGAGAGAGAGAGAGATTATTCAACTCGGCGCAGTACACTTTTCTGCGTGATTGATGCTTGAGAATATTATAGGGGTTAGAATGTCTTTTCACGAACAATCGAACACCCCCACGCGAAAGCGATCGCAGAGCCAACGGAAATTGCCCGAAACAAATAGAGAAATGGATTAGCCTGACCCTCGCGAGCTGAATTCTCCTATTACGCAAGAAACAGAATGCGGAGATTTTTCTTTCGCATTCTAGACCTAAGTATCCGCTCCCCCCCCCTCTACCACACACGGAACCGTTGTCCGGAAACACGCTATCCATTCAACACCATTGTTCGTGTGCGTGTGTGTAGATAGAAACAATGGATATTGAAATCGCAGGATGTTTCTGATCGGGTTACCAATTCCAGTTGGTTGGATCTGAAACTTCTATCTTGGAACGAAGATGCTAGTCGCCGGGTTTCTTCGAAATAAATTTACTTAGAGCAAAGACTGATTCATGCGAAACAGATTTTAAGCTAAATCTAATAAAATGACTAAGTCATTATATTCAAAATATAATTGAAATAAATGATGAACTTGTAATGAACATTTACGAATAACTTTCCCTATTTTGAATTATCTCCCCTTTGGAGAACTCTCATGCTTTTACTAAACAATCTAAATAGCAACACTAATATTGTACCGACATTGTATGCCGAATAAAGCTTTCTCGAGTTACGTCTGTTCTTGTTTGTCATTGCCAAACCATCAAACCCGCGCACTACTTACGTTAGTATCACAGTTTTATTATAATAAATGTTTATTTTGTATTATTTTGATTATTCCAACTAGTATCTTCATCTTGATTGTTATTTTCACAATGTGTCGGCCGATGTAACCTCCGGCCTTCTTCAAGTGAATCTTTTGGAATTTGGGAATTAGTCTACCAAACTTTTGAATCTATACAAAATTACAAACTAAAGCCTTTTATTGAATCCACGGGGGTAGATTGTTCTTGTCCCGTTACCGATGAGCGGGTAGAAGAGTTTGTTATTTTTTTTAATGTTATTCTTAGTAATTTATAAATAAGATATTAAATATTCTACGCGAACATGGCTGACGGAACGAAAATAATCGACTCCGTAGATTAAATAAAGGGTTCTGTTTGAAATTCCGTATAGATATCCGAGTTCGATATAAATATACCCAAGTTCGAAAAATACACATGCAGAAGGTCAGGGAGTAGATCAGTTGAAACGCTGTGAAGATGACAAGCAAGATGAGAATAGTAGTCCGAATAATTCAATTAATGCAAATTCTTTTATCCTCATCTAAAATACGCTGAAAGATAATATCTATTTTGTTTGATTTTTATTTGTGTTATTGTATTTCTCAAATTTTGTAAATATTAGATGCGTCCAAGAATTTCTGTGCCGATTCAATGTGATGTAGCATTTTCATCGTTTTTTGAATAGACGCATTCCCTCTCTTTCCTGCATCTACCTTCCACATCAATGTGCAATTTACCGATCAGCGGGTTTCCCACACAGCCCTATAAATTCAGCAGGCGTAAAAAAGTCAACTCTACCGTTTTCTAAGAGACTCAATGATTGAGAAATGAAGATACGCCACCATATTTACCTAAAGAAAGCAAACTTCAGTGAAATTATCTAAAAGTAACGTGTATAGTTAATTAAAAGAGTATCCGTCCCAGGACGGGTAAAACTAATTCCCCGAAGAGAACAGTGTTACACTAGTTTTATGTGCACTTATAAACATTGAAATTAAGATATAATGCTATAAAACCTAATGTCTAGAATCCTTGTTTCAATTTTGATCAAGACTTATTACACAATTTTGATTGTGAAAATATCTAAAAGTAAGGACATTAAGGCTTACGCTTTATGGGATCTTAAGAAGAAATTGAAATTCAGAGAATCTTTCTTAATTGGCGTCTAATGATTATGGATCAAATTTAATGCAAATCTGAAATATTTGAATGTTCAAATGGGAAGTTGTGTCCATATTATGCCACTAGAATCCATTGAATATATTCACAGGAAACTGACATTTTCGGAATATTAATTAATTGATGTCTAATAGCTATTGTTAAAATTTTAACGAATAGCTTCATAACTTACTTTGCTCTCTTTGCAGAAAACTAAGTATATCCTACATTACCCACCCTTCCGCTTAGCAGCTGTGTTCTAACATTCATAATGGTTGTTTAATTAGCTAAGGAATGAAGCCTATACATATGAATATATAACGATATCCACTTACCTAACTTTATATAAATAGAGATAGTATGAAACAACTTCAAGGATCATGATTTTTAAGTACTGGGATTGGTAGGACCGTGAACTTGTTGTATTTCGAAGGTTATAAGGTTGTATCATTAGCGAATCCATTCATTGCAGAATGATGTGGAAGTAAATGAATTGCAAGCTTTACATCACATGGTGTAAAAATATAAAACATGTGCGAAGCTTTGAGAGATACTTTTTGAACTTCATTTTTTAATTTTTATTTTTGATGGAAATCGCTCCAGACAAGGCATAAAGCCATTTGATGTAAGGAGCTAAAAAAAAACACTTCAAGATCAAACACTAGCCAACAACAAGTGTCGGATGGATAGATTTCGACCCAGAAAACAGCAATTCTTCTTCCTTTGTCAGAAACATCGCTCATGGAATATGAAGACTAAAAGACACAATAAGAAAAGCGAAAGTTTCCAGGCTGACGAAAGTTAACCCAAGTTAGTCACTTTCTACTCTCCTCTTCTCATTTGATTTAAAGCTCGCATTTCATTTACTTCCACATCATTCTGCAATGAATGGATCAGTGGATTACTCACACAACTTTAGAAAGTCAGCAGGCGTAACACAATGGACTCGGTAATGGAAGAGTTTAATTGAATAACACAAAATAACACAATGCATTGAATAACACAATGAATTGAATAACACACTGAATTAATAACCCAATGAATAACACATTAAATTATTCTTTTAAATAACACTTAGTTACCAAGAAAATCAATTACTAACTAATAAAGGAATTATTCAAATTTCGTAACTAATGAAACTAACTAATAAAGGTTAATAATAATTACTAATAAATTATTATTTTTTAATAATTATTAATTATTATTAATAATTATTAATAGATTAATAAATATTATTATTTATTATATTTATTATTTAGTATAAATAAATAGAATATTATAAATATTATTATTTAATAACTATTATTATTATGATTATTAATAATATTATTAATAACTATTATTAATAATTATTAATTATTAATAATAATTAATTTCTATTAATTATTACTAATAAATAATAATAATGAAATTAAATAATAAAGAAATTAATAATTACAAATAATTACTGACAAAATCAATTATTCTTTTGAATAACACAATGAATAACACAATAAAATAACACAATGAATTGAATAACACAAAATAACACAATTAATATTTTTGAATAACACAATGGACTCGGTAATGGGTGAGTTCAATATAGAAACCAAACTAAGCATTTTTCACTCTGAGACTGCACTGTTTTTTTTTTTTAAATAAAGCTGTAAAACGGCAAATGGCTTCAACGAATTGAAACCGATTAATTATTTAAATCTTCAAAATACCAATAACAATTATTTAAATGTTTACACCTTTTTTAAATACATTCTTCACTGAGATATCTATTGTTTATTGTTGGTTTGTTTTATGAAACGAAGAACATCTATTAAAAAAACTACTTTCGTTTCTTTACGGTCTAATATATTTAAACTATTTTATGGACCTAACCGATGATTGTCCCGTCGTGACCCCAGATGGAACTGAAGGAAAATTTCAATTGTGTATTTAGATACTGTGAAAACTGTAAACCTCACTGTAACTTACTTGAATGTTCTAACTGTTAACATAGCGATTAATATATATATATATATATATATATATATATATATATATATATATATATATATATATATATATATATATATATATATATATATATATATATATATATATAAGGAGAGGTAGTTTGCTTGAAGCATTGTGTGTAATATGTACATAGAGGAGTATTAGAAA
>OY744528.1:14109991-14112491 GCA_963556195.1 Sepiola atlantica | reverse complement strand
ACCTCCTTACTCTCGATTCCCTTATTGTGGTCTTTAGTCTTGACATTATATGAGCGATATATCTGATAAAGAGAGAAGATTTGATTTTTTCTGGGTCAGAATCTATCGCTCTAACACTTATCGCTTGTAAGTTTTTGACCATGGAATAGTATTTTTTAGCTCCTTACAAAAAGTGGCTTCTTGCCTTGTCTGCAGCGATTTCCATAAAGAAATACACTATTTATGTACAAGTGTACAACAACAACGATCTTGGTATTGTAGTTTTCTGTAGTTGTATAGCTGTATATATATATATATATATATATATATATATGCATATATGTGTGTATATATACTTATATATATGTGTATATATATTCATATATATACTTATATATATATGTATATATATACTTATATATATATTTATATGTATACTTATATATATATGTATATATACTTATATATATATGTATATATACTTATATATATATGTATATATACTTATATATATGCATATATATACACATATATATATACATCTTTTACCCATATATATATACTTATATACACATATATATACCTATATATATGTATATATACATATATACATATATATATATATACATACATGTATATATTAAAATAAGCATATATATAAATGTATCTATATAAATATACATTTATATACATATATATACATATAGATATATAAATATACACATATATATATAGATACATATATACACATAACAATACATATATATATATACATATACATATAGAGAGACAAATATATACACATATACATACATATATATACATATATATACATAAATATATATATATACATATATATATACATGTACACACACATATATATACATATACATATATACATACATATGTATACATATATACATACATATACATGTATATACATATATATATATGCATATATATACATATATACATACATATATATACATATATATACAGACACATACATGTATATTCATATATATATATGCATATGCATATACTTATATATATACATGTATATATACATATATATATTTATATGTATATATATACATATATATACATATATATACATATATATAAATATATATATATATACATACATATACATATTTATATATATACATATACATCTATATATGTGCGTATCTACATATATATATGTGTATTCGTACACGTATATATACATGTATATATATATGTGTGTATATATATGTGTATATATACATATATACATGTATATATATACATGTATATATACATATATATACATATATATATATACATATACAAATTCATATATATATACATATATATACATATACATATCTATATATATACATATATATACACATATATACATATATATACATATATATATACATACATATATATACATATATATATACATATATATATACATATATATACATACATGTATACATATATATATACATATACATACACACACACTTATTTATATATATACATTATATATATATGTATATATATATATATATATATATATATATATATATATATATATATATATATATAATTAACTTGTTACAAATATCCAGGGGGTATGAATCCGAAGGAAGTTGAAACCGGGTTTATGAGAGTGCTCAATGAAAATTCAGAGCAAAATATATATTTTTTGATTTTATTCCATTAATTGCGACAAAACAGGTTTTGTTTCATTGGTGCGAGTAGCTACCAACTCATCGGGCGAAAGGAATTCAAATGGCATAAAATTTTAAGTTCACTCTAACGGGAGATTGAAAATTGAAAATACATTGGAGGGGGAGGGGGATATAGTTGGGGCTTTGTCTATAACGGCGACATGGGACATGAGAGGGGAGGGGGGGGACTCCAACAAGTCGTGTTTCAAATTATTACGTGGGAGGTTTTGCACGTGTCAGTGCTGTGTCAATCTCAATCTCGGCCGGGGTGGGAGGAGGGGGATGGGGCGACGGCCGGAGTGAGTTAAATTTAAAATGAGAATTATGGTTACAACCGTCATTCTCATTTTATTTTAATTCTAATAAGTAATTATCATGTGGATAAAAATGTTTGATAATTTTAATTTAGGGTATTAGTTGCTACTTTTGCATTTTATTTATTTTATTTTAATGTTTTGTTTACTATTTGTAGTGAATTTTGTTGTGATTATATTTTTTTATTTATTCCCTCTACTTTTTTTATATTTTTTTTTTTAATTTTTTATTTTTTTAAATTGTGATTATATTATACCGAGATCAATACTAGTGGAATCATTTTATAAGAGAGGTTTTCTGGTGTTACCAGTCTTATCAATAACAAAACCGATTATGCCAATGGTAACGCCTGCTAATCATGCCTACGGTAGTCGCAGTGATAACCGCCTTATGTAAAAGCCTTAATAAAAATGAAATAAAAAAATAAATAAAGATAAATATAAATAAAATTAGAATAAAAATAGAAATAGAAATAACAAGTT
>OY744528.1:14039991-14107491 GCA_963556195.1 Sepiola atlantica | reverse complement strand
TATATATATATATATATATATATATATATATATATGCATGTATACATACTTATTAACATAAATATACACACACCCATATATATCTATACAGGCATGATTATATACACACCTAATACTTATACACATATATAATTGTCAGATGTACCAATGACACGTCTATGTCGGAATCAGATCTGAGTAGTGTTTATCTTGTGAAATGATAATAATGCCAAGAGTCAGTGCTAGACTTTTCACTTTGTGTTGACTTTATCTACATAAAAATGTATTATCAAGTTAATTATCTCGAGCAAAGAGATTAATTATGGCCTCCCAAGAGAATCACGTATCCAGTGTCTTATCTGTTTGGTTGCAGGCAAGACAAGATGATGGAAATCACCTTTATCGACGAACCAAGATTTGTTATCGTCGGTTTGGTTCGTTACGTTGCATAGGTATTGAAGTGAGGTGACGGTGGGTAACTGGTTAACGACACACGCTTGCAAGCTGGGTGTTCCAAGGTTCGAATCCGGTTCGTTCTACAAAAACACTTGCATTTAGGATTTTGGCAATTTTCACGTGGTTCTTCTTGTAAGTATCCGATGTCTTTCTAGAAAAAAGATTATAACTAGAAAAATATCCGGGAAACCAATGGCAACAATAGAGTTTTCCGATTCACACGAAATGTATAAGATGAGAGAACGAGTACTTAAAATATAATCAAATACACAACTTCACCTTCTCTATGTGCCGGTACGTTACCTATTTTTTTATGGAAATCATTTCAGACAATACATGAAGCCACTTGATGTAAGGAGCTAACAAAAACAAATATGATCATCGAAAATACAGGAGATGCCTATTGACCTTAGTCTTAAAATGACCACGGCCATATGTAGGAGGAAAACAGTCAGCATAAAACAGTTCCACAAGCCTGCAGTTCTTTGAAAAAAGCTACTGGAATACAAAGCTGTATTATAATGAGGTATCTAAACAGCGAATTGGTGGAGACCACTAGACCAACGAGTCCAACAAGCTGGGACAAAAGAAGCAGAGAATATATCACACAATTCTGAAGAAAACATGCCATAATAGTACTTATAGAAAATACTGAGACTAGCAACATCACGTCTGTGAAAGCGAGAGAGGTGCAAAGAAAAGGTTAGGATGGGGACAATCAAATTACAGATACTTTTCTGCACCTTACCAAGAACCCTCAAATGGGACAGAGATTCACCAGCCAAAATATAACAACAGTACTCCATACATGGTTTGATAGTAGATTTGTAGAGATGGAGAATATTCAACGGGGTGAGAAAGTGTTTGGAGCGATAGAGAGAACTGACTTTACGAGAAGCAGAAAGAGCAATGAATCTAATGTATGAACTCCAAGAAGAATTTCATGAGAGAGAAAGACCAAGAAGTTTCAGAACGATTTCTCCTCAAGAGCAGAGTCATTTATGAAAATCTCGGGAAGAAAAGGCACATGCCTACGATTGAAAGACACGAGCTGAGTTAAACGAGACAAGCTATTTCGTACCCAAATCTTCAACTAAACCTAGGTCAAATCTTCAACTAAACCTAGGTCAAATCTTCAACTTAACCTAGGTCAAATCTTCAACTAAACCTAGGTAAAATCTTTAACTAACCTAGGTCAACTCTTCAACTAAACCTAGGTCAAATCTTCAACTTAACCTAGGTCAAATCTTCAACTAAACCTAGGTCAAATCTTCAACTAAACCTAGGTCAAATCTTCAACTAAACCTAGGTAAAATCTTCAACTAAACCTAGGTCAAATCTTCAACTAACCTAGGTCAAATCTTCAACTAAACCTAGGTCAACCTCTAGATCAGCTGCATATTTCAGCTCTCTCCAATTTTATCCATGTGGTTGTGTCATCTATTTCTTTTTGCGCATTACTTATTGTTGAACTTTTTTGTACTAACGAGTACAGGGTCTACTAAGGCCCAAAATCCATTCGAGGATAAGGGTTAATGAGTTTGTCAGATTGATAGTGAGAGCTTGACAGTTGGAGACGATGGTTTGAACTGGACAGAATTTGATTTTTTTAGAAGACGGTTCAACAAAAATCTGTTAACATTTGACTTAAAAACGACCATGTTGTAGTAAGTGGGGACGCAATCCCGTGGTATTATGTTTCACAGATGGGTAGGTCTTAGAAAAGGACTTTTGCTCATGGAAGTGCTTTTTAAACTGCAGGTAATGCAATTATTTTCAGTGATTTTAATTGACGAGTTCTTGCTGTGAATTTTTACATGGAAGGGGGCAGAGATTTAAGCTCAGTTGAGTTTTCTAATCCTCTCTCCTACCTATGCACACTGCTGAAAACAAATGGGTCACTAAGAGAGCATGAACATTTCTACTTAAATTCGTTTTACATTGTGTGAACATTAAAAAAAAGTAGCAAAAAATTAGTTACATATTTTGTACAAAAATCGGCTCCAGATTCAAATAAAATTAACTAGAAGATACTACACACTTTTCCATTTAATGGAAAGAACTAAAAGAAATCTCCATAGAAAGCATACAACAAACCGTTAAAATGTGTCGGTAAGTCTCGCTGGGAGCCTATTCTTAAGCCATAAACGTAATCGACACAACTCATCTGCAGTCCAGTGTTCACCCGCTGGTCACAGCAGTAAGATATGACGACCGTTAGGTTTTGCACTTAGCGATATTAGGATCGCAACCCGACTAACAAAGCTCTGTTGAAAATCAAGGAGTCAGCATCAGGCACCGTTGTCCTCTGGCCACCCCTGCCTCTGCGTGTTAGGTACTAAACCGTAAGGGTCGAGAAATCGTAGCTCTTTGTAACATCCTTTTTTATTTTGTCCTTAACCCTGCAATTACATTGACATATTCGCTTATGTCTTTTCTTAGACAATATCTGAGTTCATCTATCTATGCCTTTTTATAGAAGAGTTTCCATTTTTAGTTTTTCACAGGATGTTTTTTCAATTGACTGACTATCAATAATGCCCTTTTATCGTGAAATTCCTAGCTGGGTTAAGCCTGTTCGTGAAACCCCGGTTTCCATTATGTCCTGATACCAGTATATTATATATTATATATTATATATTATTATTTGTACTCACTAGGAGTTCTCACACAGATCATTGTCAGTGATTGCTCACCGACAATAACCAGTGGTATTTCCTGGAGTCTGAGTGACAACAAGTCTCCCCAGATATCCAGTATTCTTCACCTCTTTCGATAACGATTCGGTATCGCAACAGCCCCTTACCATTGATTTCTCGCTGGTAAGGACAGTTGGTCTTCTCTGGGATTTGGGTGGCAATAAGCCTCCCCAAGGTCTTAGCATTCTCTGCACTTTTCCAGTGGAGGTCTGGTTTGTGCTGTCCCTCCTAGGTCTTCTCATCCTCCTCGACCCTCTACAAAGATGTTGTTTGGTGTCAGCCTAGGCCGGCACCAGTTAAAAAAATAAAATAAATAAAATCATATTTCTTTAAATTAATTTTAAAAAAAAAGAAAAAAAAGTTTAATTTAAAAAAAAAATTTTTTTTCAATTCCTTATTTTTTTTCTTTTCTCTTTCCTTATTTAAAAAAATTAAATCTTTTTAATTCTTTTTTTTTCCTTGGGGGGGGAGAGAGAGAGGAGCTGATAGTATTTCTTATAATTTCTGTTTTTTTGGTTCATTTTTGTGTAGTGATAGCTGAGGCCGGGGGGGGGGGAGATTATGAAGTGCCGTTTCTTGCAGATTCTGTTCCTTGGCTCTTGTCGTGGTGTTCTTCGTGTGGTTTTGTTTTCTCCATTGTAAATTCCTTGTGACTGGTTAGCCTTTGTAGCTTATGTGTGTTAGTTTCCGCATTCGAGGATTTTCCTTAAGATTGCAGCTGTTTTGATGATTGCCGTCCTTTGTATGGTTTCGATAGTCCCTTTGATTCCAATTTCTCCCAGTCTTTTCTCCAGTTTTTTTGGGGATTGTTCCTAGTGCTCCTACGATTATTGGTATTATACTAACTTTCTTCATGCTCCATATTCCTTTCAGTTCTCTGGCTAGTTCTGTGTATTTACTTCGTTTTTCCGTGTCTTTGATCTTCACATTGTGGGCTGCTGGAACGGCGAAGTCTACGATTTTACAAGATTTTTCCTTTTTGTCTATTATAATAACATCAGGTCTCCTTTCTTGTATGAGTTTATCTGTTTGTATATCTATATCCCAGAGGATTTTGTGTTTTTCGTTTTTCAGTACTGTTTCTGGTTTATGTTTGTACCATTTGTCTGTATATTCGAAATTCTATTGTTTGCAGAGTTCCCTGTGTATTATTTTCCCAGCACAATCATATCTGTTCTTGTATTCTTTTTTGTGCAAGTTTGCTACATTCACTTATTATATGATCTACTGTTTCGTCTCTTTGTCCACACAGTCTGCATTTATTGTTTTCCTGGGTTTTATCTATTTTAGCTTTAATGTAGTTTGTCCTAATCGCATTGTTCTGTGCAGCCATCAGTAAATATTCCGTTTCTCTGTTCAAGTTTCCTTTTCTTAGCCATGTCTAGCTATTTGCGTTGGTTTCTACTCTTGTGAGTCTTATGAAGCGTCCATGTAGTTGTTTTTCTTCCCATTTTTCTTTTCTTGTCTGTTTGTGTCCAGTTTCGATGCTTCCTGCGTTGTTTGTTGGGACGGTATCTCTTGCTGCGGTGATCAGCCTTTCTGTGTTCTGGTTTATGTATTTCTCCAGCTCTTTTTTAGTGTCGTCCACACAGTCTTCTACACTTACCAGTCTTCTTCCCCCTTCGTTTCTCTTCACGTAGAGTCTGTCTGTATCGTCTTTTGGATGTAGTGCATTGTGAATAGTCATTAATTTTCTAGTCCTCTGATCAAGGTGCCTGAATACTTCTTTAGTCTAGTTTATGAATGGTCCAGAATATCTTATTAGTGATACTGTCCAGGTATTTATTCCTTTGATTAGGTTTCTGCTATATAATTTTGTTTCTAAGAGCTTTCTCGTTCTTCTCAGGTATTATTTTCCAATCTTCTCGTTCATTTCTGTTGATTTGATTGTGTCTGCTTCTAACACTCCCAAATATTTATAGCTCTCTTGTTCATCTAGCGCCCTCATCTTATTAGTATTATTCACTCACTAGGAGTTATCACACTGGTCATCGTCAGTGATCGCCCACTGCCAACAACCCGTGGTATTCCCTGGGGGCTGAGTGACAACAAGTCTCCTCAGACTTCCAGTATGCTCCATCTCTTTTCGTTCATCACCGCTGATGACCTTGCGGTATCGCAACAGCCACCTACCAACGATTTCCCGCTGTTAAGGGCCATTGGTCCCCTCCGGGGCCCCGAGTGGCAACAAGCCTCCCCAAGGTCCCAGTATTATTATTATTATTATTATTATTATTATTATTATTATTATTATTATTATTATTATATATTAATATTTATCTATCTATCTATGTATGTATCTAACTATCTATCTATCTATCTATCTATCTATCTATGTATGTATATATATACATATATATATATATATATATATATATATATATATATATATATATGTATATATCCATCTATTAATCTATCTATCTATCTATCTCTTTTGTCATTGATTCTGCTCTTGAATTCTAGAGGTTCTAGTATTGCAAAACTAAAATGCAAAGAACTTGGCGAACCAACGTTCGTGTTTATTGTTATGTCTGCTTTGCGGCTAATCAACCGTTCATTCATTATTAAATTACGACACACAATTCCAAATGCAAACAATTCATCGCGAACGACAACAACTGACAACAAGTGGACATTTTGCATACACAGACATGAAAGAAGCCAATAGAAACTGTTATTATAATTAATACTTAAAACCGCGGTCAACCGATCCTGATCGACCTAGGCGAAATAATATTGATTATTTTTCTTCTCTGATAAATTGAATAATCAATCGGTTAACAGTCAGAAATGGAATCCCGAAGTTTGCGGCGATTTGCCGCTGATTGAGTCCACCTTCAGGTTAACCTACTATATGGCTCCCCTGAAACTCTGAAAATTCTTTGGCCCGTGTCATATTTATACAGGGTGGGCCAAAATAAGGGTCCTATCTTTAAATTTGAATAACTTGAATTTGAATAACTTCCACAAAATAAAAGTTAAACTCACCAAACTTTATGTGTGTGTAGACTGACCCTTCCGAGATTTTTTGAAATAAACAAAACAAATTTTAGCCGAAAAACACTTCTTAAAACTTACAAAAACTAAAGTATTGTTTTTTACACTGTTTTGAGTTTTTTAAGCAAAAATAATGTTTTCTAAATGAGGGTACGTTCCTTAGGGCTAATACGGCTCATGCTTGCTTCGGAAGGGGTCCTTTACTTATTCTAAAAAAAAAATTTAAAAAAATCAATAAATGAAAAAGTTATGAATTTTTAAAAATAGGACCCTTATTTTTGCCCACCCTGTATAATGGGTATATTGATATCTGGAAGACAAAAATTTGCAATTAGTATATAATATCAATTTTTCAAACTTTCACTGCTGCTTTGTACGACTCCGAGTGGTGGCCGTCGACGATGAAAGCAGAAACTTTTAATATATATATATATAACTAATTTGTTGGCTCTCTATTTACCTATTTCATGTGTGTGTATAACTGGATACATTGTTCTGTTAACTTTTCTAGTTTTTATAAGAGTAAGCTTACGTTTTCTTTAGTTCATTTTCTTTGTTAAAAATGGCTTCTATTTTTCGAGACACTCTTTGATCCAATCCAATCATTTTTTTGCTTTGACGATTTCAGTCTCAGAGGAATGAATTATGCTTGATAAGATTTCCAGAAGCAATTAGCCTATTTAAAAACATACAATAAAACACGAATGAAGAATAAAACAACGAAAATACGAACGCGTGTCATCTTTTTTCTTCCCCTACCGACTGTCTGTCGTCATCATTTTTAAAATGTTACACTTTTCTTTTGCTTAACACGCTTAATTAATCCGCGCGAAAGACGTGTTAAATTGATGTTAATCTATGTGATAAGTAGGCTATTTGTTTTTCTCTTCCTGTTGGTACTTTTAGCCTCCAAAATTGCTCGACAGAATTGCAGCAAATTTAGCATTTTTTCATAGGAGTTAATCATTGTGATAAGTAGGCTATTTGTGTTTCTCTTCCTGTTGGTCATCTATAGCCTCCAAAATTACTCGACATAATGTCAGCAAATATAGTATGTTTTCATAGGAGTTAATCTTTGTGATAAGTAGGCAATTTGTGTGTTTCTCTTCTTGTTGGTCATCTATAGCCTCCAAAATTACTCGACAAAATTGCAGTAAATTTAGCATCTTTTCATAGGAGTTAATTTTGGTGATAAAAAAGCTATTTCTGTTTCTCTTTCTGTTAGTCATGTATAGCCTCTAAAATTGCTCGACAAAATTGCAGCAAATTTAGTATCTTTTCATAGGAGTTAATCATTGTAGTAGTAGTAGTACTACTACTACTACTATTTTTCCTCATCCTCCTACTCATTATACTACTACTAATAATACTGTGTCCACTACAATTACTATTAAAACCCATAAAAAATTCGACACAGCAAAACAACTGGCCAGAATTGCACCATATTTAGTATAAAACAGTGTGCCATGGAGCAGGCTAGATGAAATAGTGATACTCACACTGGTACATCCGCTATCACTTAAAAACGCACACTTATAAGCTCTAAAATTATGTGACAGAATTGTATTTAATTGAACCTCAGCCACACATGGAATTGCGTATGTGTCCGTGGAAACATACTTAGAACACTATTACTGTTTCAACTAGTATACCTAGTACATGAGTACTGCTACTATTACGAATGTTACTACTGCTACTGATATTACCGCTACTACTACTAATACTAAATAAATAACTGGTTATACCAGATCAGGCTGCCCTGTGGCTCCCTGAGACGAAATTCACCTACATTGACGTTTTTTTTTTTTTTTTTTTCTTTTGTAAAACTTAATTATGTTCTACAAAACCAAAAACAAAAACAACAGCCCCTCTCCCTTTCTCCCTCCCCTTTTTTATTTTATTTTTAGAACTTGAAGCATAAATCTTTTACTATAATGACCAGATTCGGCATTAAATAACCCAAAAAGGGTTGATATGCCGTAAAACAAAACTACCAAACCAAAAACGATGATTAAACATTTGAAGATATAAAGAACTTGAAGCATAAAAACTTTTACTATAATGACCAGATTCGGCATTAAATAACTCAAAAAGGGTTGATATGCCGTAAAACAAAACTACCAAACTACCTAAATAAATAATGCTGCATCATACTGAAAGTTTTTTCATTTTTTGGGAATCTATAATTTTCGGCCTTACATTATGGTTACTTCCGGTAGAAACGAATTTACGAGAATATGGTGGGGATTTTTTTAGTATTTTAATCTAAAAAATTATCATATTGGAAGGACATTTGGAAATTGGGATTTAACATAGACAAATGTAATGTACTACATGTAGGATCCAGGAATGTGGGATTTGAATATATACTAAACAAGAGAGAAATCAAAGAAGTAGATGGAGAGTGCGATTTAGGAGCGGCGTTGGATAATACATTTAGAGCAAATAATCATATTTTGAGCATTATATCGAGTGCAACTAGAATGATCGGGTGGATGGTTAGGAATATTATTTCGAGGGAGACAAATGTTGTGTTAAGGATATATAAAGCTCTAATAAGACCTAAAATAGAATTCTGCACTCATGCATGGGCTCCAGAGACTAGACATGGAAATTGGAATGTAATATTGAAACTAGAATGCATACAAAGAAGGGTGACAAAACTAATAAGTAAAGTAAAGGAGTGCAGTTACAGGGAGAGATTGGACAAATTGTGATTGACTACTTTGCTGGAGTGAAGAATGAGAGGTAATATGATTGAGACTTTCAAGATAATAAATGCCATTTCTAACTATGGTGGGCATTTTTTTAGTTTTTTCTCCTAGATCTGGAAGGTTATTGTCAAGGCAGTTTAAAAAAACTATATCTGTTAACCAGTTAAGTTGTTTTTTTTTTGCTCACAGAGTAATATGTTTTTGGAATAAGTTGACAGATAGGATTAAGAACAGCAATAGTGTGGGGCAGTTTAAGATGAGGGTGGATACATTCAGAGAAAGGGATAGGAGGGAGAAATTGAGGAGACACTTTTGCGAGTTGTTAAATTAAATATTTGACAGAATTTCATCTGGATATTGATACTGTACTAAGAGTTTAATTTTTTAACGGTTGAATTGAGAAGATAGCTACAGGGGGAGATGCCAAAGGAAGCATAATAAACAAATAATAATAACAACAAGTTTCTGAGAATAGCGAGTATACGAGAACAATGTATAATTAATGGTGTCATTGCATTAAATTAATAAAACCACGCGATTGCTCAATTCTGGGAACCTATATATTTGCCGGTTTTTCATAAATATTTAACATTTTAAGACATTTTTTTTTTAATTTCGATTGAAAAAAAAAGTAAACATGACTGACAGCAAAATTATTTCAATAAAAAATGATGGCGGTACGATGATTTCTGTTACAGAGAAAAAAATAATTAAATACGTAAAAACAATGATAATTATCTGGAATTATTTTTAAATTGAAGAAACCATATTTGTTTATGAAGAGTTTGTAAAATAGGGTGCTTGTATAATAAAAAGCCGAAAAAAGTGTTTTTTTTTGTCTTTTAGTGTTGGAGAGGTAAATAAGGGGCTAGTAACTCTTACCACGAACTTTAAGCAAGGTTTTCCAGTAATCAAAACTGATGGCTTAAATTGGCGTGGCACATGTGGCTATTGTGCAAGGAGAACGTCGATTAGACATAAAAGGGTTAGGGTTAGGGTTTAGGGTTTAGGGTTAGGGTTAGGGTTAGGGTCAGGGTTAGGGTTAGGGTTAGGGTTAGGGTTAGGGTTAGGGTTAGGGTCAGGGTTAGGGTTAGGGTTAGAGTTTAGAGTTAGGGTTAGAAAAATATTGTTCGAAAGCTAGAGCTGTTGTGAAGAGTTACCTGCCCCTTATTTACCTCTCCAACACTAAAAGACAAAAATAACTTTTTTTCGGCTTTTTATTATCCAAGCACCTAAAATAGTAACCAAACGTCTTTAAAAATACTGTTGAAAAGTGTAAATACAGGTTTTGAAATTAAAAAAAATATACGTTTAGCGCGAATATCGCTGAAATAGACGATATTTGCTTTTATTATCTATTTTATAATTTCCAGATTTGTTAATAAATTCTCGGGTTGTGTGTAATTTATTCATCTATTGGCTATCATAAAAGAAATTCGACCTATGCCTCCCCCCCCAAAAAAAATTAGACAATAACTTTCATATTGATTTTTGCAAACATTGCGCATACGAACAACAACTGTTACTTGTTCTTTATCTTCCTCCCACAAGGTAAGATGTGACACAAGTTCGGGAAAGTGGGATTTGAATATCCAGCGCCCGAGAAGGTGAGCACTCTGCCCATTAATAATTGCCTGAGCAGCCCCGTCGGCATTCCCCGGTAGGGGCGCCTCAGGCGATTAGCAATAAACTTACTCCTCCCCAAAGAGGGGAGGCAAAGCCTGGGAAGGTGGACCTCCTAGAACTGCACAGGACAAACCTATAGACCGGCGTAAATCAAGCCCCAAAGGCCAAGACAATACCAGTCTATGGGGTGCAGTATCTATCGGAACAGATACTACACTTTGATCCCGGCCAAAAGGCCAAGACTGTTACTTATGTTCATGAAAAAAACAAACAGTTGAATAGTAAGTTTATTTAAGCATATACGTTTTTATTTAGTAATCTCAAATTCTCAAAAGGATTTTATATTTACATATCTCTTAATTTCTCCGGGATTAGCATGTACAATAAATGCTTAAATATTTAGTAGATGCGTCCAAGAATCTCAATAACAGACTTCGTCCGTTGGTCGGATAATTAGGCGTAAGTTTTAAATATTATGTTTACATGCATCCAACTGTTTTTATAACGAGGTCTATCGGTCGGCCATGCTTAATGTTGAAATTACATCTTCACCGCTAAACGCGTAAGTTGAATGGACATGTCTTAAGAATACTCATTATTGTTTCAGAACGGAAAAATATTTATAACGTACTAGCTGTCTTTACCCGGCGTTTTCCGGGATTTAATGAAGTCATTTGAGTTTTTAATTTAATTTTTTGCAGATTTTAGAACATATGGCCGACCACATCTATCATATTCTTAAATTTAAAATTAGTTGCTGATTTTTATTTTTATGTGATTGTTTAAAAAAATCATATTCGCAATCGTCTCCGTCGGTAATTGTTTTAAAAATAAATTGTAGCTAAATATATTTGCAATAACACAGTAAAACAATAACAAATAGAAATCGGCTAGCCAGAAGCAGGGTTCGATTTGCTCGGTAAAATGCTATTTGGGTCTCAAATGAAAAGCTAGATGACAATATAACACTAATAATTGATCAAAGCCCAACAAAAATCGCTCCGTGGCTTGAAACGTCACATCAGAAAATAAGACTCCCCTTGTTTTTATCGGTTGCATATGTGGGTCTGGAATCAATTCCAATAAGGTTTTCAATTTTCCAACGTTTGTGATAGCAATTATAACTTTAAGCGTTTCCGAACGTCGCGAATATTTATTGGCAGTTTTAGCCGCTTTGATCTAAATAAGCTGCTTGAAGATTGGAAGATGGAATTTCTATTCGGGAAAATAGAAAATTGTTCACAGCGTCTCTCACTTATAATCACAGCTGGCATGGGTGCCTTTTTTTACTTGTTTCCTGGTTGTTGTTTTTTCTTCTAGTTCACTGACTCTTCATATGAAGCAATCGGTTTCCAATCACAAAAATGTCAAGATATTCCTGAGATTGTTTTTCAATGAATATCTGCTATATACATGCTTACACACACACTATATATATATATATATATATATATATATATATATATATATATATATATATATAGTTGTTGGAACCTCATACGTCGCAATCGACGGGAGAGTCCATCATATATATATATATATATGTGTGTGTGTGTGTGTGTGTGTGTGTGTGTAGAAATACTATATAAACATATATATATATATATATAGATACATATATATACATATAGATGTATATGCATATACATATATATAACATTTTTCATTAATAAATATTTTTTTATTTATATAAAAATATGTATACATATATATCTGTATCTCTCTCCATATATATATATATATATATATATATATATATATATATATATATATATATATATACTTTTCCCTATTTCTCATATATATATATGAGGATAAAATGTAAGATATATCATATAATGAAATGCCGTGAAAGACAAGATGTGTGAAAAAGACAAACGGAAAAAAACAAATTTAAATAAAGGAAAACATCATCAATAAAGGAGGAGCTTTTACTGGTTTTGTTCGAATCAACGAACGAACGTCTTTAGAAAAAGTGAAGATTTTATATTTATTCGATAACGGCAAAAACATGGGAAAATAAAGAACGCACAACGGGATGTCATTGGCACATGTTTGGCTATTTGATAAAAGTAAGTATAATGAAACGCGTGCGGAGAGACGTTAAAATGGGTAAGGGGTAAGAAGAAAGACTAAATAAAAAATAAGGAAAATAAATAATGGGAAATATGGATGAAATCTCGTAAAAAGAAGCATTATTTCAACCGGGATCGCAGTTGCGCAAACTTATTGCATTGTTTCAGTGCAGTTTTTGTCAGATGTTTGCCCAAGGAATAAGACGGTCATAGCTGAGTATTATAGCGCTTTTGAAGTAAAACTGGAAGAAAAAAATATATGTAGATATTCCTTCACTATATATTGACGCAGATGTGTCAGCAGCCAAGATATAGTTTTACAAGTATTGCCGCACATTTGACGCACGATAAAACCGGCTTCAGTTTTTACATGACTATGTTATTTCCCTGCTTCTTCATTAAGTATTTGGTTGCCGTCATGGTATCACATGTGGCTAAGCAGATCAATCCTTCACAGACTGGCTCTGCCATAGCTACCATACATATGGTCAGACTGAAAGGTGTCTTGAGTGTGCGACACGTACTGCTTCTGCAGGGCACATATACATGTATTATGTAATATCCAACACACATATGGGTATAACCATGCTCATAAATAAGTATATATATATAGTTAGATATGACTATTTATCTCAGTAAGTATATATATATATATATATATATATATATATATATATATATATATATATATATATATATATATATATATATATATATATATATATACTTACTGAGATAAATAGTCATGTCTAACTTATTTCGGTCAAAACATATTCCAATATGTATTATTTTTTATCGCATCTATGCATAAGTTTTGATCTTGTACACTGACACACAGTCAATATATATATATATATATATATATATATATATATATAGTGTGTGTGTCTGTTAAAGGTTAAATTGATGGAGAAATCCGATAACAATTTTTGTTTAAATATGAACAGACATCTCTGACAGACGTACTGATATTTTGTTATTTCTGGACACCCATCAAGAGAAAATCTTTTTACATCCCGTTCATATCAAATATGTTTTATTTTATTATATATATATATATATATATATATATATATATATATATATATATATATATATATATTGTGTGTGTATGTATTTAGGCAAACATTATTAAATAGCACAGAGCGTTTTTGCTTGATAAGACTTTTGTTATTGTCAAAAGTCTATATAGTATTTTGGTCAAATGGGTGTATGTAAGTTCCGTGGGTTTATGGTTCCATTTTTCTTTCCATTTTTCGCGAGTACTTTCGTTTTGATTTGTCAAGTCATCTACAGGCGGTGTTAGTTTTGGTGTCTTTACAAATGTGTCTTTACTTTAGAGTTGTTTTTTTTAAATATCATAACGGCTAGTCATTTATAACGATAAACGGGTCAGTAATATTTAGATCTTACACCAATTTGACCGAAATACTAAGCAGACTATTCGGAAAATTGAAAGAATTCAAAAAGTTCTTACCAAGCAAAGACCCTACGTGTTATTTTATGTTTGCCTAGTAGAGGCGCCGACTGTCAGCTCGACGGTTGTGTTTCAATCCCGGCTTGAAGGACTGACTGGTCGAGCCGCACTGAAAAGCTGTGATACAGCGAAACAGTCTGTATGTGGATGACAATCAAAAGCTGCCTGTCTTGGGTAGGCATTATTTGTAAAGATATGGCCAACTGCCAGTTAGCTTTACGGCATAGCTCATTGGGTAAAACTAATTCGTGCTCCCGGCACTTGATAATGTTAACATTGAGATATCATTACATTCAGTCAGTGTCGTATGATAGCGCAGTTTTTTTTTGTTATCTATGTACGTATACGTTTTGTCCGTTTTAATCGAGACTCGTCAGCATAGAGATATAACTATTAACTACTTGTCGCGCGATTCGAAACGCTGGGCTTATATATAAATATAGATAAATATGTATAGATAAATATACATATATAAATATATATATATATATATATATATATATATATATATATATATATATATAAATATATGTAAATATATATATAAATATATATATATATAAATATATAGATATATAAATATATATATAAATATATATATATATAAAAATATATATATAAATATATATATAAATATATATATATATATATATAAATATATATATATATAGGTATATATAAATATATATATATATATAAATATATATATATATATAAATATATATATATATATATAGGTATATATAAATATATGCAAATATATATATATATAAATATATATAAATATATATAAATATATGCAAATATATATGTATATAAATATATATAAATATATATATATAAATATATATAAATATATATATAAATATATATATATAAATATATATATATATATAAATATATGCAAATATATATATATATATAAATATATATAAATATATATATAAATATATATATATATATATATAAATATATATAAATATATATATATAAATATATATATATAAATATATATATATAAATATTTATATATATAAATATATATATATAAATATTTATATATATAAATATATATATATAAATATATATATAGAGATATGAATATATATAAATATATATATATATATAGATATATATATATATCTATACATATATATAAATATATATATATATATATATAAATATATATATATATATATATAAATATATATATATACATTCATATATATATATATATATACATAAATATATATATATATATAAATATATATATATATACATTCATATATATATATATATATACATATATATATATATACATATATATATATATATATATATATATATATATATATATATATATATAAATGTGTGTACAAATAATGCGCACTACACCCAAAAGACGATACGGACGGATTCTACGTGAAAAGAAACGAAGGGGGAAAGACGACTAGTAAGTATAAAGGACTGTGTGGAAGACACAAAAAAAGAGCTGGAGAAATACATAAACCAGAACATAGAAATCACTGCAGCCAGAGACACCGTCCCAATGAACAACTCAGGAAGCACCGAAACTAGAAAGAAAAAGACAAAAAAGAAAAGTGGGAAGAAAAACAGCTACATGGGCGTTTCATAAGAATTACAACAAAAGAGATCTACCAACATTCCTGGGCATAACTAAGAAATTGACACTTGAACAGAGAAACGGAATCTCTACTGACAGCTGCACAGAACAATGCGATTAAGACAAACTACATTAAAGCAAAAATAGATAAAACCCAGGAAAACAGTAAATGCAGATTTTACGGACAAAGAGACGAAACAGTAAATCACATCATAAGTGAATGCAGCAAACTAGCCCTAAAAGAATACAAGAAAAACCACGACTGCGTGGGGAACTAATATTGATCGTTTGAGATTGATTGTTGAGCAACAAGAATTTGTTGACATTGGATTCGAAATAGACAAGTTGTAATCAGTAGGGAAGCAATCCCGCTGTAATGTGTTCCCACAGATGAAACACTCTTGCAAAGAAGCTCTGTGCATGGAAATTCAGCTTGGACATCAAGGGAGAAATGAAAATACGTTTTGCGTTGTAGTAATAAGACGAGTTCTCGCTGTGAATGTCTTAGAATGAGGGAACCAAAAACTTGAGCTCATTCGAGTATCTTCAATGGAAATCACGATAGAGTAGAGAAAGACTGGCAACGTCTCTCTGTTAGAAAGGGGTTGTATGGAAGAGAAGAGATCCCCCTCAATTACTTTATATATTTTTATACATTTCAGTAATGTTGAAATGGGACGGTGCATTTTTTTTGTTTTTAGCAAAGTTTATTTCCTAGAACTGCCCATCTGTAGAACATAGTAACGCAGGGCTGCTTCCCAGCTTACTACAACATGGTCGTTTTCAAGTCCAATGTAAACAAATTCTTGTTGAGCCGGTTTCTTCAATAATCAAATCCTACCGAATTTCAAACATCGTTACCAATAACCACGGTATCATCTCACCGTTCATCTGATAAACTCATTAACCCTTATCCTCGAGTGGCTTTTGGGCCTTGATAAGTAGTTACCCAGTAGAAAAAAAAATTTGAGAACCAAGATACCCATTCAGGCATATAAAAACTAGATACATTTGGAATTTGATTTCTTTCAAATATGACTACCTCAAAAGACACTGGAATAAAAAAAAATCCTTTTAAATCAAAACGCGAAGCTGTTGTTCCTTATTTTTTTGTTTCGATCTTTTCAGGGTTTTTTTGTTTTGGGAAAAATGATTATTTAATCATTTTAGCGACTGGACTTCATCCAAGAAGGAATTGGCACAGCAATGTGTTGGCTCCGCTCATGACAAATGGTGTCACTTAATCTTTTCCATTCGACTCAATAAGTTTCCATTCTCCTGATGTCTTTCTCTCTGTTTGTCAACTTAAGGTATATATAAAATAAAAATCTCTCCGGGATCAAACTTTTTGCTCTATCCCCCCCAAAAAAAAGAATACGCATCCACACACGCTCATACAGGCAAAAGTGAATTATCCACTCTCATATCCGCACACATCCACATATAGTGGATGTGTGCGGATATTCACAAATACATTGTTTCTCACACACATTCACAAATACTCACACACATACATTCACAAATATTCGCACATGCATTCAAAAATACTCTCACACATGCACAAATGCACTCACACGCTTACACATTTGCAAATACTATCTCACACACAGGCATATAATAAAATATTCTCACATAGATTCTTACAAATACAAACACAAATATATGCAGATATACATGAAAGTATGTCAAGCCTACCAACCGCGACTAGGACGGCACTGCACAAATCTGCTGGACACACTACGTGCTGACCTCAAGTAGGCGGGACTAGGACCACTACGTACAGCGAAACAACTTCATTGCCTACGACAACTTGCGCATGACAAGGCCAGATGGCCTGGGACTAGCATGGAGGACTGATTGCAGCTACGGGATGTTATTTGACTACTGTAGCCGCAGAACACAGTTTTTAATAATATCGTAGTGTAGCGGTAACAGACGCTAACTGTGGGTTGAGCGCGCCCAGTTCGAGTTCTGTTGGAGCTACTATATTAATTTAACTAATATTCTTGAAAAATGTATGAATCCATATATCCTTCCCCAGCCTTGGATTAAATAGTAGGGCAGCCTTGACTCAAGTATTCCTTGTGTTACTAGTCTAGACGAAAAAAGCCTCGTAAATAATACCCGTCTTTCTACTTATTACGGCATTTTTTCTAGACATCCTGGACTTTCTGTCATACAGATAAAAAATAATGAATACTTTTATCTTTTCTATCTCATTTAAATGATTTTACTCATGCGAAAGCTGAATTACATCAGTCGAAAATAGCCCTTTCTCGTCTCCTTATACGGCAGCATTATTTCTTTTTCGCTGGCCGAAACGGACCGTTTCAATTCACTAACCTTGACCATTTTCGCGAAACCCACAGAATCTTTCATTTAGCCACTAATCGAAATTCCCCTAGGATTTCAGAATGTAAAGACACGAATGAGAACAAAAGAAAACACATTGCAATAGACTAGTGTGTTTACGCGCCAAGACTACGAGTCAAGGGCGAGAAAAGGACGACCTCGCTATTTGAAATACAGATTTGAACCCGTATTACTCATTTTGGCCTTCCTCATTCGGCAACCGAAACTGAAATCGAACAGTCCAGCATTTGTCAGAAGTTAATGAGAAACCACAAAAAGAATCGATGGTTTCTCTGAAAACATAATATTCATCAATTTCGTTATTATCGCATGAAGAACGGATTGAATAGATACTATTGGAAGCTTCTAGATGAGCTGTTTAAATGAAAGATCTCTCGGCAGTAATTAGCTCCTACCTCCGGACCAAATATCGTTTTTAAGGATCAGTAAAAATAAACATCTGATTAAACTGGCTTTCTGAAAAGATTACAGTGAAAAATTGTATCTAAAAATGGCGTTACCACATTTTTATTGTAACTACTTATTAAATGCATGTTTTGAGAGTAAAAAAATGAGAAGACTAATTTTCAAAGAAAAAAAGTTGTCATTGTCCTAAAAATGAAAATGAGCTTTTATTGGTTTAAGAATCGATCCATAAAAATGCAACCTTGTGCGGAAATGGGTATCCTTATCGCCCGCTGTACAGGAAGTGTGTTATCATTTTAAATTAAGTTGATATGCGAAAGCGATCCCTCACTATAGGGTCTACAAGGTAAGTTTTTTTGTTTATTAACGCCTATTTTGTTAGACTGGTAGCGCCAAGTAACCAAGCTTATATATATATATATATATATATATATATATATATATATATATATATGTATATATATATTGTTGAATATAAGAGACAACTCATGTCTAGATATCCTTTGGTAGATCTTTTCAATAGTCCGAATTAGGATCTTAGTTTCGGAGAGGAATTGGCTGATGAATTTACCATAATTTGGATTTATTATTGCCTCCCTAGATGTAGAAAACCTTTTTACTAATGCCCCTGTTGAAGAAACTACTAATATGTATAATCATTAATACTATTTACAATAATAACCGCCCTCTAAAAATAAACCCTAACACCTTACGTAAAATGATGCTATCTTGCACGACTGAAGTTCCATTTTACGATCATCGCGGCAACATTTATATCCAAAATTATTGCGTCGCTATGGGCTCCGTGCTTGGTCGAACCTTTAGCATTTACTACATGTCCAACTTAGAAACTAAAGTCTTTAACCTTATCAATACACCAACAATATATTTACGATACATAGATGGCATCTTGATTCTTACAAATACTATGAATGAAATTAATATATTAAAAACCACGTTCCAAAATAACTCCGTCCTTGATTTCGCCTACGAATTAAACATTAATAAAAAAAAAAATCTCTTTTTAGACGTGTTAATAAATACTAATCACAATGAATTCTCTACATCTACCTATCAAAAACCCACTAACAAAAACTCATGTACCCTTAACTTCCTTAGTGAATGCCCTTTTAGATATAAAATAGCCATTATTAAAAACTTATTAACTCGAGCAAAACTAATTGCCTCCTCCCCTACATTCTTCCAACATGAACTTATCAATATAAAAAACTCTAGTTAATAATGGCTTCCCAAACTATGTAATCGACCGACAAATTCGACTGTTTAAAAATAATTCCCACGGCGATGATGATGATGATGATGATGATGATGATGATAAATCCAATTCTCCACTTAACACAACTATTAAACTATGTTATCGTAACCAGTTCCATCAATACTATAAAATAGACGAACAAGTTCTAAGAAATATTATCAATAAGAACGTATTCCCTACTGACCCAAATAAAAAAAGTAAAACTGATCATTTTCTACAATAAAGTAAAAACCACTAACCTTATTATCACAAATAATTCTTACCCCTCGATTAGAGTTTTGGATAAGACACACCTTGTTTATCAGTTTAAATTCCTTTGAGAGACTGTGTCTCCGACAACCAAGAAAAAAACATACATAGGTTTGACTACCACGACTTTGTCGAGAAGATTGACGATCCATTTGTCTGATACTAGCGCCATAGCCCAATACTTAACTAACGCCCACTCCTGCCGCCGATCGGAATTCAGAAAACTCTTAGTAGAAAATACCAAAATCTGAGAATTTAGTACTAACAAACAAACACTCAATATATTAGAAGCCCTATATATAAAAAACCAAAAAAAAACCTAATTAATAGAATTAACTTTAATATCAGTAATAATATTCTAAAATGTTTATAGCTCTAAATATAGTTTCTTACTTAGTACATAATTCCCGCCAAAACCTTCTATGAATACTAACACATGGTCTATACCTGATTAACCTCATCGCCCCTAAGACGGGCCCAGATGGGTTCGAAAGTACTTGGGAGACAAATCCAAAATATGGCAAATTCATCAGCCAATTCCCCTCCGAAACCAAGATCCTAATTCGGACTATTGAAAGGATCTACCAAAGGATACTTAGGCATGCGTTGTCTCTTATATTCCACAGATCAAAAGTTATTGAAACTAAACTCCGTTCATGAAAATTCCGATTGATAATAAGCACACGGAGGATGAAAGTTCATTTCAGTTTCACGATATTGAAGTTGAAGACAGCCATGTTATAGTCTGCAAGGAAGCAGTCCATCGTAATGTGTTTCACAGATCGAGAGTTTTGGGAAAGAAACCCTGTTCATGGAAATTCCAATTGCTGTTAGGCATACGTAGTAAAGAAGGGAAGTTATTTCTGGTGCTTCTCTAGATTAGGACCAGAGCTAACTTTGATCCCGTCGTTAGGGTTACGGTCAAAGTTAGCCCGGGTCCTGATTTTTTTCTTCTTTCGTGTGAATCAGATGATTCTTGTGTTGGCATTAGTTTACTCGATGTTTTTTTTTAGTTAGAAATCTTTCTGGAAATACATCGGGTACTTACGGGAAGGACCACGAGAAGGTTGCCAACATCCCTAAGTGAGAGTGGAACCGACTGGATTCGAACTTGGAACACTTCAGTCCGTGTCGATATCCACTTAACCACCACTAAATCACGGCTTACACAAAGCCAACTTTTGAACAAACCCTGTTTTTAAGACAACCGACTCGAAATTTTGCCTGCGTTAAATAAAATGAAATAAATAAAATGAAATCCGTCGATCTAAACTCTAACAAAATTACCTCTAAGCAAAGGCAAAATTAAAAACAAAAAACAATTATTTTACATTCTATCCGCCATTTTTTATTTTCACTAGCGTGTTCGAACGCGGCATACAAATTAACATGCCAATTATTAAATTAAGGATGTTCACCGAAATGCGTTCTAAAATATATTTAGCTTTTATTTTTATTTTGTAAAATATTGCTTCAGTCTGAAAACTGTTTGAACAAGTCTTTTTCAGCTACATCTTAACACGAGATAATAATTATATTTTCGGTAAAAAGGCGAATTTTATTTGTATATTCGCTTTCTAAATTCCATAAAGAATGTTTTAAAAAAATTGGAATACACATAAAACATGTATATATATTATTACTTATCTATTCGAACTGTGATAAGAAAAAAAAGTAGGTTTTTATGTTTGTAGAGAGAGAGAAAAATGTCTTGTTTTCTTGGCAGATATTCCAAGCTATCGTACGAGATGTCTCATAAGTTATTAATGTTTAAAATAAAATAAAAAAAACGTATCCGAGAAGAGAATCGCACGCAGCGCCTACCCTCCATCTTTCCTTTTCAATATTTCTAGCAAACATGAAAGTGGATACTTAGTTTCTGAAGACCATGCTCTTCTGCGTTTGCCGTATTCATCTGATAATGACCGCACACGAAATAAAAACACATAAAAAGAAGAAGGAGAGAACAAGAAAAGATGGCGTCGGTTGGTTGTTATTACACAGATTGCGATCTCGTTTACGAATGGCGTAGCTTCCTCTGTTTTTCCCGCCAGCCATCAAAATTGCGCGCGAAAATTACCTCCGCTCTCTTGCTGGCCAGAAATATGTGTCCGTATGTGATTTGCCGAATGTTTTAGAGTCTAATTGTTGCGCGCGCGTCGCTCTAAGTCTTATGGCATTGAGAGGCCTTGTCGCTCCTCAGTCGGTCGGTAATTTTGAATCAATTTGTGAGAGCGGGGCTCTATTTCCGTACGGTGATTACAAGGGATATGAGAAATTATGGCTATTGGGTCGTTGCTCATCTAGCAAAAACCTCTTGCTATGTACATATTCAATTGGTCAGAACAGTTGGTTGAGACAGTGGAAAAATAACCGTCTGTATCCGATGAAAAATTATAAGTAATCATATACTTTACGTTCTTATATATTTACTTAAGCCAATATTAACTTTTATTATCGTAACTAGCAGGTACCTAGGTGGTGCCCGGGATGTGTAAATACTCTTCGTTTTATTTATCTTCCTCCCACAAAGAAAGGATGTGACACAAGGTCGGGAAAGTGGGATTTGAAAAGCCAGCGCCCGAGAAGGTGCGCACTCTGGCCGACAAAAAATGCCTGGGCAGCCCCGTCGGCATTCCCCGGTAAGGGCGCGTCAGGTAGTAAGCCATAAACTTACTCAACCCCAAAGAGGGGAGGCAAAGCCTGGGAGAGTGGACCTCCTAGAACTGCACAGGACAAACCCACAGACCGGCGGAATCAAGACCAGAAGGCCAAGACGATACTGGTCTATAGGGTGTAGTATCCATCGGAACAGATATTACACTTTGATCTTGGCCAAAAGGCGAGGAAGCCGTTTACTATATTAATGTTATAGAATACATTAATGTTATAGAATATATTTATTTTTTAATTGCTATACTTTTCTAGTTTGAGGTCATCGATGATAGTCCGTAGTATGTTCCATAGGATCTTCATGCGACTCAGGTATTTGTGTAGAGTTCCTTTTGTAATAGCAGTTTGTCACTCGTCTATTTGCTGTTGCGATTTATTTCTTCATCTGGGTTTATTTTGGTTTGGCGGATTGATCATTTCTACTCTATTGTAATTAGTTTGGCCTTTTGGCTAAGATCAAAGTGTAGTATCTGTTCCGATGGATATTGCACCTCATAGACTGGTATTGTCTTGGACTTCGGGGCTTGATTTACGCCGGTCTATGGGTCTGTCCTGTGCAGTTCTAGGAGCTCCACCTTCCCAGGCTTCGCCTCTCCTCTTTGGGGAGGAGTAAGTTTATTGCTTACTGCCTGAGGCGCCCCTACCGGGGAATGCCGACGGGGCTGCCCAGGCAATTTTTAAACCCCTACTTTCCCGACCCGACCTTGGGTCACATCTTACTTGTGGGAGTAAGATAAAAACTGGCGTGGTGCCTAACTCCTGGAGAGGAGTAAATCAATACTCTATTGTAATTAGTCTGTTATATTCTGGTATTAAAGTAGTCAGCGTTCGCAGGATGCCGACCGGGTGCCCATAATATTATTGCAAATAATACAAAGACAACATTAATACCACCATTGGATTCCTAATAGATTAGACTAACCTTAACCCTAACCTTAACCCTAAGCCTAACCCTAACCCTTACCCTAATTTTAACCCTAGAACTCTTTGTTTTCAATTGTGTTATCGGAGACAGAGATAAAGATAGAGATAGAAAGAGGAAAAATAACATTATTATATCAATTCATATTTTAATATGCATGAACGCAACCCTCTCTATGAATCGCAAAATATATCTTCTTCACTTTGGATCTCACTCATCCTCACTCGTTATCTCTCAGAGTGTATCCCCCCCCCCTCGCGTTATACATCTGCTTCCTTCTGTCTGTCTCTCCTTTCTCTCGTTGTAGCATTCTTTCTATTAACTTTATGTTAGATCAGATGTATCTGCTTTCTTTTGTATTTCTATTTCTCTCCTATCTAACGATTTAACATAAAAAATAAGAGGCTTTAACTTTAATTCTGACTCGTCATTTAAAATTTGATTATGAGGCCTCGACGTTTTACACAATCTATTAAGCTGATTTATTACACCAAAACATTAGCTTATAAACAAAATCGGGAATCTGCATATATATATATATATATATATATATATATACATATATATATATATATATATATATATATATATATACATATATATATATATATATACATATATATATATATATATATACATATATATACATATATATATACATATATATATACATATATATATATATATATACATATATATATACATATATATACATATATATACATATATATATATACATATATATATACATATATACATATATATATACATATATACATATACATATACATATATACATATACATATATACATATATATATACA
Source organism: Sepiola atlantica (assembly GCA_963556195.1). Taxonomy (NCBI): domain Eukaryota; kingdom Metazoa; phylum Mollusca; class Cephalopoda; order Sepiida; family Sepiolidae; genus Sepiola; species Sepiola atlantica. Next base: position 14,083,119 of record OY744528.1, on the reverse strand, counting down.
TATATACATATATATATATATACATATATATATATACATATATATACATATATATACATATATATATACATATATATATATATATATATATATATATACAGAGAGAGAGAGAGAGAGAGAGCGATCGATCTGTGCATACCTTGTATCTTCAGAATCCTGTAGCAGAATAAACGTCAGTAACATATAGGTCTTCGATTAGAAAAGATCGGTATCTATTTAGGTCGCCACTTCGATAGACATGTCATGTAATAAGAATTAATGACCACTAAATCCAATATAAATGTTTTTTTCTCTGAAAATAACAGACCTATAGAACGTCTTTAAGAAGGGATATAAGAAAGTGCCGATATTTCCTCGACTAAACACATCGAAGCCGGCGAAAATCGATCAGACTATCATGATATCCCAAAAATAGTACAAACACTTTGAGGAAAAGCGTCGTGGAAAGGCAAACATAATTAGAGAGCGTCATCGCGAGGTTACCATTTCTAAGGTTCCCTAACTGATACGTAGATGTGTCTTCCTTGAGATCGAGCCACTACTAATACTGTCATTAATCGGTACTTTTATAGGAGACGCGAAGTCACGGAAACGTGGTGTGTTCCCTATAAGAGTACCCATTTGGCCAAGATCAAAGTGTAGTATCTGTTCCGATGGATACTCACTCTGTAGACCGATATTGTCTTAGCCTTCGGGTCTTGATTTACTCCGGTTTGAGGTACTGTCCTGTGCAGTTCTAGGAGGTCCACCCTCCCAGGCTTTGCCTCTTCTCTTTGGAGAGGAGTAAGTTTATTGCTTACTGCCTGAGGCGCCCCTACCATGGAATGCCGACGGGGCTGCCCAGGTTATTTTTGCTACGCCAGAGTTCTCACCTTCTCGGGCGCTGGCTTTTCAAATCCCACTTTCCCGACCCGACATTATGTCACATCTTACCTTGTGGGAGTAAGATAAACCTGGCCTTGTGCCTAACCTCCTGGGGAGGTAAATAAAAAGTGTAGTATGTGTTCCGATGGATACTGCACCCCATAGACTGGTATTGTCTTGGCCTTCGGGTCTTGATTCCGCCGGTCTGAGGTACTGTCCTGTTCAGTTCTAGGAGGTCTACCCTCCCAGGCTTTGCCTCCTCTCTTTGGGGAGGAGTAAGTTTATTGCTTACTGCCTGAGGCGACCCTACCGGGGAATGTCGACGGGGCTGCCCAGGCTATTTTTAATGGCCAGAGTGCTCACCTTCTCGGGCGCTGGCTTTTCAAGTCCCACTTTCCCGACCTTGTGTCACATCTTACCTTGTGGGGGGGAAGATAAATAAAATAGTAATAAAGACGAACGCCTCTGTGAGAGTCTGTGAGTTTGTCTCTACATCTGCAGGAAGTAAAAAAAAACTGCAACACATATTCTTGTAAAAATTGGAACATCTGGGATGGAGCACTAATCAGTAGCCTCGCCTTCTTGGACAAGATTTTAAAAAAAAGAAGGATTTCTAACCTAACTGGCCCCGCACCATCTCTTTCCATGAGCCTAGCGTAAGGCGGAATTTCCATGGACAGAGTTTCTTTGGAAGCGCTTCCCGCCTATGAAACACATCGTCGCTTGACGGCTCTCCTCTACTGATTACAACTCGGTCCTCTCAAAAGCCAATGTTTAAAATTACTGTCATGAACCCCCACCCAAAATAATTAGACGTAGTTCATAATATTGATCAATGTTAGTACTTCCACAATGCTCCTCATCTTTCAGCTGGCATTCATTTCATTCACATTAACCCTTATCATCAAATGGCTCTTTATCCTTGATAAACCGTTGCCGTTGAAACTATCATAGTGGAGCCACCATTATACTACTACTACTACTACTACTACTACTTATAATAATAATAATAATAATAATAATAATAATAATAATAATAATAATAATAATAATAATAATAATAATAATAATAATAATAATAATAATAAAAATTTTCATGATCATTATTGCCATAATAATGCGAACCCCACTGTAGTTCGGGATTATCACATAAAAAAGATAATACTTATACTACCACCACTACTACTACTACTACTACTACTACTACTACTACTACTAATAATAATAATAATAATAAACAGGTTCGAAAACTTAAAATTTAAAACTGAACTATCTAAATATCGTCAGCTGTGTCGGTTTTTAAGTTAGTATATATATATATATATATATATATATATATATATATATATATCCAATTTTGTTTCATTTTTCTTCAGTCGAAGTTCTTAGAAATCAAGAGGCGCCTCCATGGGGCTAACACTTGATCTCTATATGAGATGCATAGATATTCAAATATTCAATTAAAGTTCTCCTTTACCTGTCAAACATTGTGTTAGTAAAGAAGTTAAGAACATTAATTTTCCTCTCCCTAATTGAACTGTTTACTATGTTATAGTCTATATTTCTTGTTATCTCTTGGTCTTACCGGATTCCAGGACGTGAATTCATCTAGTCTTGTGGAGTATCCAGCCAAGTGCTGTTAGTTGATGTAACATTACTTGGTAAAGGTGCACAATTCCTCGTATGAGCCAGTTTATAGCTATGTTGAGCGGATCTTATTTGGGCTTTGAATATTATGTTATTTTGAATATTTGGTCAGGGTTTTGTTGTAGGGTGAAGTATCCACATGTCAGGTTGTCCTGACAAATCCTTGTACAGAGAGCTCGAAGACCCTCGAGGATGGTGTCTGGTAAGTAATTCAATTTTTTAAATTTAATTTTACTTCAGTCGAAGTTCTCAGAAATCAAGGGGCGCCTCCATAGAGCTAACACTTGATCTCTATATGAGATGCATAGATATTCGAATATTCCATTAATTTTCTCGTTTATCTGTCAAACGTTGAGGTTAGTAATGAAGTTAAGAATATTAATTTTCATCTCCAATTGACCGGTGCACTATGTTATAGTATATATTTGTTGTTGTCTTTTGGTCTTACCGGATTCTAGGACAAGAATTAATCTTGTCTGGTGGAGTATCCGGCTAAGTGCTGTTAGTTGATGTAACATTACTTGAAAAGGCGCACAATTCCTCGTATGAGCGAGTTTATAGCCGTGTCGAAGGGAACTTATCTGGGCTTCGAATACTATGTTATTTTGAATATTTGGTCAGTGTTTACTTGTAGGGGAAGTATCTTCATGTCAGGTGATACTGACACACCTTTGTACAGAGAGACCGAAAACACTGGAGGATGGTGTCTCGTAGGTAATTCAAACTCCCTGCAGGTAATCTAAATATATAGCGTGTGTGTGCTTTCAAGTAAGTCATAACATTAGATTACCTATTATGAAAAAGAACCTCCAGACTGTCGCAGTCGTAAAAGCTTTTTAAGTGCACTTTAAACTGTCAAGCGATATATCCAACTGTTGATTATAACGTGGAAGAACCAAACCGATCTCCAGAAAGTCAATCCTAACGGCTGAACGACGAACTGCTTATCGATACCTTCTACATGGCCCATGAAACCCCGAATCAAATAAACCGATAAAAACAATCCTAAATCTAAAAGAAAGCATTCCGAACAGATCGATATTCGATCCATAACGGATCGATGTGTTTGTGTTAGTATCGACGCCATTCGGGGAAAACGGCTTGCTTCAGAAAATAGGGGGTAGGTTTCAGATATATTAAGGCCTAAGATCTAATTCCGGATTAGTCTTATCAGCTAAGTGTGGGAAGCACAGAATGCCAACATTTTGTCGGATTATCCTTTCTTGTCACCGCAAAATCCCCAAAGACTGTGAATCCGATTTTCTTGTTGTAACCCGATGTCAAGGGGTGCGTGAATGGCATGATAAATACCGTCTTGGATATAGATTTAACTATTACGTGTTCAAAGCCTATATCTGTTTTTACTTTCATCTCTCTCAAACAAAGAATATTGACACTGAAGCATAAGGGGCTACTATGATAAGGGTCAGATTTATATGTGGTGACTTGGGTGTGCAGTTGGGCAGCTAGATATTTGTTCACATTACATTTAAAGTTATGTAAATTGGTACTGTCTGGGAAATAGGGGGAAACAGTGAATTCCAAAGGCAGGCAGTCCGAGGAGCGAAGCTATCGGAGTAGAAAATCTTCCGGTATCTAGGGACCGCTAAAGTGAAGAGGTGAGATTTTGCTGCTAGTTGCGTATTTTTGTTGATGGCATACAAGTGCAGTAAATGCGTCGGAGTACATTCCGTGGAAATACTTATAAAACAAGCACATGGATGAAACTCTGCGGGGATGTGACAGGGGCTGGAGTTTGGAAGACAGTGCATGTTGGAAATTCTTCGTTGCTTTGTAGCAATATAGGATACTGGCAGTTGTGATAAGTTTTCTAGTGTAAAAAAGTGACGGGACCCCACAGAGAATTGCGAAAGATTGGGGCGCTAGTATATATTTTGTGCTTTGCGTAGGATACGTTGGGGAACTGAATCAGATTCTAAAACGCACTGGTAAAATATTGTTTTCAATTTTTAGAGATCATATAATTTCTTGTTTCAAGTTTGACAACTGCAGCGAACCATGTGAAGGAAAGAGGTTGACCCTGCTGGCTGGTTGGCTGTCATAATTTGACGGGTGACACGTCAGATACCCGAGATTAAGTTTCATACAAAAGTAATCAGGTCCAAGAGAACGATAAGAACGCGTAGAGAGGCTTACACGGCGGGACTTATCAGGTTGGAAATAGAGACGTAATAAATGCGCCATCAACGCAGCAATTCAAGGTGAATTTGGGCAGGTGCTGGGCTACTGTATCCTCTTCTGTGTAAATTTCTACCATCCTTTTTCTACATGCTTGATTGATGTTTTGCCAAATTAATTGAATTAAATTGAATATACGTAAAAAGAAACAAGTCGCGCATGCGTGGTCCCTCCTCTGTATGTGACTCGATGTGGCGAGTGTAAAATGCAATAAATTTGGGCAATTTGGGGATTTTTTTACCCCCCTTTGACTCCCCTGGGGACGCGAACCAGAATTTTCGTAGGTCAAGGATGCTCATTTTATATCCAGATCAATTGCCTCTACATTTTGGCCTAGTTTCAGAAAAAGTGAATGGATGGATCAAACGTTATGGGAGAAAAGGGTCATTTTTTTGCTATTTTAGAGAGCTTTTGACCGCATGGGGGTGCGAACCAGATTTTCCCAAGGTCAGCGATACTTATTTTCTATTAGGAACAATTGCCTCCAAATTTTGGCCAAGTTTCAGAGAAATTGGATGGATGGATGAAAAGTTATGGGCCAAAAAATGTCAGTTTTGCCATTTCGGGGCCTTTTGACCCCCTGGGGGGACTAACCAGATTTTTTTTCCAAAATCATAGAATGTCACTTTCTAACCTGACCAAAGTTACAACTTCATGCAAAATTTCAGAGAAATTCAAAGGATGGTTGCGGAGAAAAATCCGGACGGACGGACGGAAATGCCTCAAAACATAAATCGGGGGACCAATTATGGAATAACAATTATATAAATAGACAGATAGATATATTGATAGTTAAACAAAATATATGTGTTCCGTCTTTAGGATTAATATTTACTGTGATTATTATGTAATGTAGATCAGCAGTAATTTAGAATTTAGTGTATCTGTGAGGCTGAACTATTTTTACAGGAATTTATTTAGTAAGTTTATCTGAGTAAGCTAGTGGTTGGTGCACCAAAGAAAGATGTTGCAACTGTACTCCATGCATGGACGAATTGTGGTTTTGTAGAGATATATGATATTGATAGGTGTGAGAAGCCGAGCTTCGTTGCAGCATATCGGATTCACCATGTTTAAAAAGAAGCGCAAATAACATTGAGAAAAGCATAATCCCCATTGATTACTGAAATAGTAACTCGTGTTTAAATAATCGTTAAAATATTATCATTGAGAATATGTATTGCGCTTTGCCATTCAATAACTCACGTATAATAAAAGTTTACAGTTACAGGATATTGACAAAACATTAGGATTAACTACCTTACTATAGAGAAGAATGAGAGAGGTTTTTTTTAAAAATAGAAATGGCTCAAGACAAGGCACGAAGCCACTTGATGTAAAGACCAACAAAAAATGTTACGTCAAAGTCAAAAACTAGCCAACGATAAGTGTTAGGTAAATAGATTCCGGTCCATATAACAGCAATTCTTCCTCCTTTGTCAGAAACATCGCTCATTGCATGTAAGGACTAAAGGACAAAATAAGGGAAGCCAAGTAAGGAAGACTGCTGAAAGTAAACCGAAGATCCACTTTCTACAGTTATTCGAAGATTTAAAAATAATTAATACCATTCCTATCTGTGGTGGACATTTTTTTATATTCCTTCTTAATCTGGAAATTTATCTTCTAAAACGATTTCAAAAACTATTATTTATTTGGTAATAGAGTAATATATTATTCGAACAAGGTGTAAGATCAGATTATGAACAAAAGTAGCGTTAAAAAATTAAAGATGAATTTGGATGTATTCAGAAATACTGTGATAGAAGGGATTAAGAAGGGATTTTGGGACCTATCGGATGAAATATTTAGCATAATTTCATATGTCAATCAATATTGTATTAACAGTGTAAATGTTTTGTACGAGCTTTGTTTTAATAGGTAGGTGGAGAAAATCGTTAAATCGACATAAACAAACAATAACAATAATAATAATAATACTATTTCTTTCGATATTTACACGTGTTTGTGATAGTACACATTGATAGAGTCACATAACGAGGACCGTTGTTTGAATGCGTAGTTTGAGTAACACGTTAAGGGTCAGTGGTGACCCCAGAACGGTAGTCACCGAGACCACGTGACCTCCGCACAGAGATTTTCTGTCTACTGGTTGGCGAGGCTTCAAGCAGGAAAGACGTGCACGGGGTGCCGTCCCCAATTGAAGCGCAGGCGCGCACAATGTAAATAAGTGTAGTGAGACGAGCTATCCTTCTATCTATCTGTCTGTATGTATCTCTCTCACACATGTACGAAAGTAACCTGCCTCTATGATCTTTTCTACGGCTCTTCTTCTCTTTCTATTAAAGATTTTTCACAAACATTGTCGTTAAAGTTGGTTTATCAGCAGACGGATAGAACTTGGGTTCCCTACGCGTGTATAATCTTTAACAGATGCACCGATAAGTGAAACTACAACAATATCTTGCTAAGAGATAGGTAAACAGTATCCCTCTGACAGGATCCAAAGGATAATCAAACATGAACCACATACACAAAACGATGATGTATGACACAAATATGATAAAAGCGGTATAACTCAAACGAAAGAACTAGGTGTCATTGTTCTTCCTTGGTGGGCAACACGGGGCAGGTCGGGGTCAAGCGAATGCTAGCATCTCTAATCTCAGGTACCGGAATATAACAGACCACATTCAGTTCACTAGAAATGATCAAAGCGGCAAAGCAAAAACAACACAGGAAGAAATGAACCACAGCGGATAAGAGACGAGTGATAGAAGGCTATTAAAAAAGGAGCCCTACACAAAGACGCTACCTGAATTGCATGGAAACCACAACCTACGGGCTATATCTACGGACTACTATATAACGAAACAAAGGACGGCAGACCAAAAACAGACACACCCAAAAAAGAGGATTGTTCTTAAAGTTGGGGCTAATGGGAATAATTACCACACATGTTCCAGAGAACACCAACAGCCGGTATCAACTGGAAATCAATGGTAAACGGCGGTTGCAGCAAACATACAGTGATTTGCAAACGGGTACAGAAAGCGGTGAATACGGCTGGAAATATGGAGAAACTTTGAACTTAATAAGTTAATTTAATAATTTACTAATTTTAATTACAAAGAATACAAAGTTAATAAAGAAAATGTAAATTAAATAAATAAATAATAAATAAATGTATAATAAAATATAACGTTATAAATTATAACAATTATGATAACTATTATAATATTGTAATAACAATATGTTATTGCGTTGCAATAATAACAATAATAATAAGTATGTTATAATTTAATAATTAATAATAATAATATAATAATAATAACAATGATGGTAATAATTCATAATTATAATAATATAAAAAATAATAATATATAATAATATATATGATAATATATATAATATAGGAAATATATATAATAATATATATAAAATATAATATAAATAAAATAAAATATAATATAAAAATATAATATAATATAATATATATATATAATTATATATAATATATAATATATATAATATAATATAATATAAAAATAAAATATAATATAAATAAAATATATATAATAATATATATAATATACAGGGTGGGCCAAAATAAGGGTCCTATCTTTAAATTTGAATAACTTGAATTTAAATAACTTCCACAAAATAAAAGTTAAACTCACCGAACTTTATGTGTGTGTAGACTGACCCTTCCGAGATTTTTTGAAATAAACAAAACAAATTTTAGCCGAAAAACACTTCTTAAAACTTACAAAAACTAAAGTATTGTTTTTTACACTGTTTTGAGTTTTTTAAGCAAAAATAATGTTTTCTAAATGAGGGTACGTTCCTTAGGGCTAATACGGCTCATGCTTGCTTCGGAAGGGGTCCTTTACTTATTCTAAAAATAAAAAAAAATCAATAAATAAAAAAGTTATGAATTTTTAAAAATAGGACCCTTATTTTTGCCCACCCTGTATATAATATATATATATAATATATATATAATATATATAATATATATTTGAAATAATAATATATATATAATATATATATATAATAATAATTATAATAATATAAAAAAAACTCGTATAATTTATAATAATAATAATAATAATAATAATAATAATAATAATAATGATAATAATAATAATTAATTATAATAATAATAATTAATAATAATGTAATAATAATGCAATAATAATTGCGTTGCATAATAACAATTATGGTTATTAAAATATAATAAAATATAACAAATAATAAATGTATAAATAAATAAATAGAAAAGAATACAAAGTTAATAAAGTTAACAAAGTTAATAAAGAATACAAAGTTACAAAGTTAATTTAATAACTTAAAATACTGCTGGAAATATGGAAAGACTTTGAACTCAGAGTTCAGGAAATAACACTTGTTATTGCCAGTCACGAATCACTGATAATGATTCGTGCTAAAACTCTTAGTGAGAAAATAAATAAATGATGATGATGATGATGATGATGATGATGATGATGATGATGATGATGATGATGATGATGATGATGATGTGGAGGAGGGGGGAGGATGAAAATATTGATTATGATAATAAAATAGAGTTAATTTGGCGTAAAATCGACAGACATAAAAAAAGAAACAGCATCTTAATGTGTATTCGAATTGGTATTCTTTGTAACGTCATCAGTCAAATAATGTTCCGCCAACGTCGTTCTTTTTGTCAAACCATTGCTAGAATTGTGTTATTTATATATGAGAAAATTAATGTTTTTCGCTTGGTTCATGGGCAGAAATGAAACGTACTCGATCTTTGCTTTGATACCTCAATTCAAGCCAAAAAGAAAAGTTGATCTACCGTTAAAGAGACAAAGACAAACACACCTTTCACAATGTCAGAGAACAAAGGTCGAATGCGCATGCGTCAGATTGTCAACTTTGCCCAATCAGGTTTAGACGTTCAGAATAAAAACATTTGCTCAAACGATACATTAAATGAAAAAGTCTTATTCTAATATTTTTTATCAACTTTATTTCACGCCTTTGCTCAGCCAACAAAAGAAAAAGCTTAAGAAAACAATTGACCTTAAAATTTAAGAAACGGGTTCAATGCCGCAGGAGAGTTGAACGGGACGCGTTTTACACAACCTCTTGTGTTGACATCTTAAGTCCAACTGCCTTGGTTGAGAGGTTAGAAAATCTTTGTGAGTTGTTCAGCGGAAGTACATCATAGGAAAGTGTTTTAATTGGATAATAGATTAATAACTCCGCGTTGAAGAGTCTTACATAGAAAGAAAATAGTCCATCAAAATGTAACTGCTAGAAATGCAATCGACCTGGATCAGCAAATATCGGTGTATTGATTCTGTTTTGTTTTCATTTGCTTTTCGAATTCTAAAAAAAAAAAAAATTTTAATGTTTTTTTTTAGAATCAAGCACTCATAAGAGAGACTACGTGAAGCTTGCCAAACATCCCTAATATGTCGACTGACTGTATGACTCTTAAACTGCACACTATGAAAATTGGGAGGTGACAGTGGTTAAGTGGATATCGACACGGACTGAAGACCTGGGTATTCCAAGTTCGAATCCAGTCGGTTCCACAGTATCACTTTCACTTAGGGATGTTCGCAACCTTCTCGTGGTTCTTCCCGTAAGTATCCGATGTCTTTCCAGAAAGATTTCTAACTAGAAAAAAACATCGGGGAAACTAATGCCAACACCAGATTCATCTGATTCACACGAAACAAGAAGAACTATGAAAACTGACTCCATAAGTATATATATATATATATATATATATATCCTTAAACTACATTATAAATTGTATTCAGATAAGTATATTTATTTTTTTAAGAAGTACAATAATATCGTGTGTCTGCGTTCACGCCGAACGCCACACAAAAAAGTGGCTCATAATCCTGGATTTTTTAAATAGACCTTGATAAACATATGTATTCGGAAACTACACTATCCAACGTACTTGAAAAAAGATATTTAATTTTGATAAACTGGAAACAATAATATTGTGGGGTCTTTGTTCGCGCTCGATGTACATTAAACACGGAAGTACATCATAAACTCCTCCATTTTGATTAACGGGGGTGCAATATTGTTGTGGGGTCCCCGTTCGCGCCGGATGCCCATAAAAGGAAGATATCTCACAGACCCTTACGATTTGGGAGATAAACATTATAACGATATATATTCTAAAACTACATTACTCAGGATACTTGGCTAAGTATATTCTTCTTGATCAAAGTGATTTGGGGTAAAATAATATTGTTTACATCGCCTGACATCCATACTTTATTTGTTGTATAACTTGAAAATTATGAAAAAAAGTAAAGAAAACTTGACAGGGTAATATTTGTTTTCGATCTTAAGGGTTGGATTATATGTTGGTCACCATACATTTACGGAAATGCCAGATAGGCTTAAATACCTTGAATTTACCGAACCTTATTTCAATAAATGTCACTATAGTAAAATCCCTCTCACCTTGGGCTTCGCCTTAAAAATGACATATAATAATTGTAAAATTAATAAACAAAGCTAAACTGGTAATATGGGCTGAGAATAAAACTGTATAAGGTTTCTCGCTCAATACTTGAGCTGGGTGTGGTCCAAACATACTCTGATATTCATTCGATTTGGTTTACTATGGACGAAATAAGTACATCAGGGGCATTTAAACAAAAATAATTTCTTTCATTTTTACTGGTCAACGTTCAAAAACAATAACGAAACTAGATCAAATAGTCGGCGGCTGATTATTTTTTATTTTTTATTTCAAACAGTTGCAAAAGGTAGCGCGTAGAGTGAAGAGAGCGTCAGTCGAAAGGAGGTAGTTTTTAAAAAGTTACATATTGAAGGAGAGGGTGAAAGAGATAGAGAAGGTTTAACAGAAAGGTATTATATATATATATATATATATATATATATATATATATATATATATATATATATTAGGAAGAATTTCAGTTGATAAACTAAAATAATTCTTGAATTTTCATGAGTGAGAGTCATCTATTTATAAGTTTTGTAAAAAAATAGATATTATTTCATACCTATGAGATATTTTAATACTGCATATAAACAATATATATATATATATATATATATATATATATATATATATATGAGATGGACATTTTGTCTATTTGATCGTTTGGTCATACTTTTCCAAAAGTAAGTTGGACTGTAACTTAAGTAAACATGTTTTAAATCAAACTATATTGTCTTGAAGTGTTTTATTATTTATTTGAGTCAAACATATTTTTATAGATGTTCATTTGCTTAAAATATTTGTAAACGGTTGATATTTTTAAATATTTGTAAACGGGTGATCTTTTTAATATTTGTTAACGGTTGATATTTTTTAATATTTGTAAACGTGTGATATTTTTAGTATTTGTTAACGGTTTATATTTTTTAATATTTGTAAACGGATGATATTTGTAATATTTGTTAACGTGTGATATTTTTAATATTTGTGCACGGTTTATATTTTTAATATTTGTAAACGGATGATATTTTTAATATTTGTTAACGTGTGATGTTTTTAATATTTGTTAACAGTTGATATTTTCAATATTTGGGAACGGTTGATATTTTTTAATATTTGTTAACGTGTGATGTTTTTAATATTTGTTAACAGTTGATATTTTTAATATTTGGGAACGGTTGATATTTTTTAATATTTGTTAACAGTTGATATATTAAAGCATTTATTAACGGCTAATTATTTAAAATATTTGTTCAAATTTAATGTTTGAAAATAGTTGTTAACGGTTGACATTTTAAATATCTGTAAACACGTAATATTTTAAAATATTTGTTAACGCGTAATATTTTAAAATATTTGTAAACGGTTACGTTTTATAAATATTCATGAACGGTTAATATTTTAAAAACTTTCTTAACGGTTTATATATTAAAATAGTTATTAACCGTGGACATTCTAAATACTTGTTAACGGTATATATTTTTAAATATTTGTCAATGCGTAATATTTAAAAATATTTGTAAACGCGTAATTTTACAATATTTGTTGACGCGTAATTTAAAATATTTGTTAACGGTTGATATTTAAAATATATGTTAACGGTTGATATTTAAAATATAAATTACGGTTGATATTTAAAATACACGTTAATAGTTACTATTTTAAAATAAGATTAAGTAGACTGTCTAGAAATAAAACGCATGTAGATGTTAGTTTAAGACACAATTTGAAATCAATTTATTATTAACTTCTAGGAGATAAAAAGTTAAAATCCGAGATTATCAATTAGCACGGCAGACTTTTAAACAGAAAGTTGTTTAGAGGCGAAACGAATGCACGTGTAAAATCTAGCCTGTAATTTATAGCCTGTAATATGTTATGTATCTTTCTATCTCTGCCCGAATAATTTACCTGAAATAAATCAATAAATCACATGTATTTTCGGCACAAGCGGCTTCGTGTTAATTTATTGTAATTAACGGTTATTCGGTCATAGACACGCATCCAGTTTGAATCATCTCCGAGCATGATATGAAGTTCAGCAGTATCGAACCTACGACCCGGCCAAGCAATAAAAAGCAATCATCATCATCGTCATACCAAGAGTTCGACTATTTAGTCGGTAGTCAAGCGCACGAGTAAAAAGAAATAGAGTTTGTCTGTTTAAGATTGTATCCAATACTCTCACCACGGTTTTACTCGCTTTTTGCTATAATTTGAAATAATGAGATCCAATTTGTCAATTAGAAATCAATAGCACTTAAGTTATTTATTCTAGTTTTTTAATCGAACCCGCTCGTACGGATCGATAATTTCAAAGTGATTACGAAAAACGAAAGACAATTATTATGTGCTGAGTTATTATGTTCAGAAATTGCCTTGGAATGTCAAATGGAAGAATTTAAATGTCAAAGAAGAACGAACTGAAATAAACAATGATATCTACAACGCCTTGCCCAACCCTCTGCTGGATATGTTTGGTACAAGGTCAAGTTGAATCTAATAGAGATCGAGTATGTATTGACTATTATAGTTTCGGTCATAACTTTATCTGTCAGAATTTTTACATTCCACTTTTTGTTTTTTTAGATTCCATCAGAATTAGTATGACCCATGTAAAAGGGGTGGAAGTATGGTTCAGTGTAGAGCGCCGATAACCGTGTATTAGAAGAGAATAAATAGAAAGTATGGTTAAGAGTAGAAAGAAGAAGTATAACATAGTATAGAAGGGAAGAAAATAGAAAGTATAGTGTAGTGTGGAAGGAGGACGTATAAACAAGCATAGAAAGGAACAGAATAAAAAAGTATGGCTAAGCGTAGAACGAGTGAGCATAAGTTAGAATAGAAGGGAAAATAATAAAAAAAGTATGGTTTAGTATAGAAGGATTGAGTATTACAGCAGAGAAGTTAAAATAATAAAAAGTATGCCTCAGTATTGAAAGAGTTAGTATAACTTACTACAGAACGGAAGAAAATAGAAAGTGTAGTTCACTGTATAAATGTTGAGTATAACTTAGTATAGAAGGGAAAAGAATAACAAGTATGGTTTAGTATAGAAGGATTGAGTATTACAGCAGAAAAGTTAAAAGAATAAAAAGTATGCCTCAGTGTTGAAAGAGTTAGTATAACTTACTACAGAACGGAAGAAAATAGAAAGTATGGTTCATTGTATAAAGGTTGAGTATAACTTAGTATAGAAGGGAAAATAATAACAAGTATGGTTTAGTATAGAAAGATTGAGTATTACAGCAGAAAAGTTAAAATAATAAAAAGTATGCTTCAGTGTTGAAAGAGTGAGTATAACTTACTATAGAACTGTAGAAATAGAAATGATGGTTCAGTATAGAAAGATTGAGTATAACTTAGTATAAAAGGAGAGATAATATGCTCCAGTGTATAGACAATTTCATAGTCATCAACTATCGTTGTCTGAGATAGTATGGCCGTGTTTAGAAGGGTGGAGAAAATATTACACAGTGTAGAATGTGGGAGTATGACGTACTGTCGGCGAAGAGACCGTATGGCTCATGGTAGAGGGAAAGAAGTATGTCCCAATTTAGAAGGAAGGCGAATATGACTCCGTGTAAAAGAGAGGGGAATTAGCCCAATGTAAAATAGGGAGTATGGCACAGTGTAAAATAGGGGAGAGTATAACCCAATGTACAAGGGGACAGTATAGGGTAGTGTATAAGGTGAAGTGAGATATATATAAGGGGAGTGTATAGTTTAGCGTAGAAGAGCGGCATTGCTAAGCGAAGGAGACGGTAGTATAACCTAATCCATCAAGTTAACATTTGAACTTGGCAAAGTCGAGTACATATTCAACACGCCACCATTTTTATGTGATGTTATCTCACATTTTAAATGACTTAATCGAAGAAATAAGCATATTCGCCTAAGTTAAGTTTAGTAAAGCATTGATGTGTGAAATAATTTATTATTATTATTTTTTTACAGTGTAAAATAGGGGAGAGTATAACCCAATGTATAAGGGGACAGTATAGCGCAGTGTATAAGGTGAAGTGAGAGAATATGACCCTATATAGAAGGGGAGTGTATAGTTTAGCGTAGAAGAGCGGCATTGTTAAGCGAAAGAGAGGTTAATATAACCTAAGCTATTAAGCTAAAATTTGAACTTGGCAAAGTCGAGTACATATTCAACTAGTATGGACAAACACGCCACCATTTTTATGTGATGTTATCCCACATTTTAAATGACTTAATCGAAGAAATAAGCATATTCGCCTTAGTTAAGTTTAGTAAAGCATTGATGTGTGAAATAATTTATTATCACTAATTTGATATTGATAAAAAAAAGTTGTATTTATTAGCTGATATACCAGTGACAAGAATGGTTCATAATATTAAGATACACTTGGGTTGTTTAATAACTACAGTCTACCCCCAAATGCTTCAAACAACCACAAACTTTTATGCAATTTTTGAAATGTTGTGTAAATAATAGAGCTTACACAACTGAGCTTCGGAAATATTCATTTTTATGTCAAGTCCCTATTAGGGAATCTGTAAGTTATCGAAAGTTCTTCAACTATGACGAATTAGTATAATGTATTTTAAATAATGTTTACATATAATTAAAATAATTTAAACTGATTAAAACTTACTGCTATATCGGAAACTATGTTCAAATATATCTAACGTGGCTGATGTTTGAATTTGGAACCGTTAAGCACTAATTCGACGATTTTAAAATAATCCGAATCTATTCAAATTTTGAGAAGAACTATAATTATCTTTGAGTTTGTTATGATTTGAAATCAGAAGAAAACATTTCATAGAAGCGGTTCAGGCCCCCACTGATGCCACTTTGAAATGAAAAGATATATATGTATAAATAAAGGTAGATGAAAGAAGAAAGGTAAACATGTAGGAATGACAAAAGTTTATTATTCTTTCCTTAAGCCATGGCTTTTCAAAGATTAACATCTTATCATCAGAGGAATTACATAGATAGATAAATTGGCAGTGGAAAAGCCAAAATTCAAAACTTAAAAAAATATGAAGTAAAAGAGAGTGAGAAAATTCGTACAAAAAATACTGAGTTTAGCAAACTACCAATTTCTATTAACCCTACGTCTAGGCCAGACACAGTTTGCACTAATTAAAAGACTATCCCGACTCTCCGAGAAGCGTGCCAGACTAGCGCTCCTGGCATTTTCTCAGAATCCGGGATTTTTCTTTTATTTATTTTTGACAAGGAGAGGAAAAAAATCTCTCGAAATATATCAAATTGATCCCTGATCATCCGGAATATTAACACACTTGCTGTCTTGTAAGTTCGTCTAGAAAAATAACCAACGCTTTTCGATGTATATCCGACTTATTTCGGTTTTGTTTTGTTTTTGTTCTTCACAGCATCCAGCGATCCGGAACTTCGCATTGCCTTCAACCTTTTTAAAACTTTTATTATATATATATATATATATATATATATATATATATATATATATATATATAACGTCCACAACACGCTGCAAAACTAGGTTATAATACCTACATTATTTCAAGTTTCTATATCTGAAAAATCTTTAGTGGACGTGAAAACATGCACTCATAGATATATTTATTATTTTTGTAAGTTCATTTATTTTAATTTTTAAACATATATAACCTATTTAACATTGCTAAAGACTAATTTTGCAACATTGAAGCAAAAAGTATTTGTATAAAATATTTCCCTGTAATCATTCTAATTAAGTTTGTGTTAATCATGTAGTACACGTGTTGCAAGATTTGACTAAAATAAAAGTCAGAATATATATTTTCTTAATAACGTATTAGTTCATGGTTTTCGAATTCATTTAGGTTGCGGGGTGGTTCCATAATCGTCGAGTCTAGCAGAACGTAGTTGAGAATCGGCTCGTGTTTGCATTAACGGATCTACATTCACTTCGCGATTTCTTTATTTTTCCAAAGTGGCATTGTTGTACACGGCGGGTTAGGATGAACCCACACGTGTCGAGAAAGCTTGTAGGTCGCATGCTGGATAGACCATTGCTTGAGGTAGGAGAAGAGTTTGTTTGACACTGGCGGCTTTGAAGCTGGTTGGTTATTGTTACACCGGCCGTTTTTACACAGGAAAAACTGCACCGGTTGTCACTATAAATAGTGCGAGTCACCAGAGACACAGAGAAGACAAAGCACAGTCTTATAACTGTCTAGCCAAGTGCTAGTCACTTTCTTACTTTGTTAATACACTTGTTGAACTAACCCTCGACTTGACTTCTTTTATTTATTATTTACTGTTGGACAACTTCACAACAGATTGGCGACGAGGATGAGATCATGGATGCAGTGTTTGATACTTTTCAGGTGCCCATACCAGAGACTGCTCCTGAGATTAGGGGATCAACAAGAAAACGGAAATCGACTGAGTTGATGATGGTGATTCCAAAACAAAAACGTTATTAATCTCCAGAGGGGATATTTTCAAAGGGGGGTGTTACACCGGCCGTTCTTACACAGGAGAAACTGCACCGGTTGTCACTATAAATAGTGCGAGTCACCAGAGACACGGAGAAGACAAAGCACAGTCTTGTAACTGTCTAGCCAAGTGCTAGTCACTTTCTTACTTTGTTAATACACTTGTTGAACCAACCCTCGACTTGACTTCCTTTATTTATTATTTACTGTGGGACAACTTCACAACAGATTGGCGACGAGAATGTCACCATGGATGCAGTGTTTGATACTTTTCAGGTGCCCATACCAGAGACTGCTCCTGAGATTAGGAGATCAACAAGAAAACGGAAATCGACTGAGTTGATGATGGTGATTCCAAAACAAAAACGTTATTAATCTCCAGAGGGGATATTTTCAAAGGGGGGTGTTACACCGGCCGTTCTTACACAGGAGAAACTGCACCGGTTGTCACTATAAATAGTGCGAGTCACCAGAGACACAGAAGAAGACAAAGCACAGTCTTGTAACTGTCTAGCCAAGTGCTAGTCACTTTCTCACTTTGTTATACACTTGTTGAACCAACCCTCGACTTGACTTCCTTTATTTATTATTTACTGTTGGACAACTTCACAACAGATTGGCGACGAGGATGAGATCATGGATGCAGTGTTTGATACTTTTCAGGTGCCCATACCAGAGACTGCTCCTGAGATTAGGGGATCAACAAGAAAACGGAAATCGACTGAGTTGATGATGGTGATTCCAAAACAAAAACGTTATTAATCCCCAGAGGGGATATTTTCAAAGGGGGGTGTTACACCGGTCGTTCTTGCACAGGAGAAACTACACCGGTTGTCACTATAAATAGTGCGAGTCACCAGAGACACAGAGAAGACAAAGCACAGTCTTGTAACTGTCTAGCCAAGTGCTAGTCACTTTCTCACTTTGTTAATACACTTGTTGAACCAACCCTCGACTTGACTTCCTTTATTTGTTATTTACTGTTGGACAACTTCACAACAGTTATCAATCACGTTCGTTCTGAAGGTGCTACCTGGATCGCTGACTAGGAGTGGGTGCCCAATGTGCAGTGCTTCGTGGAGCGAATTTTAAGAATTTATGCAGAGTTTATTCAGAGTCACTGCGCAACAATTCTCAAGATACCAACAAAGAAGGAAAAAAATAGCCGCCTTGTATGCATCGTATGCATTTAGAAATAACGCACATAATAATGCAGTGTTAGTTCAAAAATCACCTCTGATCTTAATTAAATGTCACACTCATTTTACGGAGCAATAAGAGATACTGAGGCTCGTCACCATACAAACACACAGATATATATATATATATATATATATATATATATATATATATACATATATATATATATATATATATATACATATGTGTTATTTTTAAAAAGCTTACAAAGCATTCCATTCAGAAGGCCAATCAACACCACAAAATATGTTTTCATACAAAAATGATTTATTTATCATTTTTCAAATTAAAGAGTTTTTTTTACCTACACGTGTTTGACTACCAAGCAGGTACTTGCTTGGCACATCATCAGGGAACATTAAGTATCTTGAATAAGAATTACAACAACACGTGTAGGTAACAAACTCTTAATTTGCAAAATGATAAATAAATAATGTTTGTATGAAAAAATCTTTTGTGGTGTTGATTGGGCTCATAAACGGAATGGTTTGGTAAGCTTTCAAAAAATCACATATAAATGATATAATCTTTTTTCTAAGTGAAAAATCCTAATTTATATATATATATATATATATATATATATATATATATATATATATATATATATATATATATATATATATATATAGATTAAGATTTTTCACTTATAAAATAGATCATTCAGTGAAGACCGGGGTTGTTCCAATAAAAAACAAGCTCGATGATACTCGATTACAGAGTACAGAGCATTTATATGTGATTTCATGAAGGCTTACCAAAGCATTCCTTCCAGGACACCAATTAGCACCATTAAAGATATTTTTTCTTATAAATACTATTTATTCAAATTAAATGTTTTTTCCTACACGTGTTTCACTACCAAGCAGTTAATGCTTGGCAGATCATCAGGGAAATTAAATGTCTGGAATACTGGTATCAACTGCCGACAATAGGACTTTCTTTTTTTATCGTTGTTCTTCCTTGCTTTTTAATTTTGACTTTTATTTTTATTTTTTTTCCTCTTCTCTTCTTAAGTGACCTCAACTATTGCAACGCCACATTGTGTATTGTCGGCAGTTGATACCAGTATTCCAGACATTTAATTTCCCTGATGATCTGCCAAGCAAGTAACTGCTTGGTAGTGAAACACGTGTAGGAAAAACATTTAATTTTAATAAATAGTATTTATAAGAAAAAATATCTTTAATGGTGATCATTGGTGTCCTGAAAGGAATGCTTTGGTAAGCCTTCATGAAATCACACACACATATATATATATATATATATATATATATATATATATATATATATATATATATATATATATATTGTATTTATACATATATATATTTATATATATATATATAGTAACCCAAGGAAAATAAACATCTACAGGATGAAAAATCCAGAGAATTTACCCCGACTTGCTTCCCTCTCCCACATACACTTCGTTCAAACATTTAAACCCAGCATAGCAACCACCCGACCCATACATCTTAACTTACAGCCTGGCACCCAGTAAATCTCTCCTTTCCACATCTAAACTTACGATCTGAGACCTTAAAAATATGCTATAAATAGATTAACCTTCTATCGTTTAACTGTTAACATAAGCTTGCAAACGTTTTTTTTTTCTCAATTGTTATAAATTTGACCATGTGATTTCCCGGTTTTGAATTTGGCCTTTTTTTTCCTTTCTTTTAATTCTTACCCAATATGAACATCTGAGTGAAAGATCAGACTTTTTCCGTCTCATGAGAGCTTAGTTTCTAATGACTATTGATCGATAACATCGACCTGCCAGTATATCGTCTTTTTATTAATGTCTGTATGAATATATATATATATATATATATATATATATATATATATATATATATATATATATATATATATATATATATATCGTGCCGCTTTAAATGTGTTAAAATTATCATTGTTTATCGGCTATTCAAATGGTGGGCGCGCGGTTAAAGACGTTGGATGCAAGTTGAAAAATACTTGTTATCCAGGGTTTCGAATCGTACGACCGGTAGTGAATAGTCATATCCCTGATTGAAAAGGGACGAAACGTATACGTACATAGATAATAAACAAAAAAAACAAATATTTTATATTTGTCGCTCCTCGTAAAATAAGTAGAGCACTCTTAATGGTAGTACAAACACAGCATGACGTCACTTGCTTTATAATGCATCATTCCTTCTTTAATAGAAGTAGAATGCCTGGATATCGTGCCGCTTTAAATGTGTTAAAATTATCATTGTTTATCGGCTATTCAAATGGTGGGCGCGCGGTTGAAGTCGTTGGATGCAAGTTGAATAATATTTGTTATCCAGGGTTTCGAATCGTACGACCGGTAGTGAATAGTCATATCTCTATGCTGATGAGTCCTGATTGAAAAAAGACGAAACGTATACGTACATAGATAATAAACAAAAAAACAAATATTTTATATATATATATATATATATATATATATCTGTGTGTATCTGCGTGTGGAAAATAAAATATTTGTTAACTAAATATAAAAAGGAAAATAAAGCTTCTGTATATTTTTTAAAAAGATAATTACCTCTTTTACTACCTTGATTGGTCCTAAAGTCAGTGCCCAGTATTTAGATTCTAAATCAAACATTGGCTTACAGTGTAATATCTTAATATAAATTGTGTCTGCTCATTAGTTCTTATTAGTATGGGTTCTGGGTTAACCTTTATGGGTTCTGAATTTGCATCGAATGAATGAAGGCGTGGCAAATGGATATGCAGATATACTTACTATATTCTGTTCTTAAAATAGATATATTATTCTATCAGTGTCGGTGCTAACCATTTAATTATTAAACGGTAAAAGGATATCTGTGATTAAGAAATTCTATGAATCAAACGAAGTTACAATGTTGCGGATGTCACAATCGGTTATAGATGAAGTTTTTACTAATTCAGTTTCTTCAAGAGAATGACAAGAGAAAAATTAGTCGCCGACCGATAGGACACAATAAAATGTAAATTAAATAGAGAAAATATTAACAGCCAGAAGTCAATATGAGAGAAAAAAGAAAGACACAATGAAAGGTTAAAGTAAAGAAGAAATTGAGATGTAAAAGGAATAATGGCAAGAAATGATAATAGAAAGAAACGATGATCGAAAGAAAGAAAATTAAAGAGGAAATTAATAAAAAGAAAATATGAGAGAAGAAAAGAAACAAAGAAAAAGTGAGAGGAGGAGAAATAAAGAAGTGTATACGAAAAAAGAAATAAGACGAACAAATAAAAGAATGAAAGAAGGGTAAGATAAAAGGAAGAAAGAAACATTTACACAAAAAAAGAAGAATGGAAGAAACATTTATATGAAAAAAACGAAAGGATAAAAAATGAAAGAAGTGTAATATAAAAAGGAAGAAAGAAACATTTTTACAAAAAAGGAAGAATAAAAGAATGAAAGAAGTGTAATATAAAAAGGAAGACAGAAACATTTTTACAAAAAAGAAAGAAAGAAACATTTATATGAAAGAAAAACGAAAGAATAAAAGAATGAAAAAAGTGTAATATAAAAAGAAATACACAAACATTTATACAAAAAAAAGAAAGAAAGAAATATTTACATAAAAAAACGAAAGAGTAAACGAAAGTAAAAAGTGTAATATAAAAAGAAAGAAACACACATTTATACAAAAAAGAAAAAAGGAAAGAAAAATTTATATTAAAAAAAACGAAAGAATAAAAGAATGAAAGAAGTGTAATATAAAAAGAAAGAAAAAACATTAATACAAAAAAGAAAGAAAGAAGGAAACATTTATATGAAAAGAAAGAAAACGAAAGAATAAAAGAAAAAAGAAAGAAAAATACGGAATCAATGAACAAAAAAAGAAAGAAAATAGAAGGAAAGTATCATATGAAAAAGACAAATGCAGACGAACGAGCCGAATGCGGATTAGAAGTCGACTGCCAATGGCTCTTTTAGGAAATGTCTTTTTATCTCCGCAACCTGCGTTCCATTCAACGAAAGTAATCTTAGCTTATTTGCTTGGAAAAGAGTTCTTTTCAGACGCAATCAACTGTGACGAGAGCGAACAGATTAACATGCATCAGATCCGGATGTATGAGCGTATTTGCTATGTCTCTATGAATGCCTTTTGCGCGCCAAAATATCAGTATGGCTTCCCTACATCAAGGCCGAATTGATATATATATATATATATATATATATATATATATATATATATATATATATATATATATATATATTTATTTATATATATGTGTGTGTGTGCGTGTGTGTGTGTGCCCATCTTGCCAAGGTCGTCATTTGTTTGTTTGGCCCACTTAGCATCGAAGAGCGCCCAAACAATTTTAGACAAAACGAATACGAAACGAATAGGCAGTATAAAGGGTAATAACATCAAAGTGTCTAATAGGTTAGAAGTTAGAATGGAGACTGCTTAACTATAACAACGCCCCTAGAATGTAAATCCATACATTTAGCATCATGTTTTCCCCCGGAAAAAAAACACAAGCGTTTTCGTGTAGCTTTATTGCTATATGGGTATTTAATACTATCTATCTATCTATCTATCTATCTATCTATATATATATATATATATATATATATATATATATATATATATATATATATGTGTGTGTGTGTGTGTGTGTGTCCATCTTGCCAAGGTCGTCATTTGTTTGTTTGGCCCACTTAGCATCGAAGAGCGCCCAAACAATTTTAGACAAAACGAATACGAAACGAATAGGAAGTATAAAGGGTAATAACATCAAAGTGTCTAATAGGTTAGAAGTTAGAATGGAGACTGCTTAACTATAACAACGCCTCTAGAATGTAAATCCATACATTTAGCATCATGTTTTCCCCCGGAAAAAAAACACAAGCGTTTTCGTGTAGCTTTATTGCTATATGGGTATTTAATACTATCTATCTATCTATCTATCTATCTATCTATCTATCTATCTATCTATCTATATATATATATATATATATATCACATTAATTTATTTATAAACACATTTTTTAAACATATTTTTTTAATTAATTTATCAATTAATTTTTTGCATCGAGGTTTCGATCCCTGCTAGATAAGTCATGCTGATGACGGCTCATAGCCCGAAACAAGTGTCACACTCTATATTTTATGCACGCAAAAATTAATTTATAAATTACTTTAAAAAATCTATATATACAAAAATCTATGACTCGTCCAATTAAAGGCGAGTTAAAAAAAATGTTGGCGGTCCTCTGCATATTCTTTAAAATAAACAAACCGCTCAGGGTGCGACAAATAAAAAAAGCGCAACGGTAAACACCGGTCGACTATCGCCAGAAGAAACACAATAACAAAAAATCGAATAAAACTTTTTAAAAATAATAAATTATAAATGTCGTTTATCTTAATAATTTACTGCAATTTCATGGATCATTAAAACTGCTGTGACTAAATATATTAACACGTTCAGTATTTTAATTATACACTCGTCTTTGTTGGATAATACACACATAGAGAGAACTTGAATGCCTACTAGACACTGTGCCCGAATGTCTAAGGTTTCTCTGTACAGGTGTTTGTCAGGATAACCTGACATTAAGATACTTCCCCCTAAAAGTAAACACTGACGAAATATTAAAAATGACATAGTATTCGAAGCCCAAATAAGATCCTGTCTGTATAGCTACCCAACAGTAGCTTATACGAGAAATGGTGCACCTTCTCCAAATGATGTTCCTCTAGTAACATCACTTAGCTGGCTACTCCACCAGGCTAGATAGATTCTTGTCCTGGAATCCGGCAAGGCCAAGAGACCACACTAAATATATACTATCAATTGGTGAAAGTAAAATTGATGTTCCTAACTTTTTTACTGGCTCGGCGTTAGAGAGATAGAGGTGAACTTTAATGGAGCACTCGAATATCTATGTATCTCATATAGAGATCATGTGTAAGCACCAGAAATGGGCCCCCTTGATTTATGAGAACTTCGACTGAAGTAAAATGAACCAAAATATATCATTTGAATAAGATTGCGTATCGTTTATAAATTAATCATGTTATTTGACACATATCGTTGCGGATAAAGAATTATCGAGTTAAATAAATCAAGTTAATTTGAATTCGCTTCCTTAAATATGTAAACCACCTGTTGAATATAGCTTATTCTGATAACACAACAGGAAGCCAATTGATCTTTTTTATTTAAACACACTTGAATAGAAAGTTATATATTTATTTATCTCCTCGGCAGAAGGTTGGGCACAAGGTCAGGCGATGTTTTGAAAAGGCAGTGCACTAGGTGCAGTGCACCCCGACCTACATAAAAAACAGACTGAGCTACCCCGTCGGCATTCCTCAGTAAGGACGCCCCATACGATTAGCCATAAACTAACCCGGATATAAATCTCAAGTAATAATTAATTGTATGTGACCCCTCGCCAGTACGAGCGATACTAAGACTATAAATACAAATAAATACAACTAGTGCAAATACCCGTGGCGCAACGGATAAAAATGCTAAGTAATAATCAGTTCTAAGTGATACTTTCTCGAGCTGAAGAATACAAGTACAAGTTACTTAAGACTTCTATCCAGTCATGGCTGACGGAACGAGAACAAACTACCCCCTGTGGATAAAACAAAGGTGTCCGTTCGAAATTCCCTACAGATTCCCGAGTTCGACATAAAAATTGCCGAGTTCTAGCAACAGACGTACCTGAAGAAGGCCGAAGGTGACATTGACTGAAACGTTGTGAGAATAGCATCCAAGATGATAGCAGTAGTCAGAATAATGCAAAAAAAAAAAATACAAACACATCTAAAAAAAAAATTCCGAAACAATTTATACAATAATGTAATTATGGATATTCGTTTCACGACATTTGTTTATAATCAATGTTTTATTATCGTCTTATTAAACACGTGATACAGTATTTAAGCCGATAGTAAAACTTCTCTTTATCATTTTCGTTTTAACGAAGCTGACACGATGAATGCACCAGATATCATGGCATTGAACGGCTCATTGTATATCCCCGGCTGCCGTGATCTAAGCACTAAATTATTCTCGAAGGGCGCCGGGGTGGTGGTATTGACATGTACAAGTTCGATGGAATTAACTTTGAAGCATAAAATATACATTTCAACTTTCGATGTCGTTTTGTAAATACAGAGCGGCACGCACTGACGTGATCAGCAACATAAAACAAAACACACATTCCTGTCTCTTTTTTCATTTGCATGAATTATTTTAAAAATGTCAAGGGGGACTGGAAACATTCTCGTGTCAATTAAGGCTCGCGTGTCTGTCTATCTATCTATCTATCTATCTATCTATCTATCTATCTATCTATCTATCTATCTATCTATCTATCTCTCTATCTATCTATCTATCTATCTATCTCTCTCTCTCTCTCTCTCTCTCTATATATATATATATATATATATATATATATATAGTATAAATTGTTATTTATAAAAATATTATTGGTTTCATATGTGCATAAATGTTTCGCATATCTATCTATCTATCTATCTATCTCTCTCTCTCTCTCTCTCTCTCTCTCTCTCTCTCTCTATATATATATATATATATATATATATATATATAGTATAAATTGTTATTTATAAAAATATTATTGGTTTCATATGTGCATACATGTTTCGGTTGTACTCTTCACAGAGAGTCAACCTCTTCAGACCAAAAACACGATCTGAAGAGATTGTCTTTCTGTGAAGAGTACAACCGAAACATGTATGCACATATGTAACCAATAATTTTTGCATGAATAAAAAATATACACAAGAACAGCTCTACTTGTTATTGAGCACTTTTTATAAACATTGGAGTTTACACGGATTAACATGTACGGAAACTAATATGACACTTGTACTATTTATATATATATATATATATATATATATATATATATATATATATATTACTGTAGTAACACGTATCTCATTATATATATATATATATATATATATATATATATATATATATATATATATATATTTATATATATACAGGTGTTGTTATTCTTGACTATAGTGACTATATCGATAAAATGATGATGATACTTGATGATGCCACACCATTTGTAACATTTAGGCAATGCCAACATTAATGACAGGATACTCAATACAGAGACGAAACTACAATGTCGCTTTCTCAAGCTTCATAAAAGAGGATGGCTTTCCAAAGAAACCTATGATATAATCCACCCAGGTGGTTCCCAACGTTCCAGAATGGATTGGTTACCTAAGGTGCACAAGGACAATGTTCCTGTGAGACCTATACTTTCTATGATAGGTTCAGCCCAGCATCAATTAGGGGAATGGTTAGCTGAGATCCTCACACCGGTTCTGGAGATATACTCTGGATTCTGCATTCCTGACTAGTTTCGATTTGCAGAATTTATGCGTGAACTTAGGTGTTCTTCGGATACCGTGTACCTATGTTCCTATGATATATCTAGTTTGTTCACCAATGTGCCTCTCGATGAAACTATCGGGATTTGTTCCGATAGTCTCTATCGTAGTTCCCTCGCTAAGGGCCCTTTTCCTGAACATATATTTCTAGAACTCATGAGTTTAGCCACTAAATCTGTTGAATTCAGCTTTGACAGGAACACGTATCGTCAAACTGATGGGGTAGCAATGGGTAACTCTTTGGGCTCAGTTCTACCCAACATTTTGGTTGGATTTCAAG
Organism: Sepiola atlantica; assembly: GCA_963556195.1. Taxonomy (NCBI): domain Eukaryota; kingdom Metazoa; phylum Mollusca; class Cephalopoda; order Sepiida; family Sepiolidae; genus Sepiola; species Sepiola atlantica. Next base: position 14,055,614 of record OY744528.1, on the reverse strand, counting down.
AGCAACCGTTATTTGATCGATGTGCTATTTCCGTTATGTGGATGATATTTTTTCTATATTTATATCCCGTACGGAGGCCGAGGAGTTCTTACGACATTTAAAATTACTTCACCATCTATTGATGTTTACTAACGAAGGGGGGGGGGTGAATAATCCACCACCGTTCTTAGACGTTCTTGTCGAAAGATCGAATGTTTGTTTTGTCACCAGCATATACAGTAAACCGACTTTCACAGGTCAGTATATTAGCTGGGATTCATTCTCCCCTAAAATCAGAAAAATAAATCTGATTAAAACGTTAGTACATCGGGCTTTGTTGATTTGCTCTAGTGTTAAACTAGATGCAGAACTTAAAAGTATAACAGAAATTCTTTCGTCCAATGGTTATCCTTTACATACCATCGAAAGATGTATAAAGGAAAGAATCGCAGCTTTTAAAGGCGGGGGATTTTTTGGCCCCCAAAAATGTCCCGTTTATGTGAAGCTTCCATGGATTGGTATTAAAAGCCAGGAGTTATCACACAACATTTTTTCAGTCGTGTCACGTTGTTTTTTTTGGCAACTAAAGTTCGAACGTTTTTTTTTTTAGGTTTCCCTCTTTTTGGAAGGATAGTATCCCCATCATTCAATATAATATGGTCGTTTATCGCTTTCACGATCAGTGCGAGGCTGACTATGTGGGGTGTACTATCCACCGCTTAGAGGTAATAATTTCCCAGCATATTCCCCCTTCGATACGCAGGCACACCCAGTCGACCATTGGTGAACATTTATTACAATGCCAAGTTTGCACTGGAGGGATTTCAGATGAGGCATTCTCTATTTTGCATAGAGCTCGTTTGAAATCGCATTTAAAGATTCTCGAAGCGGTTGCTATTAATTTACGACAACCGTCTATGTGCAAACAAAAAGAGTACATACATAACTCAGAACTAATGGGGGTACGTTAGTGATGTCTCTTCCCATTTTTCTTTTTGATAATGAAATATTTTTTTTAATAATCTCGATTATTATTTATGGTCTTCTGACCACGTTTTTAATGGGATTCCCCCGTGTACTCGACGATTACCTGTAAAGGTGTCGATTGAAAGACGTCTCGGTAATTTTATTTATTTTCTGACCCTCTTTTTTTCTCAATACTCGTTTAAAAAAAAACATTCTCATAGAGAAAAAAAGAGAAAGTTACGAAGTGATTCATCTTTGTTCCCCTTCTCGTGGTTCTTTATTCCTCTCTTATAATATAAATCATAACATTAAAAAATCCTCATTATAGATAATAATGACAGTGCGTCGAATATTATTTGATTGTTTATTAAAACTTTGTACCTACAAATATATATATATATATATATATATATATATATATAGAGAGAGAGAGAGAGAGAGAGAGAGAGAGGGGGGGAGAGATGAGTGACAGATAGCGGCACAAAGACAAAGACGGATAGAGACGTATAGAGAGAGACACTGACAAACATACACAGAAAGAAAGAAAGAAAGAAAGAGAGAGAGACCCAACTCTCTCTCTCTCTCTCTCTCTCTCTCTCTCTCTCTCATTCGTAGTAGAGAAAGTAACAGAGTGGGAAATACGGATCAAAAGATAGAAATACAGAGAAAAAGTGAGAAAGACAGAGTAAGCGAGAAATAGGCATCGTGAAATAGAGAGAGGGGGGAAGCAGAGAGATATAAATAGGAGAGTCGGGGAGGGAAAGAGGGGAGATAAAAGGGAGGTGAAGGAAGCAGATATACATAGATAAGAGAGAGGGGAATAGAAACATGGGGAGGAGGCACACCTGAAAATTGCCGGAGGTTACAGCGGCCGAAACGTTGTGATGATAACACTATAGATGAGAAATGTAACCCGAATAACCAAAGTTATGCCAATTACCTCATGTCAAAAATTCAGAAATATAATATATTAATTAGCTTTGAAAATATAGCAATATGAAGAACGAAATGCCTCGATTTCAACTGGACATTTCTAAACAGGAAATAGAAGGTTAATGGCATCAACGTATTTATCTAATTCCATCCAAAATATAAGTTGTCACAATCGAAAATAACTAAACGTAGCAATTTTCACTTCTTTTTTCTAAATGGTTCTTAATGTCACGTAGATTAAACAAGCCGCGCGTGCGTGGTCCCCCTTTGTATGTGACTCGAGGTGGCGAGTGTGAAATGCAATAAATTTGGGCAATTTGGGGCATTTTTGACCCCCCTTTGACCCCGTGGGGGCGAGAACCAGAATTTTACTGAGGTCAAGGATGCTCATTTTATATCCAGAACCATTGCCTCTACATTTTGGCCAAGTTTCAGAAAAATTGAATGGATGGATCAAACGTTATGGGAGAAAAGGGTCATTTTTTGCCATTTTAGGGGGCTTTTGACCGCCTTGGGGTCCGAACCAGATTTTTTCCAAGGTCAGCGATACTTATTTTCTATTAGGAACAATTGCCTCCACATTTTGCCCAAGTCTCAGAGAAATTGAATGAATGGATGAAAAGTTATGGGGCAAAAAATGTCATTTTTTTAGCCATTTCGAGGCCCTTTGGGGGCTAACCAGATTTTTTTTCAAAAATCGAAGACTGTCATTGTCTTCTTTGACTAAAGTTACAACTTCATGTAAAATTTCAGAGAAAAATCGGGACGGACGGACGGACGGACATGCCTCAAAACATAAGTCCTCCGATTTTATAAATCGGCGGATCAATAAGCCAGGGCGACTGAAAGTAGAACGGTAATCGAAAGCGAGAACAGAAATTTGGAGTTCAAATATGTACTTAAAAGGTGACCCGTGTCTAGGGTTAGAGCTGTGCAACCGGCAGAACTATTATATTCCCACTAACGATTTCTTAATAGGATAGAAACATATATGTCTGTGGGTAATAATTAAAAAAAAAATTATTATGATAATTATTTAATAGCTCCCTTTACGGCGGGGCCTTTTAAGCGAAATAAAGATAAGACAATAATAAATAAGTTAAGATAAGCCTCTTTTATTTATTTGTTGTTAGAATGAATTTTTATCAGAAAATATATTGAACTCTTTGTGTCGGCAATATCTGCTGTCTTGAATCGGGTCAGCTCCGATTACGAGAAGTTGATTTTTCATGTTATATATATATATATATATATATATATATATATATAACTTTAACATTTTAGATTTTGTTAAATAAATGAAATATTTATTAAATCATTTTTTTATCCAAATTTTCGGTTAAAAAAAACTTATTCATGGTAATACAGACGATATATTTCTTTTTTTCTTTTTTTCTCCTTTTTTTTCATAGTCGAAATCTTACGGCGTAGCCGAAGATCAACGATGTTCTGGTGTTATTAAAGAAACTGTTTTTTAAGGTCCGATCTGTAGTGAAGCATGCTGATGTTAGCTGATTCTAAAATTTCAAAGTTTATCATTTCAACGGCGTTTCAATGCTGTAGTAACATTTATATATATATATATATATATATATATATATATATATATATATGTGTGTGTGTGTGTGCGTGTGTATGAGTGTGTGTCTGTTTATCTGTATGTATTTGTGTGCGTGTGTAAAATGGAAGAAAGGATATAAGCCAAAAGACAAACTAATTGGAAAAAGCAGAAATTAACACAGACATGAATTGATTCAGTAGATCGTCTATGTCCGGACTTTAATAAAACGTATTTTTTAGCGTATAACCGTTTTTCTATTATATATATATACATATATATATATATATATATATATATATATATATGTATATAAAATATGTGACCTTGATGTTTAACCTTCCCGCTCTCCTGCCTCGATGCTAACTTAAAATATGTTTAATAAACATGAATCATGTTCCCTCCTCCTCGTTCGTTGTTTAAATGACTCCGACCGCTATCAATGTTTTCCCCACACCTTCCACGGTTATTGTAATGTCTCCTATCTTGATGAGCCCATAACTAATCTTGTAATAAGCTACCCCTATCGGCTTACATAACACAAGCTCACTCCCCTCTCTGGTGAAGTTATAACTCAAACCGTCACGATTTTCCCCCATACTTTTTACTGTTAACTCAATTACCCACTGCCACCATCTATTTGTATCTCATAATTTATTTTTTTCATAAGCGGCCTTTCAAGATCCACTCCCCCTACTACCTTTGTTTCAAACATTTTGTACTTGTGTGTTATTTTCTTCAGATAATCATCCCGAGGAAGTCTTGAAATAAAGACGAAATATTTTTTGGTTTTATAATTTGCTATATATATATATATATATATATATATATATATATATATATATATATATATATATATATATATATGGGAAGAGAAGGATGAAAGTAATCCGACGTGATGGGAAAATGAAAAAGGAAAACCAAAAAATGGATGTTTTTTATGTGTACATCAACGTTTCGTCTTTATTTATAAGACTTCATCAGGATGATAAAATAGAGAAAAAATGTCATGCAAGCACAGATACATGTAGGGTAGACATATTGGGAAAAATAGAATGAAATAGTGGCCAACTGCTGGGTGGACGTCCGTATTTGTTGGAGAAATATATATATATATATATATATATATATTAGTATTTCATGTATTTGCATAACATTTTATAAGGAGATTTAATCTTTTATGTATCAGTTTTCAGTATTTACTTTTAAAGACCCTCGAAATCTATTAAACTGTAGAAGTGAGATAGTAAACAGCTGCTTACACAAAAATAAATCTACCTTAGGCTAACGATAAATAAATAAATAAAATAATAAATAAATAAAATAATAAATAAATAAAATAAACATTTGAAAATCTAAAAAAAAACTAAACAAAAATTAACAATTTAAAAATTAAAACCTAAAATAGAAATACAAGGAACCACGTGTTAAAATAAATTCACCCATTATATTGACACAACAAAGGAAACAGGATATAGGCCAATCTATAGAAAACAGAACACTCGAACAGGATATAGGGAGTAACACTAACAAGACCTTTGTTCGGAGGAAGCCCAACGATTGGCTGAGAGAACAACAAAGAATCTGATTGTTTAACTAGCTAGCCGTGTATATAAAAACACCCGGCAAAAATAATTCCATGCATTTTAGTCTCAAGATTCCCCCTGGGGATATAACGCGGGAGCCTCTGTATAGTTTAATTGCCATAAATATATGTTCATAGCTTACTATATATATATATATATATATATATATATATATATATATATATATATATATATATATATATATATATATATATATATATATATATACAGGGTGGACCAAAATAAGGGTCCTATCTTTAAATTTGAATAACTTGAATTTGAATAACTTCCACAAAATAAAAGTTAAACTCACCAAACGTTATGTGTGTGTAGACTGACCCTTCCGAGATTTTTTGAAATAAACAAAACAAATTTTAGCCGAAAAACACTTCTTAAAACTTACAAAAACTAAAGTATTGTTTTTTACACTGTTTTGAGTTTTTTAAGCAAAAATAATGTTTTCTAAATGAGGGTACGTTCCTTAGGGCTAATACGGCTCATGCTTGCTTCGGAAGGGGTCCTTTACTTTTTCTAAAAAAAAATTTTAAAAAAATCAATAAATAAAAAAGTTATGAATTTTTAAAATAGGACCCTTATTTTTGCCCACCCTGTATATATATATATGGAATGCGAGATTACATATTACAGAAACATAACATTTCGACTAAATCTCATAAGATCTGTATGCAGAGTGAATATTGCGCTTCAAAATGTGATATAACATTGTATATTCAAATAAGCATCTATCCATCTACCCATCCGTCCATCTCCCATAAAGTCCTCCGGGAGTCATGCAGGTAAGGTACTCCGTCTGTCATACTTTTTAAGTGAGCATGATAGAACCTGGTGGCTCCTATGCCATTTCCAGGCCCCATGCAGCACATGGTATTCCCAAATGGTCACCCATTTAATACTGGCGAAGTTCACCTTTGCTTAACTCCGGTTATCTAACGGGAACCAGTGTTTCAACGTGATTGTGCCGCATGTATTTAAACATTTCATGGAAAATATAATTGATCTAAAAACCGAAATGTGTTTTTTTTAACAACCTAAACCTTCGAACAACCTTCTAATATTGGAGTATGTTTCAGCCTTGGCAGTAATCTCCTCTTTCTGAACAGAAGTGTTGTACAATGAAATACAATGCCAAACCTCCCATTTACAATATTTTAAAGAAAGGCATAAACATATAATGCGCTTAACGATGCGTGGATAGAGTTTTATTTTTATTGTCCGGGCCAGATATAAATACAAAATTAAATCGATATTTCCTTCAGATCTATACATTGATTGATTTATGCGTATATATTAAAGGCTTTATTACCTCATTTGACGCCATGTAAAACACTGTGTTCTGACAAATCTTAAAATCATGCATCTTATCTTCTAAGACTTGTCTAATCTGTTCCGTATTGTTTAATCATGGCTATTTGCATACAAGAATATTCTCATAAATATTTTATTAATAGTAAAAAAGAAAACATTGTATATTCATTATTCTACAGATCTCAAGACATTATATATATATATATATATATATATATATATATATATATATATATATATATATATATATATATATACTATAATATATATAAAGTAAGGTTGGTGTGTATGTTTATACATTTATATGTATAAGATTTACTCCTAAACTAATTGACCGATTATTATAAATTGAGGAACACAACTGTATAGCGTAAGGGTAAGTAACGTGGACTATATTTAGTTAATTAAGTTTTATGAAAAAGAAGCAAACAAGGGTTGAAGCCCTTCATAAAAATTAGGATTCATTCAATTATTTATGTGGAATTTTAATAGTAGGTATTAGACATCAAATAATAAATGTTCTACATATTCCAGTTTTTCTTAAGTATTTTACAGCGTTTTTTTAGGAGGGGATAATATAGAAACAACCTCACATTCGAAAATTCAGATATTTCAGATTTGCATTAAATCTGATTCATAGTCATAAGACACCAATTAAGCAAGTTTCCCTGAATTTCCATTTCTTTTTAAGACATCATTAAACTCAGGCTTAAAATGTTAGACATTTTCTAGAGTCAAAATCATTTTGATCAAAATTAGAACAAGGATTATAGACATAAGGTTTAAGATCATTATATCTTGATCTTAATTTTTGTAAGAGGACATAAAAATCGTGCAAAACTTTTCTGTTCATGGAATTAACTTTATCCGTTCTGGGAATAGAAATTTTCTTTATATATATATATATATATATATATATATATATATATATATAGTCTCGGAAGTTCTTTTAACCTTCAAATCTGAAAAAAAAAATCTTTTTTCGTTGAAAGATTTTAGTCTAGTAAGTCAATCAATCTACTGCAATCACTATTTTATATTATTTATTTTTTTAGTTTTTCAGGGTTTAAAAATATATATATATATATATATATATATATATATATATATATATATATATATATAGTAATCAAAGTAAAGTAGACATTTACAGCATAAAGATCCACAGAATTTAGACCGGGCTTATAAAAAAGTGCTCAATAGTAAAATGATGAGATCTTAGTTTCTAATAATTATTGGTTTATGACATCGACATGCCAGTGTGGCGGCGTTTTGTGCATTTCTGTATAAATAAATAAAAATATTTGTTGAACGATGGCTTGTTCGATGTAGGTCTGAGGTAAGGTCCTGGTCATTCCTAGGAGGTCCACCTTCCCAGGGTTTACCTTCTCGTATTTTAAGAGGGAGTTTGTTTTTGGTTATTGCCTGAGGCACTCTTACCGAGAAATGCGAACGGGGCTGCTCAGCTAATTTCTGTTCTCTCAGAATACCCTTCTTCTACGGCGCTGGTTTATAAATCCCACTTTCCGACCTTGTGCCACATCTTCTCGCCATGGGAGGGAGATAATAAACTTCACCTGATATATTGTCTCCAAAATCGCCTCTGACTTCTTTCTGTGTGGCGCTCGGGAACGCGACACGTACAGATTCGCCTGCAGCACGAAGGACAAGCTAAAGGTTCGGGTCACTAGAACCTCTGAGAGCTGAAAATCGGGAGATGATGATGAAGAACTTAGGCCGGTTTTGAGGCCACCTCGAGGCTGTAATCAAACGCAAAGGTATGCTTATCAAGTGACCTCTACACAATAAGTCATAAAAAATACACTGATCCAAGTTTAATCAATCACAAGAAATCAAACTACAGTGGATTTTTTTTCAGACGATATTTTTGCGAACAAATATCTATAGCACGTTGTATTTGATTATACGTAAACTTCCGAATACGTGTCTATAGTAATCACATATTTTGATGAACTATTTTTTTTTACGTAAATAAACAGGTTTGCCGATGGGTGATCGGTCCATCGGCATATGTCTTCGGGTAAGAATACAGGAATTCGTTGGGCTATTTTTACGCCGCCTACGTAAGCCTTTTCGCCGTTTTTAGCCAGTTAGAGTTAGTAAAATCTGGAAACTCTAAATGCCATACGATCACCCGCTATTTACAGACTCGAACCGAGAGCTCTTTTAAAGGCGCTAAAACAACTTGCGTAGGCGTGATTAGAAATAGTCCAACGAATTCCTATATTCTTGCTGGCGAGTTGGAATATCTAACTATAAAACGCCAGCGACAGGATAGCATTTACAAAAATGGGTGCCACATCTGTTGTAAATATGTATTTAGCTGTGTTCTTCCTTTTCCGCACAGCCCAAAATCAAAGGTTTTCTATTAACCTTCAATGTCGTCTGTTGTCATCTATTTATTTCATCTATGGAGTCAGATAGAACTATCACAGTCAAATGTGAATTATAATAGACACGGATACCTTACGCTTTACCCGCCACCATTACAAGTAACTTCGTTACAAATATACTGTTGCAGTTTGATTAAACTCATCTAGTGTCTTGTACAATTAGTTAAACACCGGGCGATGGGCTAGTATTGTCATCTTGTAAGATGTATCTACTCTATTGTTTGGCCTTTTGGCTAAGATCAAAGTGTAGTATCTGTTCCGATTGATTCTGCACCCCATACACTGGTATTTTCTTGGCCTTCGGGGCTTGATTTACGCCTATCTATGGGTCTGCCCTGTGCAGTTCTAGGGGGTCCACCCTCCCAGGCTTCGCCCCCCCTCTTTGGGGAGGAGTAAGTTTATTGCTTACTGCCTGAGGCGCCCCTACCGGGCTGCCCAGGCAATTGTTAAACCCCACTTTTCCCGACCTGATCTTGGGTCACATCTTACTTGTGGGAGTAAGATAAAAACTGGCCTTGTGCCTAACTCCTGGAGAGGAGTACATCAATACTCTATTGTTTAGGCTGTTTACTGCCGAAACACTGCATCTATTGTAAACGATCTACCGGTAACGACGACTTCAACACGAACTTCCATTGTATCCACGACAAGGCGGTGATAAACAAAGCGAGCCTCGGTAAACTTAATCAATAACTGGCTGTATTTATACACAGACGTATCTTCAGAGGACACAGCAGCAATGCCGCTTTGGATTTTATGTAATTAAAATGGTTGCGATTACATAGCAGCATGTATGTATAATTAAGTTTATCGTTTGATATTGGCAAGGGAAAGCGGGCCCTCGCGTTTAATATTCACGAACAGCATGAATATTGACGAATGCAAATAGTTGGCGTCATGGCTTATCACGAAAAGTATCAAGTGCAACTCATGCATACATGAAGCTCTGCTAAGTTTCGCGTTTCAGTAAGCCAATCGCGCAAACCGAATAGCCACGGGGAAATTAGCGATAGCCATTGTAACAGATTATTTAAATATAGACAACCATAACTATAGAAGTTTGTATTTTTATCAGCGTTGCGTGGGTTCTTAGACAAACAATTATGCAGACATTTATCTCAATAGCTTAACTTGTTCGCAGAACAACAAACAAAAAAAGCGAACACTCTCTCTCACACGTCGCAAATGCATTGAAAGCGCGACCATACTCCTTTCATCACCATAGAACATGAACCCCAGGTTCGGATCTTATACCCTAAGCAGGCACCTAGCAAACATCGCACTAAAACAATGCAATATATTACACTACTGCGACCCTGATTAAATATATATATATATATATATATATATATATATATATATATATATATATATATATATACAGGGTGGGCCAAAATAAGGGTCCTATCTTTAAATTTGAATAACTTGAATTTGAATAACTTCCACAAAATAAAAGTTAAACTCACCAAACTTTATGTGTGTGTAGACTGACCCTTCCGAGATTTTTTGAAATAAACAACACAAATTTTAGCCGAAAAACACTTCTTAAAACTTACAAAAACTAAAGTATTGTTTTTTACACTGTTTTGAGTTTTTTAAGCAAAAATAATGTTTTCTAAATGAGGGTACGTTCCTTAGGGCTAATACGGCTCATGCTTGCTTCGGAAGGGGTCCTTTACTTATTCTAAAAAAAAAAAAAAAAAAAGGACCCTTATTTTTGCCCACCCTGTATATATATATACAAAAATAAAAATTAAAAAATTGTTAAGATAATATCAAGTCTCATAGCTAATCAGATCTTTTTAATACATCTCTCTCAAACTTAACCCTATTTAAGGATTTTTCTTACATGTATTTCATATCATCTTACACTTTTTAAAACACCCATTTGTCTTATAATAAGATATCATTTACATTAGTTTTACTGTAAAATAGATTTGTCTATAGTGTCCATTTACCATTTACACACGTGCACATTCTGTTTTATTTGTATAGAAACTCCAACTTTCTTTAACGCGAATTACACATCAACGTGTGCCGGCTTTGACGCAACCGAACAAAAGAAACCCTATTTGCCAGTTTGGCTTCAGTGTGATTCTGGCGAGCTTTAGCCTCTTCCAAACGTAGATATATCGGGATTCTCTCCACTCGGAGACCGAAACCTTAAAATTGATTCACGTCTAAGGATGGTGGGATTGCTACTGAAGATGAGGCTGCTTACTCGAACTTTTAAGGTGAAGTGAATGTCATCTCACTTGAATATTCATTGTAGTTTTGCAAAGACAATTTTAAAAACACATTTTAAAATGTTTGCAACATAAATATATACTTGAATTTGATACATAATTAGTTTATTTATTTAAAATTTGCAGTATCTTACATTTCCATTATCAATATGCATTATATATATATATATATATATAGTAAGTTATGAAAATATATTTATGACAATTAAGCTACACAGAGGCTCCCGCGTTTCATCCCCGAGGGGAATCTTCAGACTAAAATGCAGATTCCCCCGGGGATAAAACGCGGGAGCCTCTGTGTAGCTTAATTGCCATACATATATTTTCCTAGCTTACTACCTAGCTCTACTTACGTATCGAGCACTGTTGAAGTAAAAACTGAAAATTGATACATAATAAATTATATCTCCTTATAAAATGTATGTGGATGCATGAAATGCTACTATATATATATATATATATATATATATATATATATATATACATTTATATATATATATATATATATATATATACATTTATATATATATATATATATATATATACATTTATATATATATATATATATATATATATATATACATTTATATATATATATATATACATTTATATATATATATATATATATATATATACATGTACATATATAGATGGGAATATTTACAGATATATAAATATATATATAACATAAGCACATATATATATATATATATATATATATATATATATATATATATATATATATATATATATATATATATATATACAAACATGCACACATATACATGGTTTACTACGACGGTAATAGCTGTACTATTTATGAGAAATATTTTTTTATATATACACGTACATTTATGTATTAATGTATATGTAGTTCATGAGTTGTTTTTACAATTTATATGTATATAAAGAAAACATATATACATATATATATATATATACACATATGTTTAAATACATATATATATATATATATATATATGTATATATATATATATTTGTCTTAGTGGCAGCGGGGTGAAGTCGTCGGATAGAATCAAAGATTACTTTAGTCCGGGATGAGAACCTGGCCACGGTGGTACAGTTATATCTGCCCACACTGACGATTATTGGTAAATATGATATATATATATATATATATATATATATATATATATATATATAAATATATATATATATATAGATATATATATATATATATATATATGGATATTAAAACTATTTGTTATTGATATTTATATATATATATATATATATATATATGTATATATATACGTGGATATTAAAACTATTTATTATAAATATTTATTATAAATATTTATATATATATATATATATATATATATATATATATATATATATATATATATATATATGGATATTGAAGATATTTATTATAAATATTTATATATAAATATATATATATATATATATACATATATATATATATATACATTTATATTCAGATTTTAAAGGACAACCACGAAACACACATTAAGGCTGTCAGCATTAGAAATTATTTCGATATAGACAGGTCATGTCAGACACGTAAACAGCAATATTTAGGAACTGAATGTTGAGAAAAAAGCGTTACATACCGTCTTAAAATAGAGGAAAATGTGGAGGAAAACGAAGAAGGAAAGTATCCCGGTTGATAATTGGTCGCTGGTAGGAGGAGGAGAGGAGGAAAAGTCAAGGGGCAATTGTATGTTAAAAGGCCACGGTCTCTAGTCGTGGTTGTCTTCTTTTTCCTCCACTTTTTCCTCTATTCATTCAGTTCCTAAATGTGGCTGTTTACGCATCTGACGAGACCTATCAAGGTCGAAATAATTTAAAATGCTGATAATCCTAATGTGTCTGTTTTTTTTTCATTTAAAATGTATTCCTGGTCTGTTAAAAAGTACATTGAGCTCTCTTACTCGGATTCCTATCGAAACCATTAAACTCTACACACTATATATTCATAGTAATATTTTTATTGATACAACCACGTACAAAAGCGACACTGCCATTGCGATGTTTCGATCGGTAGCCATTAAAACTATAATTTCCCAAGGAAAAAAATGTCTGTCTTATAGTTGTTCATATGATATATTATGCATCAATTTCCCGTATTTATATAAACTGTGCTAAATGCATGAGTAAGCTAGGTAAGTTATGAAAATATACTCATGACAATTAAGCTTCGATTTATTTGCTCGATTTCAGACCGTAGTAGTTTTTTTCTGCAAATACCCACCAAAAGTTGAAATGTTGGAGAATTTCGAAAGAGACCTGCTTAACATTACACATAACCTTCATTTTACAAATTACACAAACCGATTACAGTTGAAACTCACCTCCGACATAAAAAAAACTCAATAAGCTGAGAAAAGACAATTACTCATTCGTTTTTTCGGACAAAACTAAAAACATATATAAAATGAAAAATGAAATAAAGACATCCCTCACTAAAAGCACCATTACTACAAATTACCAATTAGCAAAAACTAGCACATACACAAATATTAACAAAAAAGCATCAGATTTAACAACTAAATTAGGAATTGAATATAGAGCAAATATTTTAACTAAAAATAAGGCTTTCATTACTCTTAAGGACCATAAAGATTTTTAAATATTAGATCCTCTTGCAGACTCATAAACCCAGCAAAAAGTGATATTAGTCTAGTTAGTAAAAGTATTGTTAAAAGCATAGTTAGCAAAATTAAACTTAATTCAACACTCAGTCTGTGGGAAAACACTAATTCTGTATTAAAATGGTTTAGGAATATTAAAGATAAAAATGTATGTTAATTCACACAATTTGACATAGTAGACTATTACCCCTCAATTACAAAAGATATCCTCGATAAAGCTCTTAACTACGCACTAGATTACACATATATAAGTCAGTTAGAACGAGATACCATCCTAAATGCCAGACAAACCCTTCTTTTCTTCGAGGGAAGGGCCTGGGTAAAGAAATCGGATCCTGAGGACCCTTTTGACGTTGCAATGGGCGCCCACGATAGTGCGGATATATGCGACCTGGTAGGACTTTATATCTTACACACACTCAAAATTAAGTTTCCCGACCACTTCATCGGATTATACCGAGATGACGGGGTCTGCCTTTCACACAATAAAAACGGACAAATTCTAGATAAATTTAGGAAAGACCTCATTCAAACCTTCAAAAGTTTAGGCTTTAAAATCACTATCACTACTAATTTAAACCAAATAGAGTTCCTCGATTCTACTCTTAACCTCAAAAATAATACTCACAAACCCTACCATAAACCGAATGAATCACTTCAATATATCCACAAAAACTCATGCCATCCACCATCAATCCTCAAAAACCTTACTAAAAATATAAGCCAAAGAATTTCAAACCTCTCCTCCAATTATGAAGTTTTCACACAGGCCGCTCCATATTATAATAAAGCCCTCCGCGACAGCGGATTTCACGATGGAATCTCATACATCCCAAACCAGAATATTCCACAGAACAACAGCCGCAAAAGGAGGAGATCGATTATCTGGTTTTCGCCGCCCTTCTCCAGCAGAATAAAATCAAGAGTAGGTCATATTTTTCTCTCTTTATTAAACAAACATTTCCCTCCAACACACAGTTTACATAAGTTTTTCAATAAAAAGACCATCAAGGTCAGCTACTCAACCATGCGGCCTATAAGGAGTTACATCACCAAAGAACAAAGCACGGCAGTCGACACCGGATGCTCATGCCAAAATAAAAATTCTTGCCCCCTCGAGGGAAATTGTAAAGTTGACTCAGTTGTATACTAAGCTGTGGTTACGAGTCAAACTGATAACAGTACAGATGTATACTACGGCATGACACAAGGTTCCTTTAAACAAAGGTATTATTCACACCTATATTCCTTTAGAAACAAAGGTCGCGCAAACACATCTTTGGCTAAACGAATTTGGGAACTAAAAGAAGAAGGAACTCCCTTTTCTATAAATTGGAAAATCATAGAGAGAAACCCCATTTATTCACCTATATCTAATGTTTGCCATTTGTGTAATGCTGAGAAGTTCAATATTTTTAAGGCCATCATGAACCCAAACACCAGATGTTTAAATGTGCGCGATGAGGTTTTTAAAGGCTGTATACATCGTAAACAAGCACTCCTTATTTATTGGATGGATCGAGTGACTTAAGCCTACCTAGAGCCCTACATACATTTTTCAGACACTTATATATTTCTACTGCAGACTTCTCGTTCCACGAACCTGATCACAGTTTTTTTTCTCCATTTTTTCCCTCTTTCTTCTTTAAATTTTTTAATTTTTAAATTTTATTTTTCAAATTTTCATATTATATATTGATTTTTATTTATATATTATTTTTGATTGATTATTGATTTTTTTATTTATATATTGATTTTTGATTTATACATGCATACATATGTATATATATATATATGTATATATATATATATATATACATATATATATATGTGTGAGTGCACATACGTGTGCGTATGCATATATTTATTCTTTGATTTTTTTATATATTGATTATGTATTGATTTTTTATTTTTTATTTTTTATTTATATATTTATTTATTTATATATTGATTTTTTAATTTTTTATTTATATATT